>OZ007595.1:45391414-45978914 GCA_963931845.1 Maratus michaelseni | reverse complement strand
GATAGAGCGTTTACAGACACACAGACACGCAGACGGACGGCAATTTTTTTTTTCTAAAAATATGTTTTTCGGAATCTCCAGTGTCTGAAACGCGTAAATCAGTCAATTTTTTTTTTCGATTTTCAAAACGATTACAAGACGATTACGACCCTATACTACGTATGATGGGTAAGTAAAAACTGACTAAAGATATAAAACACACACACACACAAAAAAAAAAATAATAATATATCAATCGTATTTTAACTGCCTTAGAGGGTGACGTCATCTGTTTCGGACAAACAACATGGGATAGAGAAAAATAATTTGAGCATTTGAATTTAAAGTTTGCTTTTTAATCATAAATATAAAATAAACCGTGCAGCAACTATGTCCCACTTTATTTTTATTGAACATCCTAATCCTAATCCTAATAATATTATAAATCTCATTGTGTGCAAATGTTAGGCTGAAGCCAGCGTCAAAATGGAGCATTTCCTGTACTTTTGCATATAGGTTGATTATAACCCTCAAATTAACATAGGCTGGTTTTTGTTTATTTTATTCAAATATTTTCTTTAATAATTAAAAATTTCATTATTTTCATAGAGAATAAATGGACATTTTTCGATACAATTTAACCATTTTACTTTATCGTTGCTAGGTCTTTGATCGTTGCCACAAAAATAAAAACACGGAAAAATAATTTTTCCCCAACAACTAATTTTCAATTGAACGATTTTCACGTGAAAACTGAAAATTAAAAAAATTCAAAAGAAGGTGAATTTCCGTGATATTTGAAACAAAAATATGGAGTATTTGTTATTATACATCGGTTAAAATAAAAAAATATTTTTCTGTCAAAAACTGCGTTATAATTAGAAGGAAAAGTGCAACAATAATTATATTATTAAAAAATAGATTTCGCTTGGACCATGGAACTATGAAAAGGATCCTCCTCGGCTTGGACAAATATGACGTCATAAATAAAACATGTGTTTTCAAATATTCGTAATAATACAAGGAGCATGAATATCAATGTATAATAGAAGTAAATAGATAATGGACGTAATATTTAAGATGAAAAACTGAAATATTTTTTATCGATACTGATTAATAATTAGCTTGAATACCAGTTACACACAAATGTGAGTTTTTAGTTAAAATTTACGTCCTGATTGCCAGAAAAAGAAAATTAACAAGAATTGTGCCATTTAAAAGAGATTTCTCTGAGGAAAAAGTGACGTCATATTTGAAATAAAATGGGAATTTTCAAATGTGTTTTAAAAGGAGCGTGAATCAATTCATTACATTGATAATACAAGAATCGGTATAAGTTTAGAAAGTAGATGAGTTTCACGTCATATTTAAAACGAAAAATTTAAATATTTTTTTTAGCTTTTTTTTTAGCTAGCGATTATTATGCATGACTATCAGTTACATACAGATGAGAGTTTTTTGCCAAAAACCACACCATGATTATAAGGAAAATAAAAATAATTACGAATCTATTATATTAAAATCTGACCGCCTGTTTGTATTTCGCAGAGGATGTCATAAACTCCCAGAATTTAAAAAAATGATTTAAATTCCGAGATATGATTATTATTTTTTTTTCCATAAATTTAACGAAGTTGCTCTAAAAATGGCAACTAAATTATTCCAATTTTGTGGATAAAAAAGAAGAAATGAAACGGAATAAGATATTTTTTCCCATTAAAACTGAAAAAAAGAATTTATTTTCAATTTGAATAAATGGTGAAAGAAAAAAAATCTTGATTACAGTAAAAATTTTTTAAAATAAAAACGTATTTTCACATATTCAAACTTCATGAATCAATTTATTCTGGAGAACAAATATCGTCTGTCAACATATTTTCATTTAGAAATAAAGATTTTTTTTCAGTTATAGATTAAATCAAGGAGGGAATTTTAAGCTCCTTGCATTTAGGTCTACAATTATTGCTCCCTATTCACAAGAATTGAATTTAATGAAAAATAATATACTATTTCCATTATCTTTAAAGGATGGCTATATAAACATTTCACAAAGGCGTTAAAAGTAAAATGGTTTACCAGGTAAATTTGACATATGTTTTTACACAATTCGCCGATTTCCGCGATTTTATCTGGCCCGCCTTTTTTCAGTGGTTGCAGTTTCCTTTTCGTAATTATTTGTCACAAAATTGCACTTTTTTAAAACTTAGTTATGTCAAGGCCTCTATAACATAGAAATACTGTATTGTCTCCTATGGAATGTGATAAAGAGTTAGTTAATTATTTACGTTTCTAATTATCGTGAATGAAATAATTTGCTTAATTAATGCATTTATGCTTCTTTTAATGATACGTGAACGAAGTCACGCGTAACAGCTAGTAATATTATAAATCTGATTGTGTGCAAATGTTAGGCTGAAGCCAGCGAGCATTTAATGATCCTGTACCTTTGCACATTGGTTGATTATAACCCTCGTATGAACATAGGTAGGGTTTTGTTTATTTTATTCAAATATTTTTCTTAATAATTCAAAATTTCGTTTTTTTCATAGAGAATAAATGGACATTTTTTCATATAATATTTTAAAATGGTTAAATTTACTTTACCGTTGCTAATATTTTATCGTTGCCAAAACTAAATCAAAGCCCGAAATAATAATTTTTACTAAACAATTAATTTTCAATTGAAAGATTTTTCCGTGAAAAATAAAAATTCAAAAGAATTCAAAAGAAGAGGAATTTTTGTGATATTTGAAACAAAAATATGGAGTATTTGTTATTATACATCAAGTATGAATATTGGTTACGTTGAGAAGATATTTTCTGTCAAAAACTGCGTTATAATTAGAAGGAAAACTGAACAATAATCATATTATTAAGAAAAGATTTCGCTTGGACCATGGAACTATGAAAAGGAACCTCCTTGGCTTGAACAAATATGACGTCATAAATAAAACATCGAGGCTAGCGAAAAAGCATCTTTTTCGTTATCCTCGTAAAACATGTATTTTCAAATATTCGTAACATTACAAGGAGCATGAATATCAGTGTATAATAAAAGTATATACATAATGGACGTCAGATTTAAGATGAATAACTGAAATATGTTTTTTGATACTGATTAATAATAAGCTTGAAAATCAGTTACATACAGATGTAAGTTTTCTGATAAAATTCCCGTCATGATTGCCAGGAAAAGAAAATTAACAAGAATTATATCATTGAAAAGAGATTTCTCTGGAATCAAAGTGACGTCATATTTCAAATAAAACGGGATTTTTCAAATATGTTTCAAATGGTGCGTGAATCAATTTCATACTTAATAATTACAGAGTACAGTGAAAGAATAGAGAGGCAGTGAACCGTGAAATCGGCTTGCAATATGAAGCCGGTTATGGCTCAAATCGTTAGGCCCAAGGGCCGTTTCAGGGTACTTCATTGGACGGGGAGAGGTTTTCAAAGCAAGCCGCCAGTTGTTTAGGCCAACTGTAGGGTTGCATTTTCAGCATCACGCCAAACATAAACATTTCATATATATTTACTAGGGGGCCTACCCCCTGCGAGCTACGCTCGCCAACCCCCGCTCAGACTTCGAGGCCTCTAAAATCATGACAGCGTGCTTTATTTAAAAAATATTGGTAAATCTGTAATTGGGTTGCCATGCTTTTAACGTTTTAATGGGGCATTTTTTGATTACCATGGCCTCATACCCAGCTGTTGCGACAACTGACGACTGTTTTCGGGATTGATAAGTAAAATCAATTACAACTTGAAAACCATCTTGTATAAACTGGTTAGATTTAAATTGTGGCTACCTCTCGGACTTTTATAACAACGATATGTATTCTATTCTTCCGTTGCATTTAAGGATGAGAAAAATCCATCTGCTTGTGAATAACATTAAGAACCACGGTATTGAAATATACTATGTTATAGACATTTTCAGTAACAGGTTTTAATTTTCTCTCTATTTTAGTGCACCATCATGCACATTTTCATGTTATTTTAAATATGTAAATTATTTATTTTAATTAATATGTATATACGAATTTTCTAATAATTATTTATCATACAAAATTAATTAAATATTTTGTGCATGCATGCCTGCATTTATTCGGCATCAATTGATGAGATATTTAAACAAATTAGCTATCCACGATAATTTTACACCATGTTATGTCACTTGAATATTGTCCATAAGAAAATCGGGTACTTTTCCAGTATAGGATCCTTTGCTTTTAGGTTTGGCGTAATTCGAGCTTCAAAAATGGATAGATTCGTTAAAATACATAGATTTGTTGCCAAAAGTTATGAAAACAAACCCAATGAACTATTGGTGCTTTTCTATTATAGGTGTCTTGACGCTTTTTTAAAAAGCTTGGCGGAAAAAACCAAGCAGGATAGAAAACCAAGCAGGATATTTTATTCTTCTTCCTTTCAGTTGGGCAATTATTATTTTATATATTCTTTTCAAATATCCGAATTACTGATTTTATAAATTCGCTTAATTAAATTTTACAAAAAAATAACAAAATGATATCAATAAATAATAATTACTATTAATTCCTTTATTATTATTAATTCTTTTGCGTTTACATAAATGACGTCATTTGGACGAATTTATTCAAAATATTTTCAGTTTATAAATTAAATTAAATGCTGACAGACGATTAAATCCTGACGATAGAAATGTGATTTTTTTTTTTTTTTTCAAATTTTCCTGAAAAACATAATTTAATCAGAATCTTGTCTTCATTATCGATTGAAATATAAGATAAATTCAATTTCAATTTGAAAATGACGAATATAAAGAAATCAATAATCCCTATCGGGATCCTTTTCAATTTTTTTCTTTTTTTTGTCACAAAAAACTGAGTAATTAGTTGCCATCACTACAGAAATGTCATTAAAATTAGAAAAAAATTAATATCTCGATAACTAATTCCAATTTCAAAATTCTATTACCAGTTTTGACATCCGCGGATTTTTATGGACAATTGGTATTAATTTCGCCATCAAGCGTTTAATATTTTATTAAAAATAGCCCTGAAACATAATCAGTCGTTTAATCAGTCGTTTCATAAAATCGTTTCATAAATTCGTTTCATAAAATCGTTTCACCAATTCGTTTCATTAGGATTTTATATATATAGGGTAGATTTAAGATTATTAGGAAAAGAAAATTGAACACAAGTCTATTATTTTAAAATCTGACTGTCTGTTTATATTTCGCAACTACTACTCTTAAATGCAATGCGATTTACTTAACACCATCATTGATCTAAGCATGTCATAAAAACTCTGAGAATTTAAAATTTTAAATTAAATTCCAAGATATTATTTTTTTTTTCTTTGTAAATTTTAACGAAATTTCTCTAAAAACGGTAATTAAATTACTCCATTTTTGTGGATAAAAAAAAAGAAATAAAACGGATTAATACATTTTTATGCCATTTTCTCATTAAAACTGAAAAAAGAATTTATTTTCAATTTGAATAGTTGGTGAAAAAAAAATCTTGATTACAGTAGAATTACCGAAAATTAAAACCATATTTCCACATATTCAAACTTTATTAATTAATTTATTCTGCAGAACAAAAATCGTCTTTCAGCATATTATCAAGAAATCACGAGTTGTTTCAGCTATAGATTAAACCAAGGCGGCAAATTTGCTGTTACATGCAAACGTAACACTTGCAATTGCAAAGCTTTTCGCAACCCCAAATTACATGAAAACGTAACATTTACATGTAATTTGCACCCACATTAATTTTAATTTGAACCCTTATAAATGTTAATTTGCACTGAAAATTACATGCAAAAGTAATGTTTACATATAATTTTGGGTTGCAAAAAGTTTTGCAATTGCAAGTGTTACGTTTGCATGTAACTGTTACTGTTACATGCAAACGTAACACATGTAAATGTTACGTTTGGATGTAATTTTGGGTTTCAAAAAGCTTTGCAATTGAAGCTCCTTGCATTTAGGTGTAGAATTATTCCTCCATATTCACAAGAATTGAATTTAAACAAAAAGCATATACTATTTCCAATGAATTATTTTTAAATGATGGCTGTTAAAACGTTTTTCAAAGTCGTTAAAAGTAAAATGGTTTATCAGGTAAAACTGATATTTGTTTTTTGACAAATTGTACTGTTTTAAAACTGATAAAGGCCCCTATAACAAAGAAATACCGTATTTTCTCCTATGAAATATGATAAAGAGTGAGTTAATTATTTACGTTTTTAATTATCGGGGGTGTTCTTTTAATGTTACGTGAACGAAGTCACGGGTAACAGCTAGTTATTTCATAATCATTAATACGGTATTTTATTTTCGTGGCAATATTAATTTGAGGAAAACCTTTCTTTTCATTTATGAGAACATGCCAATTTATTTTTTAATTAATTGCAATTTTTAATTACAATACATGATTTACCAAATTGTGAGTGTTCTATGTCAGACGTTACTTCAAAAACCCTTCATATGGTATCCCATTTATCGTTCTGCGTTTTTTTTTTTTTTTTTGCTTAGAAAAAATAATGTTGACAACAGAAATAATGTATAGGATTGGTGTTCAGAATAAATATTTGTTATCAAAATATCATGATGTTCGATATTTTCAGATATCTGATATTTATTTTCAAAATATCATTGTGTATATTTTTGATATTTTCTGTCTAAACAATGTGTAAAAGAATTTTTCAATTCCTTCTACGTCTCTTGATGATTTGACCCATGGATTTTAGTGCTGTTGGACTGTTAAAAAGCACGTTATCCAAACATCGACCTACAGCACTTCATGGGCTTTGGAAAGCTGTTCAAGAGAAATAGGACAAAATGTCTCTTCCAAAACTACAAAAGGCATTATTGTCATGAAAATTACGGTGTAGAAATGTAGTTCAGAATACGGGTTACCAAATTGAACATTTAAAACACAAATATTTTATGTAAAATAGTTCTGTAAGTACCATGAAAATCGAATGAAAATGTCCGAACACCCTCTGTAGGCAGTTGTAAAAGTCAAAATTTTCGTTTTTCCATAACTCATTCAATTTTAAAGATACAGGTATACAGTTTTCTGTAATAATCTAGTTGAAGCAAAAGGAAAGTATTTCTTTTGAACAATTTCGTCTAGTGGATCGCATAAAAATTTTAAAGATGCAACTATTTGAAAATTAAAGGCAATGTTTCTTTTCTTTAACATAATCTTATATCTTATCATATTCTGAACATTTTTAGGTGCTTTCTAAAAGGTTATAAAATGACATATACGTCATGTTTGACTATAACGTCATACATGTCAGATAGCTTGGCACTACATCTCGATCGCTTGACTATTAATTCTCGGAGGCTGTTATAACAAGGAAGTACCGATTTTTTTAAAAATTCATAATACTTAATAAATATTTTTTTAATATCTTTTTTAGTTTTGATTCGATTTTCATGAAATTTTAAATGACTCTACGAAATTCTGCAACGATTATATATATTAAATTTCAAACCAATCGGTTGGGGGTAGTTTTTGCACTGTTATATGCGGACAGTAGGACAGACAGGCAGACAAACGAACAAACCAAACGACGACTATAGGTATTTATATAATTACGAACGCACCTAATAACGTCGTCTTGACGAACTTATGCAGTTTTTTTTTCAGATTTATGAATTATAAATTTTTTTAAATGTCATTGCGAAACCATGAGTGTATTTTCTCTCTTGTGAGAAATTTTAATATCTATCTTTATAAAAAATAAATAATTGAAAATTGTATTTCCGGTGTTTCATCACTAAATATATTTCCAGTAAATATGGGTCAATAACTGTCTAGTTTAAATTCAAGAAATTTAACTTTGTTTTTGTTTAACCTCCTTGGTTGAGTATAAAACTCAACAAATCTACGATTAAATGCTTTCTGTTAATTTGTGGACAGACGAGATTTGCTGTCTAAAATAAATTGATTTCTGAAGCTTTAATATGTGAAAAATCATATGTATATTATTTCTGTTGTCAACATCCCTTTTCCTACAAAACGCACAACAGCGAATGAGAAATCATTCGAAAGGTTTCTGAACCGGCTTCTCACATAGTACATTCACATTTCGTTAAAACATGTTTTTTGATTAAATATTCCTGTTAAATTAAAATTAAATCTGCATTGTTTTCATGAATGAAATGAAAGGTTTTCCTTAAATTAGTGTTGCTACAAAAATAAAACGCATTATATGATGCTCAACAATGTTTATAAAAAAATATATAGTACAAAAAATAATATAAAGTATGATTTCTCTGCACGGTTTATTTTATATTTATCCTTAAAAAGCAAAATTGAAATTGAAATGTTTAGAAGAAAAAGGCACCATCGATCGATCGAAGCAGTGGTATTTCACGTGTAGAATAAAATGTATGCTTTGTTATATTAGATTAAATTGTATTTTAAATGCATTCAATTTATTTTCTTTGTTTCCTGTTTTTCAAGAAGCGGATGTCTTCATCTTCTAATGCACTTAAAATACGATTGTTTATTTTTTTTTTTCTCACGTATGCCGTTTGCTATCTTCGATCAGTTTTTACTGTAACTTTGATGAAATAAATGAGACAATATTCTGGCTTGACTAATGTTTGCAGATATTTTTTGCTTTCATTTTTCTTTAGAAGTTTAAACCTGCATCTAAAAAATATTACATATTGCTAAAAAAAAATATTAGACTGGACTGCGAAATCATCGCACGGGTCCACTGGTAGATGCACATTGTCTTAAGGGGTTAAGTACCATTTAAAGTGTCAAAAATTCGAATATTTTTTATTTAGCTTATAATTAAATAGGATTCGTTAGAACATTTAAAAATAACCCCATGGAAAAATTATACTTTAGACGAGGAGTTATGTCAAAAATAATCTGAGCACTTTTTATAGGATCAAGGGATAGTTTGATTTTAAAGTCAATTTTCTCAAAACGAGATTTTGGTCATTGCGCGCACGATTTCTGAAAAATGGTTGGTTAGAATTTAATGAAATTTTGATGAAAGTATTAACCATACAGATGAGCAAAATGACCTATTATAATATTTCTCAAGTAACAAGTTTAGCTAATTCATGACTACTTTTATATAAAAATAAACTCAATATTTCGAATTTCTCTAAAAAAAAAAATTTTTCTCAAGATCTACGCATTTTATTTTTTATCGTAGGTCACTTTAAGAGCCCATCATATTTGTACTCATTAAAAAAAAATTTGGCTGGTTTTAGGTATTCAAATGTGAAAAAACATGCACGCAGTGCATGCAAGAATAATTCCTTCGTAAAAAGTGTATTATATTTAAAAATAAATTAAAAGGCTTTATATAAGTGCATACATATTTTGATAATTTTATATGATAAAATAAACGTCTGTTAACACGTGTTTTAAATTTTATAATTCAAAGTCAATTAGCAACGGAGTTACTGTAATTCTTAGAGAGGTCTCTTTTTCATGTATTTTGTGAGTTCAAACGGTACCTGACTTTTAGGTAGCTTTCAATACAAAAAAGTATAAAGCTACATATTGCAGCCGTTCGGAGGAAAGCAGTATATTTTCACCGATCATGACCCCCAGACCCCAAAACCACCCTCCGTTCAAATGTTGATTTATATATATAGATATATCCATATATATATATATATATATATATATCTGACCTAATGTCATACGATAACGCTCGTATTTATAAATCAATTTTGATGAAACTAATTGTGTGTATTAAGCTCACCAATGTCTCGACCGAGTTCGTTAGCCAGCTTGGTCCGCCATTTTGTTTCAAGATGGCGGCCACTTAAAAATTTAAAACTAAAGTAAATATACAAAAAAGTTAAAAATTCAAATTTATTTTTTAATTAAGGGTTAGGCCTTGATACGAGGATTCCAGAGCATTTTTTGGTTTACCTCTATCTTAAAAAATGGCTGAGATAGAGCAGTTTGAAATTCTAGGGTGGCTGACATTTTGAAACAAAACAGCCCATTAACGCGATTACTCGCAAATTATTTTCTTTCATTATTGTAATAATTTTCCCAATCACACGCATAAAACTATACATTCATATCCGTTAGCGCCAAAATTGGCGACATTGGCGACAAAATTTGCAAAATTGTCGACATTTGGCGATATATCGCCAAATTTGGCGACCAAAATAAGTCTTTATAAATGAAGCCAATTTGGCTATTTCTCAATAATTTGGCGAATTTCTTATTCAAATTCAGTATTAACCAATCTTTTGTAACCGTTTCTTTTCATTTTAACTTGCTGTTTTCTTGTAACATTAGCTAAAATTTTAAAACGAAGATATAGGAAAGCTAACTTTTCCTCCCGGTACAGGCCGGAAGGACTTTTTAATTTATTTCAGTGTATTTATTTATCGAAAGGTGTTATTTAATGAAATATTTGTTAATGTATGACAGGTGCTATGGATTTGCCTTTCGGCTCGCCTGGAACTCTGCATGATATCGATAAATTCGATGCTGAATATTTCAATTATTCAACGAAAAGTGCAGCCACGATGGATCCCACGCACCGTTTACTGCTTGAAGTGTCTTACGAGGCTATTGTAGATGCAGGTAAGTCATAAATATATATAATCTACAAAATAATGCTTTTTTATTATTTCCTACACCGTTTTGTGTGATTCTAATGTTTTTTGACTAGCTGAGTTATAAAAATATCGTAATTTTTTCTGTATCGTGTAAGTTTTTTCTACAAAATTAAAATGTAGATCTAGGCAAATCACACAAAAAAATTACTTTTAAAGTTTGAAAACTTAATTCAAAAAATCACTTTAAGAGCCATTATCATGCGAAAAAACGCGCAAGCTAATGTTAAGTCTATGGGAAGGTTCTTGGCAGATTTCTCGCTCGCATTTTAATATTTTTAAATGATGTTTTTTGCATAGGATAACTGAGGTCGATCTCTAACGTTGTTATTTTTTACTTTTTCGATTTTGGTTCCAGTTTTTTTTACATAAGGGTACTTTCACTTTTAGAACCGGTTCCAACGGGTTCCAAAATTGAAAATGTCCGCTTATAAAAAACACTGTAACCAAAATCCAAAAAGTAAAAACTAACAACGTTAGATCACGACCTCAGCTATCTTATGCAAAAAAAAAAAAAAAAAAAAAAAAAAAAAAAAAATTAAAATGCCAGCCAGAAATCTGCCAAGAACCTTCACATTGACTTAACATTAGCTTGAGCGTTTCTTCGCGTGACTAGGGTAGGCTCTTAAATAAGTCGCATGTTGCATTTTATAAGTTTGTCTTAGCCAAAGTGGAAGATGAGTGTAATTATTCTCTTCACCCCGAAGAAAATTACTCCCCACCCCCTACGTTTACATAGAATTTATTTTGTTTTGCGGTAGCTTCTCATGCAACAACAAGAAGTGGTGTGCTATAATGCTCAATGGTATATTATAGGGTGCCTCAATATGAGAGATGCGACGTACGCACAGGCACAGGACACATATTAAGACTGTGCTCATACAGATGTTTTTGCCTAACTTGGCGATACTCGCTTCAGCAAGTTCAATTAGACGAGTGGGACAAGATAACAAACATCAGTTTGTCCAAAATGGGAATTTCGTCAAGATGCTTGACGATTCGTTTTTGTGGAAACTCGTCTCAACCAATCACATTTTATATCTCGTATGCCGCCACTGTCACATAGAAGCACCCTAATTGTGACATCTTCTTATGCAGAAATGGTCTGCTATGATGCTTAGTGGTATATGGTGTCTTTATGACTAAATTTAAAATTTACCTATTAGAAATTCGGATGTCTTTATGACAAATTTCTAATTTATCAACCGTCAGAAATTCGTAATTTGCTCGAAACTGTACAAGATAGAATTTTTTCAGTATTTTCTCCGAAAACAGTATTTTCTCCGCTTTACAGAAAACTTACATTGTAAGCCTGCGAAGTCAAAAAGTGTTCTGTATTAAACATGCAGTGTTTCAATGTTATTGCCAAAAGTAAAAAAAAAAAATAAGTTAATGCTAGAGAGAGTTTATGTGTTTATTATTCCATGTATTATTCCATTTTCCATCGACTTTAAAAATGATGCAACTGAATTCGACAATGTAGATGATGTAAATGTTATTAAACAGGGCGGTCGCTCTGCCAAGCCAAACTATTAAAAAAAACACCAAACAAACAACGCCAAGAACTGGACAACAGACCGCTAATGCTTACTTACAGGAAGCAACTTCGCAATGTTAAATCGACCAAACATTCCAGATTAAAATATCAGTTATCAAACAAACCAAGCGTCACAGAAAAAAAACGAAAACTAAAAGAATCTAATGAAGAAAATCTTCAATTTGAGACCAAACTCATCTTCATAAGTGATTTATAAACAGAGATATAGATTTTTTTTAAACGTCGAATTACTTAAAATGATCACTTTTTTCTTCTTCAAACATTTTTTTTCAAACAACCTACAGACTTAAATATAGGGCAGAAATGAAAAAGGATTGGATTTTTGGACATTAATAACCTAATCTACGTGCTTTTATAAAATCCAGGGAAAAAATAAATAATTTTTTATCCTTAATTAGCAAAAAACTGTTTATTAACTTGGTAACTAAAAAATTATGCCAAAACAGAGATAAAACCCCGTCAACGACCGTGTACCATCTGTATTATAATAGCACAAATCAGTTACGGGTTAATCATATCAAATTTCATCTGCAAGTCAGCCATTTTTTCTGAAGATATTTTTTTAAATAAAACTTCATAATTATAAGAACACACATTTTATCAGACGATTAAATGTGACTGCAAATTGTGGCCGATGACTGTTTTGCAACAGGAATAAGAGTAAGAAATTGCCGGGTTAGGATATCGATCTGGGTGGCTTAGTGGCAAAGCGTTAGCACGGTACGCTGAAGGTCCCAGGTTCCAGTCCTGGTGCAGGCCAATTTTTCACTCATGTTGGTTTAGTGCATTTAATTGTCTGATAAAATTTGTGTTCTTATAATATTGTAAAATAAAGTAATCAGACGTAATGTTCATGCTTTAATATATATATAAACTTAGTGGTATTCTGTCTACACTTTATTACTAATTATCTCTTTGGAGATTTAATTAGAAAGTTACAAGAACTTGATTAATGTTTTTTGAAATTCAAAGATATTATAATTATGTATGTATGTATAAAACTTCATAAAATTTATATTTTTAGAAAGATCTTTAAAAATAAAATAATTTTTGAGGGAAGAGGTACCTTCTAAAATGCATACATTAAGAGTTATCGGTATTCAAAATTTCTTTCCAAACGTAAACAAACTTTTCGAAAAGGAATTAAATGTGATTAATTTATTTGTATAAAACCACGGTAAAGAACAAGCATTTCGTTAGCAGGCTGAGAATCCTTTGACGTCATTTGTCTATAAATTAATGGAATCCAGTTGTTAAATGGTTTTTGTTTTAGAAGTGAAGTTTCCATTTACATTTATTGTAAGAGTACAATGTTTAATTGAATAAAATAATGTAAATCTAAGAAATTGCTAAGATATTTTGCTACTTTTCACCATTAACTACGTTTTATAAAGATTCGCCAATCAATCTGATTTAACGCTAATAATAAAAGAGCATGATATCACGTTTGATTTCAAAAGTAGCGCTGACGCGCTATGCACATATTCAATTTTTACTCATCTCATGGATTAGTCACTGATATTTTTTAACGAAGGATAACAAGTATTATAACAAGCCACATTTAGTATCTTGTTTTTAAGGGCGTAATTAGTTTAATTGAAAAATCTACTGGTATTTCCCCCTTAGTATTTGGTATTTCCCCTAGATAACCCTTTAAACAATAACTGAAAATAAAATGTAATTTTACATAACATTCTCATCTTAATTTCATAGAGTAGATTATTTAAATTATGTATAATCTATTTAAAAAAAAGAAATGATATCTACAAAAAATAACTTTTCAAAAGTAAAAAAACAGCCAAGCTTAAAAAAACGAAAGTTGTGGCTGAAAAATGGTGTGATATCAAATTTCCAAGCTTTTATTATAGTACTTATTTAACTTTTTTCCATTAAATAAATTATCATATATAAAAGTCGAGTGATACGTATAAGTTAATAGAAATCGTTTTCTCCTGTACTAAATACATCCTAACGTATTTCTAATTTCAAATTCAATTTTTTTCAAATTATGCATGATGGGCTTGGCGATCATCTTTCCCCATTTCTAAGCCCTCAAACTTCTAAAGTAAAAGCGTAATATGTTTGCAATGTAATACGTTCATAACAATGTTGAACTTCAGATTTTAACTACGAACAGATAAATTGAGGAAGACTGATATTTTGATAAATTGATTTTTACTACTTTGAAATGATTAATTATCTAAAAAATAAATTATAAGATGAATCCTTAAGATAAGTTACCATTATTTTAAGACACAATTTTCAGAGCATACAAGTCCATAAACGAAACGCTTAAAATATTTGCTGAAGTTACAATTTTGAACTTCGAATTTTAACTACGGATATGGGTGCTTAGAATTTTGTGTATAATAAGGAAAGATGACCGCCAAGCCCATCATGCATAATTTGAAAAAAATTGAATTTTCAGAAACACGTTAGGATGTATTTAGAACAGGAGAAAACTATTTCTATTAACATATACGTATCACTCGACTTTTATATATGATAACTTATTTAATGGAAAAAAAGTTAAATAAGTACTATAATAAAAGCTTGGAAATTTGATATCACACCACTTTTTTAGCCACAACTTTCGTTTCTTTTTTAAGCTTGGCTGTTTTTTTACTTTTGAAAAGTTTTTTTTTGTAGATTTATAAAATTACACAAATCAGGTGAGAATTAAATTTGTACAACTATTTATTTAATTATCTCGAGTTAATTGGGTTACATATAATTTGTCAAAAATAATTATTTAGAGCAAACACGTACTGTCCAAACATGGCCTTTTCTGAATCCTATATTAACACGTAATGTGTATGTGTGTTATTTTGAATGACTTTCAGAAGACTTTGTAGCACCTTTTGCGTCGTCTACGTGTTTTATCTATAATTCCGCCCATCGGAGTTATTGTTACATAAAACGGGCAGCCAAAATGTTCACGGAATTTCGTTGCAATTCTTTAATTCCACAACATAATTAATTTATTTGTTTACACACAATGTCCTCTGCTCAACAACAGAAATCACGTCATGTCAAAACAAAAGCAAAAGATGCTCGTTGCGTTTTTCGACAACGAAGGTGTGGTGCACTATGAATTTGTACCAGCTGTATAAACTGTTAATGACCCTGTATACGCGCAAGTTTTGAAAAGGCTGAGGGAGGCAATCCGAAGAAAACGTCTCGCCAAATGGCAAGGAGGATGGTCACTGCATCACGACAATGCTCCCTCTCACACATCGATTGTTATGCAGAAATGGCTCACAGAAATGCCTCCCTACTCACCAGATTTAACATCATCAGATTTCTGGCGCTTCCTCAAGATCAAAATGATCCACGTAGAAAACCGTTTTCACACCGTATAAGACATCAAAACCAACGCAATGGTCGAAATGAGGAAGATAACAAAACAGGACACATGTGTGTATGTTCTGATGGAGCCTAGTTTGAAGGCGATTAAATAAATGTGTACCTATATTGATGTAATAAAGAATTACAACGAAATTTCAGGAACTTTTTGACTGCCCAATAATAAACATTAATTAATTTTTAAAAATATATATGATATCTAGAGTACTGTGCATATAAACATATCGATAAAATACATTACTGTCAATAAGTGCATTTTTTAAACACTTTTGAAAAGTTTTTATGGATTCCGTTTGTCTGTTCGACCATCTGGCCGTGCTCTAACTCTCGTAAATATACTCGGATTGCTATGTAATTTTTATATGTTATTGAGGTTTAGTATAGAGTGATAGGTATTCAAAATGAAGTGTGTAGCATTTATAGTTCATTTACAGGGACACGCAAAAGTATTCCGTTACATTATCGTCTATGGAAAAAAACTTTTTTTTAATGTTACGATATTTGAAACATAATGAGATTGATATGCATCATGTGGATTACAACATGGCTTTCTCAGGAGTATAGAATATAACATTTATAGTTCATTCACAAGGACGCACAAAAGAATTCCATTCCATTATGATATATGGGGGGGGGGATCTATTGTGGTCCATTTTAATGATGTTATGATACTTCAAACCTAATGAAATTAAAAAGAAGCACTGAAGTTCACTAGTACGACATGTTTTCAATAGGAGATTATAAAGTGTGTAGCATGTATGATTCATTTACAGAGACACACAAAAAATTGTGTTACAGGAAAAGGGTATGATCGATAATTCCTGGGAGTGCGTTTTCCGCTGTGATGTGCATTTTTAACTTATCTAATTTTTATTGTATTACGTGGTGTGTATAAACTCTTTAGATGATATACCGAGCTGTATGACAGAATTCGCACACATTACCGCATACGTACAGCAATTGTGGGAAATGGATTTTTACTTATTTATGTGTTTTTAAAATTGCTTATTCTGATATCTCATTTCACTGTATAGAAAAATGAAATTTTTAGTGATATTCTGTTATTGATGGAAAGCATTTGGTCTTGTTTAGCATAAACATGAATAAAGAAAATCATCTTGTTGAATAATGCAGCGTGTAAAAATATTACACATAGGCATGACTTAGTGAAGAAAATTTGAGAATAGGCGACATAAGGCGTGTTCCTCAGCGTTGCCCCCTTAGCGATTTTTTAAATTTAGAAATCTACCAATATTTCCGAATAGGGGTAATTAATTTTTATACGCTTTATACAGAGCTGTTCAGAATTATTGAGCGCTTTTCATGTTTGTAAAAAAAGAACAAAATGAGGTACATACACGTTTATTGTTTTCTTGAAAAGACAATTTTAAACAGTTTTACACAACAACATTTTAAACATTAAATAAGTTTCACAAATACAGGGTCATGAAAAATCGAAGAGTGTGGAAAATATGATTCCAAATATCTCGGCAACTCATTATCCGATCGACTTCATTCTTTATGCAAAATTTATGTTTTTTATTGTCTTTTATATTCACTCCTTAAAATAAACAATTTCGAAAATTTTTATGTACCTTTTATCAGAACGAATATTTCGAGAGTCTGAAAAAAATAGTTCCGGATAGTCGAGGTTACTGAAATTCAATAAGCTTCTTCCCACTATTACATACTAAGTACATACCAAATTTCAAGTCTCTATCTGAATTAGTTCGGGAGATAGAGCGTTTACAGACACACAGACACACACGCAGACTGACGGACGGCAATTTTTTTTTCTAAAAATATGTTTTTCGTAATCTCCAGTGTGTGAAACGTGTAAATCCGTCAATTAGATTTTTTCGATTTTCAAAACGATTACAAGACTTACCGTATACTACGTATGATGGGTAAGTAAAAACGGTGTGCGTTTTGTGGTTCCATGAAAGCAAATCCGTTGTAACTGTTCAAAGACGTTATACCAAATCGTCGTCCTCGAAGTAAGTACTATATAAAACGTTGGTATCAACAATTTAAGGAGACGGGAAATATGGAACTTATTTAATGTGTGGAATGTTGTTGTGTGAAATGTTGTTGGTTAAAACCGTTTTAAATTGTCTTTCCAAGAAAACAATAAACATGTACGTGCTTCAATTATTTTTCAAACATGAAATGTACTCAATAATTTGGACCACTCTGTATAATGGGTATATTTCTGAATAAAATATCTACTAACCTGGAAACACGGAATGTTAATTGAATGCATTAGTCTCATTCCGCGTCTCTTTTGATAAGAGAAGAGCGTCCTCCTCCATACCGGCATCTACACCTGCATTTATTGCTATTTTTAGCAGCATAGCGTGTTTTGGAACAGTATTTGACACAATATCTCCGTTTCTCTTAGACGTACATAACAAGGCTTATCCAATACTACGACCGCACAGGTCTACAGATCCTACATTAGAAAGAGATTGGACATTGACAAAATGTCAGCCATGTAAGATCCAAAGCAGGTGGAACGCAGTAGAACGCAATGTATTTTCATCACCGTTTAACACTTTTTATTATATTAAAATCATGGGAAATTCGTTTTATATGCCTTCAGAGAGTCATGAAAATATATTTCTTTCTACTGCGTTCCACCTGCTTTGGAACTTACATGACGGACATTTCATCAATATCCAGTGTCACTCTAATGTAGGATTTCTGCACAGGTCTATCCAAAATTTCAGCCTACACTTAGGTTTCTCATACAAGACACTCTGAGAAAAACGCAGCATGGCGTGTTTTAGAATAGTATTTGACACACTATCCCCGTCTATCTTAAACGTACACAGCAAGGTTTATCCAATAGGGCAATTGCAATTGACGTCAGCTTGGAGGTCACACACTACAAATAGGCAGTTCTGATTGGTGGAAGTACCCTGACTTCAAAGTGAAGTACAATGGTTGATCAGCTGATTGCAACTTTCCTATACTACGACCGCACAGGTCTATCCAAAATATCAGCCTACACTTAGGTTTCTCATACAAGACACTCCGAGAAAAACGCAGCGTGCACACAGCACAGTCAACACCTTCCAGTTCAAACATAAATCTCCCCCTCGCGTTTTCTATGCATTCCGCCTCTCTATCAGTGGTGTTTTCCTGTCTATTTTCACCGTTGATCTCTCGTCTCGTGATAGTTCATCAAACCGGATTATCTTCCGCTCAAGATCCTTCCTTCTACTGCTAAGTACTTTCATCTCTTACCACAACCATTCCAGGAGGCAATAATCCCTTTCGGGAATTCCTTCCATATCACTCATTTTAATCTCGTAATTAAAAAATGTGTCTATGACTCAAGTACGTGGATAATAATATACACATAAATATGATAAATAAGAAAAAATAAGTTAATTATACAATAATTTACATTAAACATGTCTCATTGACCTCTGAAACCTGATAGTGTTAGTTGCTTCATGTAGTACCAAACTTTTGGCATGCTAGCCATTTGAATTATAGATAGAAAAAGAAATATCCTGAGATATAAATAATAGCAAGAAAATCCGCCAAATAGCACAGATTGTTCATGCAACGTTAGCAGTTTTTAGAAACCATTGGGAAATAGTAAGATTTATATGTCATCAATTATCAAACAGATGACTCTCTTATTTTGGTGCTTCTTGGGCGTTGCTTAGTGATTTTCTGCAACCTGCACTGGCCTCCAAAAGTTAAGGTACAACATGTTTTTCGAAGCTCACCAGACAAAAAATGGCAGTCAGATTAAACTTCATAGTTTATATGAATGACAATAATAAGCTTTAAAAAAACTTACGCAAAAATTACAGCTACCACTTTAATTTTATAGAAAAGAATAGTTATTTGTGAATGAGAGAAAAATATGCAATTACGAAGCTTTCGCGTGTAAGTTTTGTTGTATTCGAACTATTGTAATCAGTTTTGTTCACAACAGCCAGTAGAGTCTAGAAATGTCTAGAAGAAGTCGTTTGCCCGATTCATTAAGGTGGCGGGCGGTAGGATGGATTTATCGTGATTTGAATAAAATATGAAAAACAAAAGTTACTTTAACAATACGGTTTGTAATGTTGGAAAGTCAGCCGTAGTCACTATGCTTTGCTGCTTTTCCCGTTATTGCTTAAAATTTAAATTGAAATAAACGTAAAAAACTTTTTCAGGTTATGACCCAACAATGGAACTAAATGGAGCCAATATTGGTGTCTATTCCGCCATTTCGAATGAAGATGGCAAAGAAATAACTGCTCTGGAGGGAGTAAGACATACAACACTTGCAACAGGCTATTTAAGATCTATGGCTGCCAATAGATGTTCTTATCATTTCGGCTTTGTAGGTAAGTGGTTTTTTGATAGTTACAGAGTTACGAAGTGCGAATTAAGAAAATTTTCATGCCAAAACAATTAGATGTTCCATTACAAATTCCATTTACACAGCTGCAATAATTTCAACTTTTTTCAAGACAAACGATTATATTTCCAACCAGATATTTTTTCTGAATGGACAAGCGAATGTTTTGGCACTTGGAACAAGTTTATTAATCAGAATTCCTGGAGACATTGTCTCCATATCGCTGGTAAGAGCAATGTGGATCTTAGATTTATGACCGTAGCCGAAGTCCAGAACAACTATTACTTCTTCACTGTGCTCCGATTTGGGGTTCTGCGGCAAATTCCAACATCCAAAAAATTCAAAAAATTCAGATTATCCAGAAAGAAAAGCCCTCTGATATAGCAGGAATAAAATCATTCATAATGACCTTAAAATAAATGCTATTCGAAAAACTATTAAAAATAACACAACAAAGTTTGTTGATAAAATTCATTCTATTCTTAAATCCTGAACTGTTCAATCTATCTAATTATGATGAAAACGCAAGTTATAGACGGCCTCGTGCTGCCTTACAAATTCCGGAAGTTATTAAACCCCAACTTCAGTCTATTGTTTCTCCCGCTAGCTATTGCTATGGCTGGGACCTTCGTGGGCCTTTTGTAGATATTTATTTGTAGATACTTTTCGTATACAGCATTTTTCTCTAGTTTATTTTTAACTATAAATATTTTGCATGCTTACTTTTTCATTTTTCGTTTCTATATGATCAATTTAATATAATTTGGGCTTTATTTATTTTTCACCGAAATCGGTTGTTTTGTTTTGATATTTTCTTTTTTGCACTTCTTGGGCCCATTTAATTTTTACTATCTTCTATATTCACAAGAAGAAAATATTGGATTCGTAGAAAAATTCAAATTCAGGTGTTTGACACATTTGCACGTTTTAGAAAGTCCTGAACATGATTTGACTGCTTTTAAAAAATGTCTGTCTGTTTGTGTATTTGTATGTCTGTCTGTATGTGACAAAAATTTTGTGGGCGCTCTAACTCAAAAACAAATGCAGAGATTTTATTAAAACTTTAGATTCAGTTAGTCCTTGGTATACATTGGGGCTGATTACTTTTTGGTGTAAATCACCCAACAAGTGGCGCTGCTATGCTGAATTTTTCACGATTTCCGCAATATTTCTATATCAAGAACTAATGCGTGGATTTTCTTCAAAGGTGAGATTCAGTTAGACGTTGACATAAGTTGTTACTGATAAGGTTTTGGTGTAAATTGTCCAACATGTGGTGCTGCTAAACTCCATTTTTCAGGATTTACACGATTTTAGCGATAGTCATATCTTAAGAATTAATGCATTAATTTCATCTAGCTTCACATTCTGTTAGACCTTGACGTAAGTTAGTTCTGATTAAATTTTCGTGTAGATTATATAACAGGTGGCGCGACTATGCTGAAATTTTCACGTTTTTCACGATAGCTATATCTCAAAAGCTACTATTTGTACATTATACCAATTTTTCTTTCAGACATTATTTAAAAAAGCATGGTTAAAAATCCTTACTAAAAACGTCCCCCATTTAAAAAATGTAAAAACAGTCTCCAATAAAAATCTCTACTTTTAGAGATTTTTATTGGAGACTGTTTTTACATTTTTTAAATGAGGGACGTTTTTAGTAAGGATTTTTAACCATGCTTTTTTAAATAATGTCTTAAAGAAAAATTGGTATAATGTACAAATAGTAAATGTACAGACATTAACAAGTGAACACCTGTTTTTAATCTCAAAAGCTAATTCACGAAATTTAATCAAACTTCATATCCTGTTACACTTTCAGATAAATAGATCTTTATTAGTCTCGGGTGTATACTGCCCAACAGGTGTCATTTTTATGTTCTTTGGGTTCAGAATTTTTGTTGCAGACATTTAAGTGGGTGGGTGATGAAATTTAAAGATTTGTTTGAAAAATGTCCTGTTTATATCTCCTTTTTAATTGCACACAATTCAACGAACCTATTCATTTAGAATCCTCAAGATGGGCATAGATTGTCATTTAATTTCGACACTGTGATACCTAATTTTGAAGTATTAAGGCGGTATTAAAAAAAATATTTTTTCCACGCTCAACAACTCAAAATTTTGAGACACATTTTCAGACTCATTTTTAAAAGTAACAACAGGAAACTTGGCGGCGTGATTTATAAAGACATTTATAAGGGCCCCATGTTTTTATTTTTTGTTCAATTAATTAGAAATTGATTTACAGACAATTATTTTCACAGTACGATCATTTATTTTTTTGTTTCCAGTGCTATCGCTTCGGGAAATAAGGTTCAAAATGTCCACTTTGACAGCATTTTTTGAAATATATTCTGCCTTTATCAAAAAATCGAGACAATACGGACATTATAAAGTTTCTGAATAAGAGAACCTGCCAATTAGATGCATTTTAGAGCAAAAATGAATTTACAAATGTGTCTCAAAATAAGCAGTTTGGATTTGAATACACCCTTGACATAAATGAGATAAAAGAAGGTTTTGAGATTGGCACGTCCAACTAGTTTGTAGAGTAATTGCTGTTCTGGACTTAGGCTACGGTCATAAATCTTATATACTCTCATTAAAAACAACCCACATTCTATTAACTGAAATTTCTGATTCAAAATATGTTCGGAAGATTGCCAGCTAGGAAATGAAAAATTTAAAAATATTTAAATTTGATTATTTTATTTTAATATCGGATAGATTTTTTAATTTTTTTTGGTTTAGTATTTTACCCGATAAGCATTTTAATTGTACTGTTAACAGTATGCGATACATATAATCGTATATCTTCGGATTTTTGCAATCGACTAAATACTTTTGGGAACCGGAGCCCACATGCATCACTACAGTACGTTTTGCATTAGGGGAGATGGGGGATGAAAGGGACATTTTCACAAAAATATTTTTTTAAAATATTTTATATAAGTTATTATCAATATTATATATCACATGTCAAACTTTAAGTGTTTGACTACATCTTATGCACAATATTTGTCCAAGATTATTATTATACAGATATATAAATTAAATTTTAAAAAACGTTCTTCTATGTCCCAATCATCCCCAGAGCAGGGCTGAATGGGACACAAACATTTTCCTCCCCGTATTCAATGTTAAGGACTAAAAGCTCAACAAAAATGCCGCCTTGGCAAAAGCTGAGAGATTATAAATTGTAATATGATCTCCAGGATTATTTGTTAGTCAATGATTTTGGACTCATCTCAGCTTTGCATTAAAAGGCCCATAAACGGTGGACTGAAGACGATGGCTACAAAGAGGATGAAATGTTAAAAGAATAATTACCATAAAGTATTAATTTATCAACCTATATAATAGTATTTAGTTAATAAAAAAATTTCAGTATCCTCTAGGGACGAATGAAGCAGTCCCATTCATCCCCATTTGAAATGTCCTAATCATCCCCATGATGCATATATTCAATTGTCAGCTATTTTGTCTCAGAAATTATTTTGTCACAATGGTTAATATGCATTCATTTTAATTACCAATATTGATTCTTTAAATAAAAAACTACAACATATCTTAATTGTTTATATTGCATAAGATATTTAAGTAACTTCAAATGTAAAAAAAAAATATTGTTGTGAGCTCGGGGTTCAAAAGGACTGATGCCAATATATAAGAACAATTAAAAGGCTTTATTCACTATAAACAGTGCAGTACGAACACCAATATCTTCTGAAAATTACAAGATATTCAGTAATCTTCAAATCCAATAAAAGCACAGCAAAATTTCACACAGAAACAATGCGTTCAATACGACGTATCAACGACAAAATCGATCCGAGAAACACAGTTCTCAATGCAAAGCCTCTCGTATGAATTCAATCGCAGTTGACAGACAACTAACTAACTGAACTGATGGAGGTCCTTATATAGGTTTCAGAGATCTTTCTAGATTATTCCAGAGCCTTCAGATGCTAGAAATTACCAGAAAGTGCTTTAACTTTCGATAGAGAACCCAAGCAAGAAAGGATCCCAATGTATAGGTATAAGGGGGGTGTGGTTGCACAAAAAGTCGCCAAATCCGTCGCCAACTTGGCGACATTTGGCGATATATCGCCAAATTTGGCGACAAAAATAAGTCGCCAAAACCATCGCCAACTTGGCGATAAACCCATTCCTTGGCGATATTTCAATAGACTTCTATTATAAAGATGAGGGTGTAAGGTTGTTTTCCTTGCAAACCATCTGAGGCCTTTAGCATTGAGTTACATGATGCTCAATAGGAAATACATTAATAATACTGCAATTTTCACAATAATAAAATAAAATAAATTTAAACAAATGGAATATTTACAGATATATACAAAATTCATAACATTGCCCCCCTCTCAAGGACTGCACGTCCCGGGCAGTTCAACCTTTGATCGAAAAGCAAACCCGTTACCTACAAATGCTATACTATTTAAAACATTCATAATGCTGAATTATACAAACTATACACTTATTTAAAAATAAAATTAAATTAAAGCATAGACATTATTACATACAAGTATTTAAATAATAATAACAATAATAATGATAATGCTAAGCAAAATAAATAATTACATTAATTTATATACAAGACCATGGTCATACTAATTTACATTACACTATTTACAATCAATGAACTAAGTACTATGGCCATAGTATGGAGCCAGCCTGTCGTAATGAACGACTCTAGGCTTCGAACTTGGTGACTTTCGGATCCGAATTACGACATCGTTCAGTCTGTTTAGGACTGTATAAGGACCGTCCCAGTGCGATTGCAGTTTGGGAGAAAGTCCTTTACGTCGAGTCGGATTATAAAACCAAACCTTGTCACCTTCTTTGAATTGATGTCCCGTGGCTTTCGTGTCGTACCTGGTCTTCATCTTCTCCGTCTGTATATTGATCCGCTCTCGAGCCAAGTTGTGGACGTCTTCAAATCGTGCCTGGAGATTCTGCACGTATCCCTCTGGCGATGAAGGCGCATCTGGAGGGCGACCAAAAATCAGATCACAAGGTAGATGAAGATCATGACCGAAAAGCATCTGAGACGGGGAATAGCCGGTTGTTTCATGGACGGCGCTGCGATAGGCGAGAAGAAACAAGGGAAGTTTTTGGTCCCAGTCTTGTTGGTTTCTTGAGACTAGCAGTGAGAGATTGTTAAGGATGGTACGATTAAATCTCTCAACCATGCCATCCGATTGTGGATGTAAAGGCGTCGTCCTAGTTTTGTCCATTCCGAGAAGTTGACAGAGACCCTCAATCACAGCAGAGATGAAATTTCTCCCCTGGTCAGAATGCATTTGAAGGGGGACTCCATACCTTGATATCCACTGGTGTACCAAGGCATCCGCAACCGTAGAAGCTTCTTGATCAGGGATGGCATAAACTTCAGGCCATTTCGTGAAGTAGTCCATGACAACAAGGAGGTATTTGTTGCCATCAGCACTTCTTGGCAGAGGGCCTAGGATGTCAAGGGCGATGCGTTCGAAAGGTGCTCCTACATTGTAGAGATGTAGTCTTCCTCGGCTACGTTTCTTTGGTCTTTTTCGAGCTGCACATGCATCGCAAGATTTGCACCATCCTTCGACGTCAGCTCTCGCTTTTCCCCAGAAGAAGCGCTCTCGGACTCTATCTAATGTTTTCATGACTCCAAAATGGCCACCAGTGGGACTGCCATGTAATTCTTTGAGGACCTCTGGTATTCGGGATCGAGGAAGTACCATCTGCCACCGAGATGTCTTCCCATCTTCCGATTCGAATTTTCGGAACAGGACACCATTCCTGACGTGGAGAGTTCCAAAGAGCCCAATATTGCTTTGTCGTAGGACTGTAAGTCGAGATGTCTTTCCAACTGGGCTTCGTGCTAGAAGATTCTAATAACTCCAAGATTGGTTTGATCTCAGAGTCTGCCATTTGATCTTCTCGAATCTTCTCATCATTCCAGGGATCTGGTGGCGTCAATAGTGAAGTCTTCGTCTGGCGTATGACATATTCGGGATTATACTTGCTCTCCGCTCTGGAACAATAGCGACAGCTCTCGGGACACGGTCTTCTTGATAGGGCATCGGCGTTTCCATGCGATGAGCCTTTGCGATGCCTGATGTCAAAGTCGTATTCCTGGAGTCGTTGTATCCATCTGGCTACTTGGCCCTCTGGGTTCTTAAAATTCATCAGCCATGTTAGGGATGCGTGATCAGTACGAAGGAGAAATTTCCTGCCATAGAGATAGTGATGGAAGTGTTCTATGGCTTTTACTATAGCTGATAACTCCTTACGAGTGACGCAATAATTCCGCTCTGGTTTCGACAAACATTTGCTCCAGTATGCTACGACTCGTTCTTGGCCATCTATTTCTTGGGAAAGTACAGCACATGACTAGCATCCGTGTCCACAATGAATTGTTTGTCGGGGTGTGGATAGGTTAGGACTGGAGAGGATGTGAGAGCTTCTTTCAGCTGCTGGAAGGAATTCTCGCATTCTTGTGTCCATAGAAACTTCTGCTTGCTTTCAGTGAGCCTATGCAAGGGTCTTGCAATGTTGGAGAACCCCTGTACAAACTCTCTGTAATAAGTGCATAGTCCCAGAAAGCTTCGCAACTGATGGACGTTTTCCGGACGCTTCCAGTTCTTTACTGCAGACACTTTTTCAGGATCTGTTCGAACACCTTCAGCTGAGATGATGTGTCCTAAATAATTTACTTCGCGTTGGAAGAACTTGCATTTCAGAGGGTTCAGCTTTAAATTCGCCGCTCTTAGCTTCGTTAACACTTTTCGAATATTTCCAAGATGTTCTTCAAACGTGCGGCCACCAATGATGACGTCATCTAGGTAGATGAGACAAGCTTCAAAAGTCAGGCCTTTTAACACTGTCTCCATGAGGCGCTCGAACGTTGCTGGAGCATTGCAGAGCCCGAACGGCATAACTTTGAATTGCCAAAGTCCTTGTCCAGTAGTAAATGCGGTCTTCTCTTTGTCATCAGGGTGGATCTCTACTTGCCAATATCCACTCTTCAAATCCAGCGTGGAAAACCATTTATGTCCTGAAAGAGTATCTAGCGTGTCGTCTATTCTTGGTAGAGGATAGCTGTCCTTCTTCGTGATATCGTTAAGTTTACGATAATCCACACAAAATCTTGTGGAGCCATCTTTCTTTCGGACCAACACGATGGGAGAGGCCCACGGACTTGATGACGGTTCGATGATGTCACTATCCTGCATCTCTCGTAAGAGCTTAGAAACCTCTTCTTGTTTTGCGAACGGCAAGCGTCTTGGATGCTGTTTAATCGGTGGATGGTTGGCAGTATCAATTCTATGACGTGTCAGTGAAGTGCGCCCTATATCACTCTCGTTTTGTGAAAACACATCCTTAAACTCCTGGAACAGTCTTTCTGCGGCATGTCTCTGCTCAGGAGATAAATTTTCATTCCTTCCAATTTCAGGTGTTAAACTTGTAGGCGGCTCCGACAACGTCAAGCTCGGGTCTTTGCAAACACAGGTGACTGGAGCACAGGTTGCAAGCACTTCACCCTTCTGGATAATTCTAGATTTTTCACTTACGTTCGCAATTCTCACAGGTATGACATCTCTCGACCGATCTACCAGAGCTGATGCTATTAGCACTCCTTTTGGGCTCTTTTCAGGATATCCAACCAAGCCACACTGAAAACTTCTTTCGTTCTCAGTTAATCCAGGTATCATCATTTCGGTCCGAGGAGGGATGATAACATCTGCCTTGGCTGTGATCTGTTGAATAGATTCAGACTCATTTCCTAGTTTGAAAATAGTGACATCTTCTTGAGCAGAGCGTAACTCATTATTCTTAAAGTCCAGTGTAAATCCATGCTCTTTTAAAAAGTCCAGTCCGAGTATGAAAGGGTCTGAAATATCGGCCACATAGACTGTATGATGGTAAGCGGCGTTCCCAAACTTTATTTTCAATTTCATTCTTCCATGTATGTCAATCTTATCCCCGGTCACGGTTTGAAGGATAACACGGGGCGGGGTCCAGAGGAGTTTTTCTTTTAGCCGCAGAGCTAGATCTTTCCGAACGATAGTCACATTGGCTCCTGTATCGATGATCATATTACAGGGCAAATCATTCACACGCCCGACTATAAAAACTCCGTTCTCGCCGCAACTTCTTGCAGAAATTTGACACACTTGATAATGGGGCTTCACAAAATCTGGCAACCTCCGCCCCGCGAGATGGCCATTAATTAGTTTTCCTGCTCCGCCGTTCGTGAGGAGCTATTACCTTCTGTGCTGGGTCGGTTTAGGCAGTTTCTTTGAATATGGCCTTCTCCACCGCATTTCCAGCACTTGATCTTTCTTCCAGGTTTGTTGTCCATCAAGGAGTTTATATGTCTCATCACGTCCTTCATCTGCTGCTGTAAACGTTCCACAGCTGTATCCGACGTCTCAGGTATGTTGGCTACTCGCACAAAGTGCCGATCTTTCCTTGTAGCTTGCTGGGCTGCCTCGAATTTCAGGGCATAAACTAAAGCCCCTTTTAAGTCACTGAGATCTGCAATCCGGAGTTGTTTCTGGATCTCAAAGTCACGCACACCATCGATGAAATGCTGCAGAGCTAAACTTTCTCTAGTTTCAGTCGGGCAGTCAGGATAAGCAAGATGGGAAAGTCTCTCGACATCCGTAGCAAGCTCTTGCAGGGATTCAGTGGATTTCTGCTGTCGAGATTTGAGCTGGAGTCTGCTATATTCCTTCATGCATTTCTCGCCAAAGCGCAATTCTAAGGCACTGACGAGCGTTTCAAAATCCAGCGGTTCATTTGCAGGCAAAGTCTGTAGGACGTCGGCAGCATCAGCTCGTAGAGAAGCAGCTAACTGGCAAGCCTTTGTCTGGGAATCCCATCCATTGGCGTCCGCTACGATCCCAAATTGTGTCTTAAAAACTGGCCAGGAGGATTTGCCGTCATAGGTCGAAAGTTTAATAAAGGCCCGAGGAAGCATATCTGGATACTTGAAATCTTCGGAAAAGTTTACGGCAGTTATCTTCTGTTTCTTGACTTTTTCCAAATTTTTTTTTACATTCTCTATGCTTTCTTCAACGGTCTTGGCGATCTTTTGAACTTTTTCTTCTACTCTTTCTTCTACGGTTTTCGCTGTCATTTGAATTTCTTCTACCTTTCCTTCTATTTCTTGAAATCTTCCTTCAACTTTGTCTTCCACGCCGTCAATTCTGTCATTTAAAGATGTTATTTTATCCTCTATTAAGTCTTTCAACTCTCCAAGGTTGGTTGACGTATCCTTTTTCATTTCATCTTTTAAGTCGCCAAGGTTGGCAGTCATTTTCTCGTCTATCGCTGACATTTCCTTCTTCATTTCTTCCGACATTTCCTTCATTTCAGCCTGGTTCGCAGTCATTTTCTCATCTATCGCTGACATTTCCTTCTTCATTTCAGCCTGGTTCGCAGTCATTTTCTCATCCATCGCTGACATTTCCTTCTTCATTTCAGCCTGATTCGCAGTCATTTTCTCATCCATCTCTCCTAATTTCTCCAATAATTTAGTCAGTTGCGCCTCCATTGCTCTGGTGATCGGCATTCAACCCCACTCCTGACACCAAATGTTGTGAGCTCGGGGTTCAAAAGGACTGATGCCAATATATAAGAACAATTAAAAGGCTTTATTCACTATAAACAGTGCAGTACGAACACCAATATCTTCTGAAAATTACAAGATGGTCAGTAATCTTCAAATCCAATAAAAGCACAGCAAAATTTCACACAGAAACAATGCGTTCAATACGACGTATCAACGACAAAATCGATCCGAGAAACACAGTTCTCAATGCAAAGCCTCTCGTATGAATTCAATCGCAGTTGACAGACAACTAACTAACTGAACTGATGGAGGTCCTTATACAGGTTTCAGAGATCTTTCTAGATTATTCCAGAGCCTTCAGATGCTAGAAATTACCAGAAAGTGCTTTAACTTTCGATAGAGAACCCAAGCAAGAAAGGATCCCAATGTATAGGTATAAGGGGGGTGTGGTTGCACAAAAAGTCGCCAAATCCGTCGCCAACTTGGCGACAAAAATAAGTCGCCAAAACCATCGCCAACTTGGCGATAAACCCATTCCTTGGCGATATTTCAATAGACTTCCATTATAAAGATGAGGGTGTAAGGTTGTTTTCCTTGCAAACCATCTGAGGCCTTTAGCATTGAGTTACATGATGCTCAATAGGAAATACATTAATAATACTGCAATTTTCACAATAATAAAATAAAATAAATTTAAACAAATGGAATATTTACAGGTATATACAAAATTCATAACAATATTTTTAAGCAGAGTTTTCAGGAAATGCAAATTTGAAGAAAACTGAAAACAGCCATGTGCTCTTGCTTTTGGTTCTGAAGCACATAATGGTAGTGAAATATATGAGGATAGGAAGCAACTAAAAAAAAGTTTATTGCCTAAAATATTGAGAGCGTCCCACCCATCCCTTGTCCCATTCATCCGCCATCTCCCCTATATATGGTAGAAATTCTGCATATAAAAAATACGATGATTACTATTCGTAAATAATAGTACTCAATAAAAGGGACCTCTCCCTCGTGTGCCCATGGTGTAATCCGACCTCGATCCTGTGTTCACATCCTATTCACTTCGTCTGGAAAACCTTTCGACTCCTGAAAAATACCTCGGACTGACTAGGGAAAGTCTCCAACTGCCAGATCGGGATTTTGTCGGAAGTGGTGTCGTTGGAAAGCTCTTACCATGGGGATCAAGGGAATGTATACAGCTACCCGTCCGAATTAAATGGTGAAGAGTTATAGGTCGATGTATTTCTGGCATTTATTGATTTCTCCAGGTCGCTAGCTATGCAGGAAAGACACTCTGTGTGGCAGAACAGAGAGTTGCCAGATTACGGAGATTACAAAGAAGACAGTTTTTGCTTGGTGCAAAAAGTAACTTCATGGATGGTAGTGCATTTCTGAATACAAATAACTGAAGCACGAGTGTTTCCAGCACCAGGCACACACAATAAAAGGGGTTGTTTCGCAGTTGTCACAGGTGTTATTAGTTAAGTTAAAGCATGCCTGTTTAACTGATCGAAAGACGGGATCCGTGTCTCTAATTAAAGCCTTTTGAAAGGCATACCGACGCATGTCATCGAAGGTGTGTGAGGAGATTTGGTTATAGGCCAACTTATGCAATTTTATTAGGCTTTCTCTAGTGGTCATGTCGACAAAATGTGGTCACAATCTTCTGTTTCTAACTAGAGGGAACATAGAACCTTCACCAACTTCACACTTGGCAATAACAGGTTACGTAACTGTACTGTAAGTTGTCTTTTCTACCACACAGAGTGTCTTTCCTGTGTAGCTAGTGACCTGGAGAAATCAATAAATGACAGAAATACATCGGCCTCTAACTTTTAACCATTGTATTTGGACGGGTAGTTGTATACATTTCCTTGATCCCCACTGTAAGAGCTTTCCAACGACACCACTCTCGACAAAATCCCGATCTGGCAGTTGCGGACCTTTCCTAGTGAGAGCAATGTATCATTTTTACTTTCTTCTATCTATGCAAGAAGAAAGTATTGGACTCATGAAAAATTTAGACTTTCGGTTTTTGACGGATATATACGTTTTAGAAGGTCCTGAAGACGATTTGACTGCTTTTAGAAAATCTCTGGTCGTGAGTCTGTCTGTATGGAACACAAAAGAAACTATCTCCGAAAATAGATGTTACACAGTTCAGGAGCTATCACACAGACTAAATATTCCAAAGGGTACAGTGTATTATCATTTGATAGCTTCTTTTAAGAGGCCGTCCTTTACAGATGATTATGGTCGTCAAGAGCGGGCATCATTTTCGAGGCTGCAATTTCTAGGCTTAAGCTTCTCAAACCACCTTCGAACTGTTATCATTTGAAACAGCACTTTGACCATATGCAGTTCAAGTTTTACGAGCACTCTGACTAGTAATTTTATCTTTTTTTTTTAAATAAAAAAGCATAATTGACAAACATTTTGGTTCTCTAATTTAGCACTGCTTTGAAACAGAAGTTATTCCACAACCCAAACAAATATTACGCAACGCAAGCAGAAAAGAGGAAATTTACATATCTGGGTCATTCAAAGTCAAGCTTTATCAGCAGTAACAAAATAACTAGACGAAACCACTTTTCGGAATATCCAATATACGATTTGTACGCTTTGATTGCTTCAATTACTGATAATCCTAACTGTTCAATTTATTTGAAATTGACTACTTGACTACCTCCCATAATGTTTGAATATTTGCGCCACTGATGTCGTTCTGTCTTTGTAGGTCCAAGCTTTACAATGGATTCAGCGTGTTCTTCGTCGCTCGTTGCTCTGTGGTCAGCTTACTTCGATATACTTGACGGTCGGGTTGACGCGGCGCTTGTCAATGCTGGCCAACTGTGTCTCAGTCCAGCGGTGACTATGTTCTACGTGGAAGGTGGTATCGTTTCTCCGAACTGCCAGAGTAATCCTTTTGATGTGAAAGGTAATTTACAGTAGCATCCATTCATATCGGAAGAATTTTATAAATAAATTATTTGAATATGAGAAATGTCTTTCAAAAGCACGTAAAAAGTAATTTAAAAACAATAAGAATAAAAAAATGTAAAGTACAATACTGACAGAGAGTAATGATGAAAATGCATTCACTAAACATACACTGTAAAAAATGACCAATGTTTCTTATTTTATGAAAATATGCTATAACCACGAACGAAATTATAATATAATCTTCTGAGTTATCCGAAATTTCAAATAGCATGTTACATTGTCTTTTGAATCCACAGAAGCGAATACATTTTCAAAATTTAAAGAATAATTTATAAAAACAAATTATTTTTAGCTGCCCGAATTTTTCAGAAACGTTTCCGAAGGGTTTTTATAGTGTATTAATGAGTGTCCTTAGCCTGGAATACCTGTTTTTCGAATGCTATCAATTCTGAAGTAAACATTTTCATGCTAAAAAAAAGTTTAACAGACAAACATGCAAAATTAATAGCGTTAACAATAACATTAAAATTAAGATTATTTCTTTACTCTTTCATGTATAAATTAACTTATGCGACTGAAAACATGTACTTGAGAATGGATAACATTCGAAAAACAGGTATTCCAGCCTGGGGACACTAATTAATACACTATAAAAACCCTTCGGAAACGTTTCTGAAAAATTCGGGCAGCTAAAAATAATTTGTTTTTATAAATTATTCTTTAAATTTTGAAAATGTATTCGTTTCTGGGGATTCAAAAGACAATGTAACATGCTATTTGAAATTTCGGATAGCTCAGAAGATTATATTATAATTTCGTTCGTGGTTATAGCATATTTTCATAAAATAAGAAACATCGGTCATTTTTTACAGTGTACTTTAAAAAAGACATAGGTTTCTTAATCAAGGAAAATATAATAAAACTACGAACGTAAATATACAATATTTCTACTCCGAGTTACACACGATTCCGAAAAGCTTTCTTTATCATTGGAAGCCCCGTAAACGAATATATTTTCTAGATTTAAATAAATATTTATAAAAACGAAGTTTCTTTTGATGCCACTGATTTTCGGAAACTTATCCGTGTACTTTTTATAATACATTAATCAGTTTTATCAAACCAAAGTATCGACTATTTAGTTACTATCAATTAACCAAGTAAACATTTCCACATTCAACAATCATGCTTTACAAAAAAAACCCGGATAAATTAACAGCATTAACAGTAAAATTAAAATGAATATTATTTTGTTACTCTTGATTATATATAGTATATAACGCAGCTGAAAATGTTTAATTGAGAAAAAATATAACATCCTAAAAGAGATAATCCGGTTTCAGAAGATTGATTGATACAATATAAAAACTACTGAGAAACGTTTTTGAAAATCAGTGTCAGCAAAAGGATCTTTGTTTTTTTTAATTGATTCTTGATATCTCGAAGATATATTGGTTTCTAAGGTTAATAATGGCTTAAAAAAAAGCTTTTTAGAATCATGGGTAACTAGGAAGTGTTTATTGTATATTTTTGTTCGTGGTTGTACTATATTTTCGTATATTAAGAAACATTTTTTTTTTTTTTTACAGTGCAGCTGTTAAGTAAAACAATCTCATTAGAGCAACGCAAATCACAACTGTTTTTATAAAATGTCTGGCTGTCTGTCTATATGCGACAAAAGACAAACATTTTGTGGGCGCTCTATCTCACAAACTAATGCACAGAATTTAATAAAATTTTAGATTCAGTTAGACTTTGATATAACTTGGTGATGATTAGTTTTTGGTGTAAATCGCCCAACAGGTAACGCTGATATGATGTATTTTTCAGGATTTCCACACTCTCAAGAACTAATGCACGGATTTTCATCAACTTCAGATTCAGTTAGTCTTCAACATAAGTTGTTTGTGATTAGGTTTTGGTGTAAATCTCCCATCAGGTGGCGCGGCTGTACTGCATTTTTCAGGATTTACGCGATTTTAGAAATAGTCAAATCTCAAGAACTAACGTACGGAATTTTCTCAAACTTCATATTCTGTTAGACCTTGACATAAATGCCTAATTAGGCAAATTACACTTTTTGAAGTATTAACATGTATGAGATAGAAGAAAGTTTTGAGACTTGCACATGCTACTAGCTCTAAATTTTCGATAAGAAATACAATAAAACTTGTCCAAATCGAAACGCAAAAAAGGCGGAAACATGTCCAATTTGAACAAATTTCATGGTCCGGACCGATTAAATAAGCAACACATAGTTATATTTTTTTCCATAAAGCAAAATCTGTGTAAAGCAGAAAAAGAAAACAGTAATTAAAGAACTAATCAAAAACCACGTGAGATAAATCGTAAATATGATAAAATAGTAAAGCAGAAATAATTAATGTCCTATCCAAATCGTTTCATCTCCACTCTGCTAACTCCATTAAAAAATATATATATACAAATCGGGAAAACAACAGATGCCATTGCTTCATAATATCGTGGCTTTTTGGTTATTCATGTAACGTCACAAAAATTTAAACAAATACCAAAAAATATTTTCAAAATGAATAACATGTTTTGTAACGTTCTTGTATATATTTTTAAGTTTTCGAAGCAGTTTACATTTTAGTCACAATAATATGACGTCACTGAGTGGTCGTATTTTGGTCACAGCAGTGGTCGTATTTTGGTCGACCATGCATGCTATACTGGAAACAAAATGAAGAAAGCTACCTTAAAATTTAGCGTATTCGAAACTATTCTCGGAAATTGAGACAACAAATTCATTTACTCGTACAAGAGATAGGAAAGGGATAATTCGAGATTTAAATCTTGACAGTTTACAACAACTTTTTCTACTTGTTTTTCAATTATTTATTTTACCAATAGTACCTACTTATCAGAATTCATTTTGGAACATTCCATGACACCATTGCAGTGTTTATTAATAAACTAATAAGTAGTTGATAACGTATCTGCTATGAAGCTTTACTCCTGATATTCAATTTTTTCTTACAGCAAATGGCATCGTAAGGACAGAAGCCATGACTGCCTTTTTCCTTCAAAAAGCCTCAGTTGCAAGAAGAGCTTACGCCAGCATTCTTCACATAAAGCATGCTTCAGGTGGCCATGTTACAGAAGGTGAGAAATTTTTGTTTCAAACTATACTGTTTCTATTTCATATTTTCTGAGAATACATTATTTTAATCATTTATTTATAGCCCACACTTCAGGGATCTAAATACAGCTGCCCCTTCACAAATGAAACACTAATATATAGTCATGTCTTATTGGAAAGACATCATTATCATGCTCGAAAAATTTTATCTATGAAAAGTTGGATAAATTTTATTTTTTTCCTACTCTGGCCAATAAACCAGTTTTTTCCAAAATATATTTTTGATATATAGTTCAAAACAGTGATTGATAAATTCGGTCGCCAGGTCGCCACTGGCGACCAAGTTATTTAATCTGACTTTGTTTTTTCTTTTCTTTCTTTCTTTTTTCTTTTTTTTTTTTGTACAATAATTACCTAAGAAATTATCACAAATAGCATTTAGAATAGTTAACGAAGAGTTATTACCTTTTCAGAAATAAATTGTTCAAAAATCACCGCGAAACGCAAGAAAACACTACAAATTCCATAAAAAATTATGGAAACATTTAAAAATCGCAGAGTACAAAATTTACTTTATTGGGCTAAAAGTTAGAAACTTGATTATTTTTACGAATGTCCACAAATTGCCGTTAAACGCGAAAAAATGCAGAAAAAAGTTAAAATTTCAAAAAATTGCAGAAGACAAAATTTACTATACTTAGTTAAAAAATATAAACCATATTCCTTTTACGAACGTCAAAAAACTGTCGCGTAACGCGAAAAGAAGCTTCTAATCGCATAAGAAATCTCTAAAAATTCAAAAATCGCAGAGGACGAAATTTAACATATTGGGCTAAAAGACTAAAACTGAATTCCTTTTACTAATGTTGAAAAATTGCAGCGGAAAGCAAAAAAAAAAAAAAAAAAAAAAAAAAAAACCTACTGAAAATCTCTAACAAAAAGGACAAAATTTAGTATATTGGGCTAAAATATTGAAAGAGTATTCCTCTACAGAATGTCCAAAAAAATCGCCTCAAAATACGAAAACACGCTATAAATAGCATAAAAAATTAAATTAAAAAAACCAGTACTATTCTAAACTATGTAATTAATAATTATAAACTGTGCTTGTCATAATTTTTTCCCAATTGTTAAAAAATGTTTGTGGTTTTTGAAAATCAATGAATGGGAGGGGGGGGGGGGATGGGCTGGCAACTAGATTTTTTTACTGGCTACCAGATTTTATGGAATATGTAAAATCCTCGTTGAAGATATGGTCTTTATACACTTAGTGCCCAAAATATTAGCAAAATTCCTCACTCAAACTTCGACACTTCCGTACAGCATCTGCACTGATGTTTTAAACTGGATTTTCTGGTAAGAAGCTTTCCTCTGGTCAGAAGCACCAGTAAAAGTTACGATTTGTTTATTGTTGGGGAAAATAAGATATTTGAGTGACTTTGTATTCCACATAATTGTGGCTGATGTTAGGGTCGAATCCAGTATGTCTGAAACCACTAATCTTCTGGGCTTTTCACGTACAATGTCTCGAGTCTTCAGATAATTGCAGCTAAATCAAAACACTTCGAGCGAAAAGTGGAATGGTGAGTGGAAATCTCTTTTGAACCAAAGAGGTACCAGAAGACTGACACGCATTGTGTTTAGCAACAGAAGCGCTACAAAAGCAACAAATCACAGCGACATACAACTCGAGATCATTTCCAAGCATATCTACAGGGTGTTTCACTACCAGACCGACAAACTTGCAGGAGGTGTCGAGGGCACAGAGACGACTCGGAATCACATAGGAATGCAGAGTCGAAAATGCCGTAGTTGCGAGCTATGGTTCAAAGAAGCAGAGAATAAGAATAGAAACAGCAACACATTAATGGACAGAAAACATTTTATGAAAGGTTGTATTACAGAAGGTGTTCGAAATTACTACCAGAAGTCCTCGGGCAGGCTTGACAGCGGTTTCGCATGGATTTACTTACGTTCTGGAAGATTTCTGGTGTGTCGCGTATCCTGCCTCGCCGCTTGAATATCTGTAGCTGCAGGACACACCAGGAATCTTCCAGAACGTACATGAATCCATGCGGCACCGCTGTCAAGCCTGCCCGATGACTTCTGGTAATAATTTCGAACACCTTCTGCAGTACAACCTTTCAATAAAATGTTGTCTGTCCCATTAATGTGTTGCTGTTTCTGTTCGTTTTCTCTGCTTCTTTGAACCATAGCTCGCAACTACGGCATTTTTGACCCTGTGTTCCTATGTGATTCCGTGTCGTATCTATGCCCTCTACACCTACTGCATGTTTGTCGGTCTGGTAGTGAAAAACCCTGTATATACTCTACTAGATGGATCTTAAAATCGAGCTTAAGAATATATGCTGTCATCTTATGCCAAAGAAGACATGACACTAGTACTGCGTAGCAAGGTGTAATATTCGTTGTATCTATATTATAAAGCAAAAATGTGTCCGTGAGTACGGCTGGCGTCATATTGACGGTTAAATTTGTAATTAAATTGCTACTATAATTTGTATTTTAAAAAATTATACAGAAAAAATATACTTTATTATCTTTACGCAATAAATAACTACGAAACCGTTAATTATAGATACGAAGGTTTTCAGTAACGTACACTAAAACGGAGAAATGTTTCTTAATCTACGAAAAAAATAATATAACCACAAACCAAAGTATGCAATAACCTTTTATGGTAGAGAGGTATGGAGAAGAAACTGAAAGTATCTATAATAGGGTTATCATTAATATCACAGCTAACATTTTCGACCAATACAATGTAGGGATGTAGTTGGGTTGTTAATTTCTTACAGTGTCCTCTAAGTCTGGGCTCCACCGCATGTCGCAGCGACCTTTGTCGTCATTTCATTTGGGAGAATGGGAGTGGTCAGCAGGTGGTGGAGGTTAAAAGTCTCTCAGGACTTGGGTACAGCGATTGACGTGCCTGACGGGCTCAGCTCAGTTTTACCAGCATAACAAAAGAAAAAAATGAAGCCAATTTTAAGAAAGCCAAATATTTCTTTAAAGGAATATGTTCTCTACCAGCGTGTGGATAGCTTTTATGCTGCCGAAAGATCTGTAGTGGAAAATTTTACACCCCAAAAATATCTCATTTACAGACAAACTCCTAATCCCTAACAATCTCGGTTTTGATTATTTGCGAACATGAAAATGCAGAATAACTTTATATTCGAAAGAATCTGATTTGAACATTCGCGATTATTACTTGCCCATCATACGTAGTATAGGGTAAGTCTTGTAATCGTTTTGAAAATCGAAAAAAAAATTTGACGGATTTACACGTTTCAGACACTGGAGATTCCGAAAAACATATTTTTAGAAAAAAAAAATTGCCGTCCGTCCGTGTGCCTGTATGTCTGTGTGTCTGTGTGTCTGTGTGTCTGTAAACGTTCTATCTCCCGAAAAAATTGAGATAGAGACTTGAAATTTGTTTATGTACTTAGTATGTAATAATGGGCAGAAGCTTATTGATTTCAGTAACCTCGATTATCCGGAACTATTTTTTTCGGACTCTCGAAATATTCGTTCTGATAAAAGGCATATAAAAATTTTCGAAATTGTTTATTTTAAGGAGTGAATATAAAATACAATAAATAAACATAAATTTTGCATACAGCGTGAAGTCGATCGGATATTGAGTTGCCGAGATATTTGTAATCCTATTTGCCACACTCTTCGATTTTTCATGACCCTGTATTTCATCCAAATTTCAATTCAAAGATGTATTTTAATTGGAAATGAGACGCTTAATCAGATGCAATAAATCGTTAGTTAATCGAATTATTGTTTTTGGAGTTATAAGGATGTTTCTTTTAAACAATTCAGTAATCGAGCCTTTAAAGTTTATGACGTCATCAAGCCACGATTTTATTCGAATTGCAATGCATTTTATAAGTAGTTTACTCATTTTTTATTTTAATATTGTACATTATGCATATCCATGATGGGTAAGTATTACGGTGGCCCCTAACGACTAGTTTTTATTATTTCTTTCTTTTTCAGAATTTTAACTGTTTAAAGATTGTTTCCCCTGTTTTTTCTCAGTATCTATTTACAAATCAATTTTACTAGTAAATCTAGATCAGAGGCCTCAACGTCAGCTCTACAAATCATTGTTCATTAATCTCACTAATTTTTATTATAATATGCATAATATTTGATAGCCTAAAATTAAATTTTTTAAAGTTATTTATACATTTATAAGAATGTAAAATTTATTGAAAGTTCCAAAAATGTTAGAAGTATCACATTAAACACAATTTTATGTCGGATAAATGATAGGATAAACTACTTATTACTGTATTTTTTTTTTCAGAATAAAGTTACGTATCTTCGTTCCGCCCCCCTGAACTCCCCGTTGTCACTTTAATTTTAAATTATCAATTTCCAGTAATTGTGCGCTTTCATTAATCGAGTATATGTGTGAGTGCATTTACTATTTTAATTTCATTAATTTAACCATGTCTTTGTACAGGAGGTTTTATCCTATCCTTAAAAGAATACTTATTTTTCAACCACTAAATATCATATGTTGCTGAAATTGAATAAAATTTCGTGTATTAAATATGCTTATACAAATGTAAATTTCTCTTATGAGACTTATATTCCATTTTCACATTCAACGTTTTTATATTTTTCGTTTGGAAAGCCGATTTGGTCATCTTTCTTCAGTAGTTAAAATAAATTCTCATCTATTTCATTAGAAAAAGCATATTAAAAAATTAAATTACCGAAAATTAGCTATTTTGTTAATAACATTTAGCGTCAAAATAATTGTCTTGAATTTTCCTTTGTTGATATTCTTTGAAATATATTTGCTTAGCAACCATTTAATGAAAGAGAGAAAGAAAATGCATTGGAATTTTTTGTAAAAAATGAAAAATTAAAATTTTTATATCTTTCAAATTAATGCGTAAAATTTCCCAATAATTTATACAATTAATTTAGAAATTCTAATAAATATATTAGGAAATTTTCAAAGCGATCAAATTAATTAAGACATCCATTTAGTAAATTTAATATCCATAATTTAGCATTTACAATTATCCCAATGAGTGACTTTCTTTTTGCGGAATGTTAAAATTAAAAAATCGTCTGACTTCCCATTGAAAAGCAATATTACTTAAAACAAAATGTTCTATATTTTTCGAATGAATGAACCAAATTTAACCAAAAACTATACAGCTAATTCCGGGTACCTCGCCAACATACCCACTAAAAATCAACCTAATCGGACCCTTTTTGCGGCAGTTATCGCGGAACAGACAGACAGACAGACAAACAAACAGACAGAAACCAAAAACTTTTCGGGTCTCAACAGTGAGCCTTCACTGACGTATCGGCAATAAATATATTCTTTTGTTTTGTTTTTTTAAATGCTGTGCTACTCTACTAGTAAATCTACAGATCAGGAGCCTCAACGTCAGCTATATGAAAGTCAATGTTTTTTAATCTCATTTCTCATAATATTTAACATCTTATAATACGCAAATTAAATTTTTTAAATTATTACATGTATATTTATACGCATATAAAATAATTCGAAGGTTTCAGAAATTAGGAACATTAAATTAAACACGGTTTATGCAATAATATTCTGACATTCTTATGAACTTCTTATTTTATTTTTTAGGTAAAAAAATACATTTCTTCAGGGGGGCTCTGCCCCCCTGAACCCCCCGTAATCTTATTAAATTGATATTCGTGGTTTCCTATTGTTTGTGTGAATGATTCTAGTACATATTGGATTTCGTTCTACACATTGGTTTTATTATGAAAAGCAAAAATTTCGAAAATAATTTCATGTAATACCTAAATAGCAATATTTACTTACCTTCCAACCACGCAGCACTCGCATCTGATAGATAAGTTGAATAATATCTCGTGTACAAAATCAACTTATGGAAATGTAAACTGAATCTACTATATATTCACTTATCTATTTCAGAAATCTAGTATTATTACAATTTTTGTTTCGGAAAAACAGTTTTGATGGCCATTGTACAATATTTATTTGACCTTAGTACATCCTGATTTAATTCGATGGCAATAGCATACTAAAATCTCCCCAAAATAGGCTTATTTGGAAACTTTTAAACCTGAAAACTTTTATTGTGTAATCCTTCATAATCGTGCCCACTGCCAATTCACTAAATAGCAATCTTGATTTGGCGCTATAAAGTATTTTTTGTGATAACTTTTTATGATCTCAGTTACCAATAATTGTGCTATTTCAGGCTGTATGGATTCGTTTTACTACGCTAATTTCTTTAGATTAACTACCTCGTTGTATGGGATATTACATTATATTTTTAAAATAATACTAATTTTCAACCACGAAAAATCCACATCTCTTCCAGAAAATTAATAATATCTCATATAAAAATGTTTCGGCTATCATTCTATAGTAGTTAAAAGGTAACTTGTACCAAAATAAATTCTCATTTATTTCAATAAAATATAAAATCACCCAATAATATTGTATTTTGCGAATACAATATTGTAGCAAAATCGTCTGAGTTACTTGAATTTTATCATTTTGATATTCTTTAAACATGGTTGCTAGGTTACGGTTAAATTGAAAAGGAAAATAAAAATGAATGCATTTTAATATTTGCAAAAAATGATAAAATAAAAGTATTATATTATTAGAACAGATGTATAAAATTGCACCAAAAATTATACACCTAATTTAAAAAATCTGACGAATGTATAAACAAAATTTCAAATTAATTTGAATAATTTAACACCTGACTTGATAAATTTTAGCCTTCATAACTTACCGTTTAAATACATTAATCAAATGCGACATTTTATTTTCAACGACTGAAAAATTTCAAAATCGTCTGAAATCCCATAGGAAAGCATTATGATCAAAAAAGAAATGTTCTATATTTTCCGAACGAATGAACCAAATGTAACTAAAAACTATACAGCTAATTCCGGGTATCTCACCAATATACCTACCAAAAATCAAACTAATCGGATCATTTTTACGGCAGTTATCGCGGAACAGACAGACAGACAAACAGACAGACAAACAGACAGACAGACAGACAGACAGACAGAAACCAAAAACTTGTCGGGTCTCCACAGTGAGCCTCAACTGACGTTTCGGCAACTATTTCACAGAACGTAATTCCGTTTTAGTGCAGAAAGGTAGATTCGACATTCGCGAGGTTTTCCTGGAAGGTAAACCCTCGCGAATGTTACGGAATTACTGTATTATACTGATTATACTGTATTATACTGTATTCTATACTAGTAAATCTACAGATCAGGAGCCTCAACGTCAGCTCTGAAAGTCAAGGTTTTTTATCTCACTTTTCATAATATTTAACATCTTACAATCCGCAAATTAATTTTTTTAAATTACTACATATATATTTATACGCTTTTAAAATAATTTGAAGGTTTCAGAAATTAGAAACGTTTAATTAAACACGGTTTATGCAATAATATTCTGACATTCTTATGAACTTCTTATTCTATGTTTTAAATTAAAAAAATACATTTCTTCAGGGGGACAGAGCCCCCCTGAACCCCCCCCCCTAATCTTAACAAATTTATATTCGTGATTTACTATTGATTGTGTGAATGATTCTAGTATATCTTGGATTTCGTTCTACACAGTGGTTTTATTAGAATAAGCAAACATTTCGAAAATAATTTTATGTTATCCTAATGCCTAAATAGCAATATTTACTTACCTGCCAACCACGAAACACTCGCATCTGATAAATAGGTTGAATAATATCTCGTGTACAAAAGAAACTTATGAAAATGTAAACTGAATCTTTTCACTTATATCTATTTCAGAAATCTAGTGCTATTGCAACTTTTGTTTCGGAAAACAGTTTTGATGGTCATTCTATAATATTTCTTTTACCTAAGTACATCCTGATCTAACTCGATGACAATAGCATACTAAAATCTCCCCAAAATACCCTTATTTAGAAACTTTTAAACTTATTGGGTAATCATTCATAATCGCGCCCACTGCCAATTCACTAAATAGCAACCGTGGTTTGGCGCTATAAAGTATTTTTTGTGATAACTTTGTATGATCTCAGTTTCCACCCAGTAATAGTGCTATTTCAGGCTGTATGGATGCTTTTTACTAAGCTAATTTCTTTAGATTAACCATCTCGTTGTTCGAGATATTATATACTATTTTAAAAGTAATACTAATTTTGAACCACGAAAAATCCATATCTCTTCCAGAAAATGAATATCACATGTAAAAATGTTTCGGTTATCATTCTAGAGTAGTTAAAAGGTAACTTGTTTCAAAATAAATTCTCATTTATTTCAATAAAATATTAAAATCACTCAAAACTATTTTATTTTGCGAATAAAATATTGTAGCAAAATAGTTTGAGTTATTTGAATTTTATTATTCTGATATTCTTTAAAATGTAGTTGCTAGGTTACGATTAAATTAAAGAGGAAAATAAAAATAAATACATTTTAAAATTTGCAAAAAATGATAGAATAAAATGTATTATATTATTAGAACAAATGTATAAAATTGCACCAAACATTGTACACTTAATTTAAAAAATCTGACGAATGTTTTAACAAAATATCAAATTAATTTGAATAATTTAAGACCTGACTTGATAAATTTTAGCCTTCATAACTTACACATTAAATACATTAATCAAATGCGCCATTTTATTTCAATGGATGAAAATTTTCAAAATCGTCTGAATTCCCATAGGAAAGCATTATGACCTAAACAGAAATGTTTTATATTTTCCGAACGAATGAACCAAACGTAACTAAAAACTATACAGCTAATTCTGTGTACCTCACCAACATACCTACAAAAAATCAAACTAATCGGATCATTTTTGCGGCAGTTATCGCGGAACAGACAGACAGACAGACAGACAGAAACCAAAAACTTTTCGGGTCCCCACAGTAAGCCTCAACTGACGTTTCGGCAACTAGTAAATCTACAGATCAGGAGCCTCAACGTCAGCTCTGAAAGTCAATGTTTTTTAAACTCACTTTTCACATAATATTTAATATCTTACAATCCGCAAATTAAATTATTTAAATTACTACATATATATTTCTACGCGTATAAAATAATTCGAAGGTTTCAGAACTTAGAAACGTTAAATTAAACACGGTTTATGCAATAATATTCTGACATTCTTATGAGTTTCTTATTCTATTTTTTAGATTAAAAAAATACATTTCTTCAGGGGGTAGGGGGGGGGGGGGGCTCTGCCCCGCTGAACCCTCCGTAATCTTATTAAATTTATATTCGTGATTTCCTATTATTTGTGTGAATGATTCTAGTATATCTTCCATTTCGTTCTGCAGAGTGGTTTTATTACGATAAGCAAAAATTTTGAAAATAATTTCATGTTATCCTAATACCTAAATAGCAATATTTACTTACCTGCCAATCACGAAACACTCGTATCTGATGGATACGTTAAATAATATCTCGTGTACAAAAGTAACTTATGGAAATGTAAACTGAATCTACTATATATTTCACTTATCTATTTCAGAAATCTAGTATTATTACAATTTTTGTTTCGGAAAAACAGTTTTGATGGTCATTGTACAATATTTATTTGACCTAAGTACATCCTGCTCTAATTCGATGGCAATATCATTCTAAAATCTCCCCAAAAGAGGCTTATTTGGAAACTTTTAAACCTATTGTGTAATCATTCATAATCGTGCCCACTGCCAATTCACTAAATAGCAATCTTGATTTAGCGCTATAAAGTATTTTTTGTGATAACTTTTTATGATCTCAGTTCCCTGTAATTGTGCTATTTCAGGCTGTATGGATGCGTTTTACTACGCTAATTTCTTTAGATTAACTATCTCGATATTACATTCTATTTTTAAAATAATACTAATTTTCAACCACGAAAAATCCACATGTCTTCCAGAAAATTAATAATCTCATCAAAAAGTCACCTGTAAAAAATGCAGCCAAGTCTCGTAACTCATTTACCGTAAAAAGTACTGAGATCGTATAAAGCCAAGTTTAAATATCTTATTAACTCTGAAATTTTCATTCACAAATCACTCCTAGTCTCTACATCTTTAGTTAATTATTATTTTGTGACTTGGCAATTACGTAGCACGAGAATGTGATGCATATAGTTAGTCTTTATCATATAATACTATAACATATTAAGGTGTAATAACTTCCCTGTGCGTATATAATTTGCCTTAATTAAATTATCCCATCCCATCCCATAACATAGTAAGGTGTAATAACTTCCCTGTGCTGCGTAATTGCCAAGTCACAAAATAATAATTAACTAAAGATGTAGAGACTAGGAGTGATTTGCGAATGAAAATTTCAGAGTTAATAAGATATTTAAACTTGGCTTTATACGATCTCAGTACTTTTTACGGTAAATGAGTTACGAGACTTGGCTGCATTTTTTACAGGTGACTTTTTGATGAGATTTCACTTCTTTTTGTAAGTAATCCTCCTTTTTTTGATTTTCTCCTTTTCTTGAGATCATCCACTGATTTTCGCTAAGCCCACACTCTGTCCCTATTATTTACAGGTATCAAAAATTTGAAGCTTTAGTTTCGTTTGCAAAGTACTGTAGATAAAAAGAGATTTCAGGTTCCTAGGCAAGCACTAAGTTATGGGAGGGGGTGTGTCAAAAGTACTCTCAATTGCTTCCAGGATAGGTGCTATCCGTCTGAGATATTACTCGCAGCCGTAGATACTTGATATTTAACATAAAAGAGCTTTTTAGTGTGAAAAGAAAGCCAAAATTAAAATTTCCGGAAATTTCCAATAAATCAAATTATATTCCTTTATTCGATGTTTTTTTTTTCGTTTTTTTAGTCTTTTTTATTATTTTTTATTTTACAGATTTTTTAATTTTTCCTTACTTTGTGTATTAAACCCTGCCTTTCTGCCAAATGTCAAGCTTCTAGGACTACAAAATCGAATTATTTTCAAATTTTCGACTTTTTATAAATTTATTGATTTTTCGATTTTAATTCTAAGTTACCTGATTGTCATGCCAATATAGTAATTATTTGATCCGTCTTCTTAGGATCATTTAGGTTCAATTTAGAGATACATCAAGTGAATCTTAGAGTTACCATGATTTTATTTAGAAAGGACTATCAAGCCATAACCAGCCAGTAATGTTGGGAGGGTAGGGGGAGCTGTGAAAATTTTTGTGGGGATGACAACATTTAACAATCCATATTTCATATGTGAAGTACATAGAGTACAACCTGTGAAAGAAAACAAACCTATCTATAAAGAAATCGCCTATATCGTAGACAGTCTATAGCGGAACTTCTCTATAACGAAATTCGTAAACGAAAGAAAAGAAAACCATAATCCGGGAGAAATAACATAAAACAATTAGGGGCGTTGTACTAGCTAATAGGACAATTATCTTAAAACTAATGTTTCTAGCAGTACAAAATCAAATTGTTTTCGAATTTTCGATTTCTTAAAGATATTTCGATTTTTCGATTTTATTTTCGAATTTAACGAATATTTTAATTGTTCCTTTTATTGAATAGTAAATACTACTTTTACACCAAGTTTTAAGTTTCTAAGACTACAAGATAAAATTATTTTCAATTTTTGACATTTTCGAATTTTTTTTATAATTTTCTGGATTTTTTAATTTTTTCTTATTTTGTATCCTTTATTACAAATTTCAAGTTTCTAGAGCTACAAATTCGAATTATTTTGAAATTTCCGATCTTTTTCGAGTTTTTTTATTCTATTTTCGAATTTATTGTGTTTTAATTTTTCCTTTTTCTGTATCCTAAACAATAAGTTTACGCCGAATTTTAAGTTCTAAAGCTACAAAATCGAATTTTTTTCAAATTTTCGGATTTTCGATTTTTTTTTTCGAATTTTACAGATTTTTTATTTATTTCTTTTTTTGTATCCTAAATACTACCTTCATTCCAAATTTTAAGTTTCTAGCTTTACAAAATCGAATTATTTTCAAATTTTCGTTTTTTTTTTCGATTTTTTTTTTGTTGTGTTTTTAATTTTTTCTTTTTCTGAATCCTAAACACTACCTTTACACAAAATTTTCAGTTTCTAAGACTACGAGATCATATTATTTTCATTTTCTCTCTTTTTCTTATTTTTTTTTTTTTTTTATTTTTTTTTTTTTGAAATTTTCGATTTTTTTTAACTATCCATATTTTTTAATGTTTCCTTATTTAGTATCTTAAATATTACCTTTATTCCAAATTTCAAGTTTCTAGCGCTATGAAATCGAATTATTTTCAAAATTTCCTTATTTTTCGATTTCTTTCGATTTCTTGATTTTATTTTCGAATTTTATTGCGTTTTTATTTTAACTTATTCTGAATCCTAAACACTATCTTTACTGCGAATTTTAAATTTCTAAGGCCAAAAGATCAAATTATTTTAATTTTTTTCAATTTTTTTCCAATTTTTCGAATTTTTGATTTTTTTTCGAATTTTCTGGATTTTTTAATTTTTCCCTATTTTGCATCCTAAATACTACCTTTATTCCGAATTCCAAGTTTCTAGCGCAACAAAATTTGATTATTTGAAATTTTTCCATTTTTTTCGATTTTATTTTTAATTTTTTTTTTGTGTTTTGATGTTTTCTTTTCCTGAATTCTAAACACTACTTCACAGCTAATTTTAAGTTTTTAAGACTACAAGATCGTGTTATTTTCAATTTTCAATTTTGTTCGATTTTTTTTAATTTTCGAATGTTTTTTTTTTTTAATTTTCCGGATTTTATAATTTTTTCTTTCTTTGTATCCGAAACACTAGCTTTATTCCAAATTTTAAGTTTCTGTGGCTGCGGGATCTACCCAATCTTTTTGATGACGCAAGAGTGAGTGAGTGACAAAAAATCGAAACTTTGAGTTCATATATCGTCTGCACTAATTTATGGGTATTTTTTGAATTATGCATATTTTTTAATTTTTCCTTATTTAGTATCTTAAATATTACCTTTATTCCAAATTTCAAGTTTCTAGCGCTATGAAATCGAATTATTTTCAAATTTTCCTTATTTTTTGATTTTTCCGACTTTTGGATTTTATTTTCGAATTTTATTGCGTTTTTTATTTTAACTTATTCTGAATACTAAACAGTATGTTTACTGCGAATTTTAAGTTTCTAAGGCTAAAAAATCAAATTATTTTAATTTTTTCAATTTTTTACGAATTTTTCGAATTTTTGAATTTTTTTTTGAATTTTCTGGATTTTTTAATTTTTCCTTATTTTGCATCCTAAATACTACCTTTATTCCGAATTCCAAGTTTCTAGCGCAACAAAATCGGATTATTTGAAATTTTTCGATTTTTTCAATTTTGCTTTCGATTTTTTTGGTGTTTTTGATGTTTTCTTTTTCTGGATACTTAACACTACCTTCACACCAAATCTTAAGTTTCCAAGACTACAAGATCGTATTATTTTCAATTTTCAATTTTGATGGAATTTGTTGAATTTTCGAATTTTCCGGATTTTATAATTTTTCCTTTCTTTGTATCCTAAACACTACCTTTTTTCCAAATGTCAAGTTTCTAGGGCTACGGGATCAACCTAATCTTTTTGATAACGCGTGAACGAGTGAGTGAGTGAGTGACAAAAAATCGAATGTTTGAGTTCATATATCGTCTGAACTAGAAAAGACAGAAAGTTCTAATTTTAAATTTTGGTTCTGTGTGCCAAATACTCTAGAAAAACAAAGTTTCAAATTTTTTGGATACTCCAGCGCGGAGATATGGGGAGGTCAAAAGTGCCCTGAGTTGCTTCCAGAAAAGTATGCTTACGGCTGTCCTCTATCGACTTGGCGGAGGCACTGCCGTGCCTCCAGATCTTGCCAAGGCTGTGGTTTTCCTATTAGGCTTAATGTTAGCTATATGCTCCATTTTTCTGCAACTAAATTTCCTCATGCCAATATAGTAATCCATTGATCCGTTTTCTTAGGATCGTTTATGTTCAATTTAGAGATAAATCAAGAGAATCTTAGAATCACCATGATTTTATTTAGAAAGGACTATCAAGCCATAACCAACCAGTAATGTCGGGAGGGAGGGAGAGATGTGAAAATTTTTGTGCGACCAACATCTTTTAACAACAAATATTTCATATATAAATTAAATAGAGTAAAGCCTGTGAAAGAAAACGAACCTGTCTATAAAAAAAAGGTCTATAACGTAGCCAGTCTATAGTGGAACTTTTCTATTGCAAAATTCGTAAACAAAAGAAAAGAAAAGCATAATCCGGGGGAAATAACACAAAACAATAACGGAAGGTGTACTAGCTAATACGACAATTATCTTAAAATCTATCTAAAACAAACTATCCCCATCCTGTGGGATTTGTTTTTCAATGTTTTACTTTATTTAATGCAAAACATAGATTGCATCCGACAACTCATAAAAAAGTCCTCCGGCCTGTACCGGCAGGAAAAGGTAGCTTTCCTATATCTTCGTTTTAAAATTTTAGCTAATGTTACTCGAAAACAGCAAGTTAAAGTGCCAAGAAACCGTTTACAAAAGATTCGTTTACACTGAATTTGAATAAGAAATTCGCCAAATTATTGAGCCTTAGCCAAGTTGGCTTCATTTCTGAAGACTTATTTTTGTCGCCAAATTTGGCGAGATTTCGCCAATTGTCGCCAAGTTTGGCGAGAATTTGGCGCTAATGGATATGAATATATAGTTTTATGCGTATGATTGGGAAAATGATTACAACAATGAAAGAAAATAATTTGCGAGAAATCGCGTTCACTAAAACTTATAAATTTATATTAAAATCATTAAAATTACAGACATTACAATACACTTTCATAAAACATTAAAAACATATTAAAATTGGACGTTTCGGATTTACATGGAAAATCCCTCTTCAACAACAACATTTCGCTTAGCGTAAATCATAGTTCAAAAATATCAACAAATAGAAAATGCAACGTATCAAAATTTCGAAGTCAAAGTTACAGTTATAGTAACACGGAGTATTCATTCGGGATTGCACCTGCTTGACCATTATTGACAATAAATTTATCGTTGTTTTTTTGTAATGTGCTGTTTTGTTTCAAAATGTCAGCCACCATAGAATTTCAAACTGCTCTATCTCAGCCAATTTTTAAGATAGAGGTAAAACAAAAAATGCTCTGGAATCCTTGTATCAAGTCCTAACACCTAATTAAAAAATAAACTTGATTTTTTAACTTTTTTGTATATTTATTTTAGTTTTAAAATTTTCCGTGGCCGCCATCTTGAAACAAGATGGCGGACCAAGCTGGCCAACGAACTCGGTCGAGGCATTGGTGAGCTTAATACACACAATTAGTTTCATCCAAATTAATTTATAAATACGAGCGTTATCGTATCAAATTATTTTCGATTTTTCAATTTTTTTCGAATTTTTTTTTTTTTTTTTCGAATTTTCTGGATTTTTTTAATTTTCCTTTTTCTGTATCCTAAATACTACCTTTATTCCTAATTTGAATTTTATAGCGCAACAAAATCGGATTGTCTTCAAATTTTCGGTTTTTTTCAATTTCTTCGATTTTTTCAATTTTGCTTTCGATTTTTTTGGTGTTTTTGATGTTTTCTTTTTCTGGATGTTAAACACTACCTTCACACCAAATCTTAAGTTTCCAAGACTACAAGATCGTATTATTTTCAATTTTCAATTTTGATGGAATTTGTTGAATTTTCGAATGTTTTTTTTTTTTCGAATTTTCTGGATTTTATAATTGTTCCTTTCTTTGTATCCTAAACACTACCTTTTTTCCAAATGTCAAGTTTCTGGGGCTACGGGATCTACCCAATCTTTTTGATGACGCGTGAACGAGGGAGTAAGAAGTGACAAAAAATCGAATGTTTGAGTTCATATATCGCCTGAACTAGAAAAGACAGAAAGTTGTAATTTTAAATTTTGGTCCTGTGGGCCAAATACTCTCTATAATTGAAGTTTAAAATTTTTGGTATACTCCAGCGCGGAGATTCGTCGGTACCATGTCAAACTATCGAATTTGAAAATAGCTACTTTTCAGGAAGGCAAAAAAACTGTTTTAATTATGGATTTAAAATCAGCGCTTGGCGGAAGTAACTAATTGTTATATATTTCTTGTGCTGTTTAATATCCTATTTAAGCTTGCTATCGAGAAAAATCATTTGGCTAATTTTATTCGCCAAAAAATCACATTCGATAGTTTGAAATGCTATGTTTATTTGTACTTTTCTCAGTTTTTGCAAAATGTTGCAACTCAAACTAGCGAATTTGCCGTATTCGATAGTTTGATTTGTAAAATTTTGTACTTTTCTCAGTTTTTGCAAAATGTTACAACTCAAAGTAGCGAATTTGCCGTATTCGATAGTTTGATTTGTAAAATTTTGTACTTTTCTCAGTTTTTTGCAAAATTTTACAAGTCAAAGTAGCGAATATACCATATTTGTATCAATACGGTTGTCAACCTAGATAGTCACTTATCAACCTAGTTGAAAATTGTTTAAGACTTATGTTTGTCCGTCTGCCGTCTGTCACTCTGTCCGTGCTCTATCTCTAGTAAATGTACTTGGATTGCCCTGAAAATTTTGTACGTTATTGTCGCTTACTATAGCATGATCTCTATTGAAAATTAAGTATGTATAATAGTTTTTTTTTTTTTACAGTGACAGTCAAAATTATTCCATTACATCACTGTCAATGGGAAAAAATCGTTTCAAGTGCATTTTGATGATGCTACGTCATTTAAAACATGATGAAATTGATATACAATTGTGAAGTGCACTAAAACATACTTTTTCTAGAATATGGGGTGCAAAGCATTTATTATAATTCATTTACAGGGTCAAACAAAAGAATTCTGTTACACATAGTTCTAAGGGGAAAAATCATTTGCAGTGTAATTTAGTGATATTTCACTATTTCAAACATAATGAAAATTATATGCATTACTGAGGTGCACTATAAATAGCTCTCTTGCGTGCATTGCGTTTATTTACAGGGACACACAAAATATATTACTCACAGTACATGTGCGATATTTACAGTCTATGTGTGATAAGTGCGTTTTCAACTTTGGTTTGCGTTTTTAAGTTTAACTAATTTTTTTCATAGTACGTGTGTGTTTATAAACTGAGTTGTTCATATACAGGGCTACACAAAGGAATCCGTAATCATTACAGACTATGGGAGTGAAGTGCTTAAGGGTAGTTTTTAATTGTGTTTACACATTTTTCTGCTGAACTATATTTAGTAGACTAATAGAAATTTGTGGAATATAAATAAATTCATATACAGGGCTACGCAAAGGAAAATATACATTGTCATTTACGGTTGGTAAATGCTGCGAGTGAGTTTTAAGTTGCATTTTAGCTTAATATGTGGTGTGTACAAAAGACTTCAGATAATATACAGGGCTGCACAAAATATTTCGAGTGATTTCAATCGATTCACGAAAATTGCTAAATGTGAATTTTCTAACTGAACTATATTTCATCCTCCATGTATTAAATATCCACATCTATAAATCATATACAGGGCTGCACAAAAAAATTCGATTACCTTTTTGACAATGGAAGGTATTTTTGAACACTGGATATTTCAATGTGTTAAATGTGTTCTAAACTGTTCAATTACGTATCTTCTTTCACCTTATTTAACGGCGAAGTTTCGTTAACGTTTTCTGGATGTGTTGTAAAACGTTTCATAATGTATGCTTGACGAATTATTTTTTGTTCTTGTTAGTTGATTTACAGGGGAAATGAAAGGAATTCTATTACATTACGCTCAATGGGGAAAAAGAAGTTTGCGGTGTATTTTAATGACGTTACACTATTTCAACTATAATGAAATTGATATGCACTTATAAAGTGCATTAAAATATTTTTTATGTAGAATATGTTGTGCAAATCATTTATCATTTATTTACAGGATCACTCAAAAAAATCAGTTTACATAATAATATACGGTGCAAAATTGTTTGAAGCGTATATTTATAATGTTACACTATTTGAAACATGATGAAATTATACGCATTACTGAAGTTCACTACAAAATGCTAACTGTACAATATGACAAGGCATGACAGTTATCGTTTATTTACTGGTATACACGAGAGATATAGATTATAGTGCTCTATATTAGCGGTAATTGCTGGAAGTGCGTTTTAAGTTATGGTATGCGTTTTTAAGTTGACCTATTTGCATACTACGTGGCTTATAGCAATTCTGTGGATCATATACAGGGCTACACAAAAGAATTTGTAAGCATTACTCTGTATGGGTGGGTATGCCTTAAAAGTATTTTTTAGTTAAGTTATGCTATTTCGGGCCAAATTATATTTAGTAATTCGTAGTATATAAATAAATTCATAATATACAGCGCTACGCAAAGAACTGGATATATTGTCGGCTATAAATGGTAATTTCTGGAAGTGTGTTTTTAATAGTGTTAAGCGTCTTTCACCTGAATTAAATTTTGCCTTAGTACAGTACAGTAAGCTACATGATGTGTACTGTACATAAAGTTGCAGATAATAAACAAGTCTCTACAAAATAATTTGAGTACACTTCCGTTTAATTATAGAAATTGGTGAAGGTAAATTTTTGACTGTGCTATGCATTTTGTAACTAAGCTACATATCTATTGATCGCGTGTAAGGATAATCAAAAGATTTCGAATACTTTTTCGGATATGGACATTAATTTCCGAAATCGCGATTTCACTTTGATATCTTCTTTTGCCTTTTTTAAATAGTGTTCCTTACAGTGTTCTGGATGCGTTAGAAAGCGTTTCATAGTCTGTTGTTGACGTATGTTTTTTCTTTATTTTTTGACAGAGCAGCATTTTTAAACTCAATTCACTGTACATAAAGTTGTACATTTGCACCAATTTCCGATCAATCAGTTTGATGTTTTTTTGAAAATTAATCATCAATAATTATATCAATTAACATGACTAATTGTATAAACAATTAATATAACAATATAATATATATAACAATTTAAATTTTATAGTGAAATGCGACACTACTATGTCAAACTATCGAATAAGAATATTAAAACTTTTGTGTGGAGAGCGAGAAAATGTTTTTATTGTGGATTCAACATCAGTGGAATGCTGAAGTTGTTGATTGTTATAGTTTTCCTAATCTGTACTATTTAATATTGACACCGAAATTTACAATTTCATTGTTTTAATCGACAAAGAATACATTCGTTAGTTGAATCACTAAGCTGTTATGTACTTTTTCAAGGTTCCCTGCATCAAAGTAGCGATTGTGCCATACACGATAGTTTGAATTGTTTTTTTAGTATTTTATTTATATTTACATATTCACTATCAAACGCATAACAGTTTTCCTTAGTGAATTATTTGTAAGTAAATACTAATTTAATAGAACAAAATAATTTATTTTCAAACGTTACATAAGTTTTATAAAATGTAGCAAAAATTAATATTAACTTGAATTGTGAGATTCAATTCTATCTTCAGTTCTATCAACTAAATTAATCTTAATCAATTTCTTCTTCAATGTCACTCCAATCAGGTTCTGCTAAATTATCGCGTGCAGTGGAAGAAGTTGATAGTAAATTGTAGAAATCGTGATAGGATCTTGGTATTAAATTGTGGGTGCATAACAGCAAAAGATCTTTTTTCTTTTCGTTTGAAATTGGTAGACGTTGCTGGTATGGTTTGACTGGTTTGCTATTTAGTTTTCCTTTTCGTTTTTTAATGTATAATTCAATGAAATTTTCATCTTGTATTCGTGTTTTCATAAATATTTTGTTTTCGTTGCTTTTTCGGTACTGAAACCAAACAGCGTCACTAAATTTATATGTCTGCTCATTTTCTCTGTGATTGTTTATTTCTTTTTCCTCATTACTGTCTCCATTTTTTTTTTACTTTTTTTATGTTGCTTTTCTATTTCAAATTTTGCCTCATGTGAATTAAAATTGAGAAAGTCATCATGAAGTAATCTAATAACATTATAAGGACTAGGTTTCGTGCGAGCCATTCTCACAAGCTGTGCCCATTCTTCAGGTGTATATATAGGAGTATTTTTTGCTTTTTTCTCTATTTTTGAGGAATGGAATCGCATTCCATGTACGAGTGCCCGGGCTCAAAATAAACGTGATCTATGGTGGATAACGTTGGGTGTACTTTGACAGCATGAAGACACATAGCAGAAAAATGGAAATTTTTTTGCTGGCCACAGCTGTCCGACATCATTTTTACGTGCTCTATTTCTGGATGGGCCATAATCTAATTGAATATGCAAGATGAAATTTCAATGCTGCCTCTTCTTCCTTCGGTTTCATCCCACATATAGCATTGAACACTCGAATCTTCCAAATTATACATAGTTAAATTATAGATGGCCAATTTTCGAACATAGAAAAAAGGTCCTGCAGCTCCTTTTGGAGTTGATAAAACTACTGCAGATCAAAATTGAAAGCCAATACTTTTTCACTTCCTAAAACGGAGAGTTTGTCTTCGTTCCTTTTCATTCTTGCGGCTTCTTTTCTTTCTTGATGTCGATCAAATTCTTCTCTGTTTGTATTTTTCTCCGCCTCTGAGCTCGCCTCAAAAGTGGCACATACTTTACATAAATCTTTTTTGGGCTGGTGGAATTTTAATTTGAAGGATTTAAATGTTTTCCTATATGATTCATAACATCGTTCTTTTCTGCCTTCTGCTTTACATTTTACCTTATACAGTCGATACATGATATTTATATTTAAATTGCATCTAAAAATCTAAAATCAGTTGATTTGCGGCAATAATGTGACTCCACAGCAGGAAATGAAAGGATGTGCTGTTTCACATAATCTTCACCATCATTCAAGTTGATCCGTGGGTTACTTCCTGGATTTTTTTTTCTTCTGCACCCCCCTCTATTATCAGACTCTATGACACCAGTCTTGTTAATTTTTTTAAATGCTCCCTTAATTAGTCCCTCACTAATACCAAGGGTATCTAGAAAAAAGGCTCTACAAACAATGTGTTTCTCGTTGCCATAAGTAAATGTGTATGTTTTTGTGAATTCTTTTCTAGATATTTCACTACTATGTCTTTTCGGTTTTTTCCGAGTGATGTGCCTAACAAAGAATTCTCTTTGCTTGTGTAATGAGTCAAGGGAATGAAAATTATCAAATATAATCTTTCTTTTCTCTTCTGGAAATTTGGCACAACATTGATGTTTTCTATTATTTATGCAAGTAGGTCTTCTCATTGGTTTGGCAGGAATTATTTTATGGTTTTCAGTTTCATATGCTGCACCTTTTAATCTTTTGGCTTTATTTACATTTTTTCTCCATTTATGGGGATTGGACTTGTACCGTTTCACAGGCTCGATAATTTCATCTAACGTAGAATCATGTGAACTACAGCTATTTGTAGCAGGATAGCATTCCTTGTTATTTTTGTTGGCGGAAGAGCTAAAAGTATGTTCTAAACCAATGTTTTTCACACATTTTGCAGCCTGGAAATGGTCTAGTTGTGAACGGAAATGAACTTTTTTTTTACTTATAACCTTCGTGGGTTTCTTTTTCTTATGAATTGAGATTTTAGATTTTCCAGCTCCTAAAAAAACATAAAAATTAATAATTATAATAATGAAAACAACAATCATTTACAGGGTGTTTCAAAAGTTTCTTGGCATTTTCCTTCAAAGTGCTTTTAATAAAGAACTTGTTAGTACAAATAAGAAGTACAAGGTATAATCAATACATTTCAATGTGGTTGCCCTGTAAGTCTATGCCTAGGCTCAATCTTTCATGGGTGACGCGAAAAGCATCTGCTAGCATATGTGGTGTTATTTGTGCTGCTGCGTCAGTTATTCGTTAATTTATTTTTTCAATTGTGTGGATCTTCACTGCGTACACTTCGACTCTATGAACTCCCACACAAAAAAGTCTAAGGGGTGTTAAGTCAGGAGACCGCGGCGCCCACAACCGCGACCTATCCACCTATCGGGGAATTGTTCATCCAGGTTGTCTTGAACAATTCATGCGAAATGGGATGGTGCAGTGTCTTGCTAGAAAATACCATCACTTTCTAATTGTGGCTGAAAAAAAAAATTGCAGCATATCAAGGTCGATGTTTCCTGTTACTGTTGGCTCCGAGAAAATAAAAGGTCCATAGATCTTTGTTTTAGTTATTCCCATCCACACATTCAACTTAGGAATGTACCTTTATACATTTCTTAAATAACCTGAGAAACAAAGGAATCATTATAAAACGTTTTTACATGAAAATGTCAAGACACTTTTGAAACATACTGTAGAGTATTTAATATTATACATAAAGAAAACGAGAAAAGAGATTAAGCCGAACTCGAATTTTCGTTTGAACATTAAGAAAATTTTACATTATAGAGCAAAAATATATCCGTGAGTAACACTGGCGTCATATTGACAGTGGCAACAACGGATCAATAAATGCTGATTTTACTACTTTTTTTTTTAACTTCTAGGCACAGAACAATTTCAATTTTTATAACGTCGAATAGGCGAAAAAATATTCTTTTAACTACAATTTATTTGAAAACTGTATCTAAAACTGTGTCTGAAAACTCTCTCCATTTTTTATAGCTCTAAAAATAATGTCTAATGTAAGTAGTCTAAGTAAGTAGGTCTAAGTAGTCTAATTAATGTCTAATGTAACATTTGGTGATTTATTTGGCTATTAAATTCGGGCATGCGGCTAATACGAAAGTATCAGTTTTAATAAATTACAAAAATTTCTTTGAATACATAATTAATATTCTTTATATAAAAATGTATTTTCGTATTGTGTATGTAATATATATATAAGGTAAAGCCAGGAGAGATGACGCAGTCGGAGAGATTGCGCACATAGAGGTTCGGGTTTAAGGGGTAGAGTGAGCGCGCAGCGACTCCAGGTAGTTGTACAACACCAGTAGTGGAGTGTCTACTTGAAAGTGCACGTTGATTGTTTTGAGCGTCTAAGATAAGGCATTGCTATTTTGTTTTCTTTTTCCAAAGTAAGTGCTTGAATTTTCATAGCTATTCATCAGAATTTCCATACAATGTCAGTAGTACAAAATATTTTAAATTTAAACGATTTCTCATAAGCTACTAATCTAGACTAAAAATGTGAACATCAACGGTTCGTTTTAGAAGAGGTCATGTTTAAATAAAAGGCCGCGTAATCTCTCCTACCGAAATTGGAGAGTTTGCGCATCTGCTACTTAAGAGAGATGGCGCGGTGTTCCCATTAGTTTCAATGCTAGGAGAGATTACGCAGCTTATTGGTAAATTTGCATAAAAAAATAAAAAATGGAAAATGGACTAATTTTAAGTTAAACGTGTTATCAAGTAACATAATTTTATTTTGTAATCTTATCTGGACTTGCTTTTTCATATTCTTTAATTTTTTTTTCCTTTAATTAAAATTTTTTAATCGTTTTTTAAATTATTTTCTTTTTCTGATTCTTTAATCATTAGGTTGAAATATTCACTCCTAATACAATAATATTTGTTCACAAAAACCTTACAGCAATGTCATTTAAGTGTAATTATTATTGTTAACAATTTAATTGTAGTTATTATTAGTAACAATCTCTCCTACCCATGTGCGCAATCACACCAACCCTGTAAGGACAGATTGCGCAAAATAACTTTCTTGGTTTTATTACAACTGTTCTATTAAATTGCAACATAAAAACAAAATAGCAATGGAAATGCATAAAAAACAAATGAAGTAAATAATATTCATGAATGGTTTAGCAAAAAATTAATATTTAGATGTTTTATTGCTATTCTTTTGAATTGTGCGCAGACTATCCTAGCTTTACCTTATGTATAATATATAAATTAAATATAAAAAAATCTACTAGAGTTTAAAAAAAAAATTGATTTTCACCTATGTTAAGGTAAAGACAGGAGAGATGTCGCAGTTGGAGAGATTGCGCACATAAAGGTTCGGGGGGAAGGAGTAGAGTGAGAGCGCAGAGACTCCAGGTATTTGTAGAACAACAGTAGTGGAGTGTCTATTTGAAAGTGCACGTTGATTGCTTTGAGCGTCTAAGATAAAGTATTGCTATTTTGTTTTGTTTTCCCAAAGTAAGTGCTTGAATTTTCATAGCTGTTCATCAGAATTTCTGTACAATGTCAATAGTACAAAATATTTTAAACTTAAACGATTTCTCATTAGCTACTATTCTAGACTAACAATGTGAACATCAACGGTTCGTTTTAGTAGCGGCCATGTTTAAATAAAAGGCCGCGCAATCTCTCCTACCAAAATTGGAGGGTTTGCGTATCTGCTACTTAGGAGAGATGGCGCATTGTTCCCATTAGTTTAAATGCTAGGAGAGATTATGCAGCTTATTGGTAAATTTGCATAAAAATTGAAAAATAAAAATGGTCTAATTTTAAGTTAAACGTGTTATTAAGTTACATAATTTTATTTTGTAATCTTATCTGGACTTGCTTTTTCAGATTCTTTATTTTTTTCCTTTAATTAAAATTTTTTAATAATTTTTAAAATTATTTCCTTTTTCTGAATCTTTAAGCATTAGGTTGAAATATTCACTCCCAATACAATAAAATTTGTTCACAAAAACCTTACAGCAATGTCATTTAAGTGTAATTATTATTGTTAACAATTTAATTGTAGTTATTATTAGTAACAATCTCTCGTACCCATGTGCGCAATCACACCAACCCTGTAAGGACAGATTGCGCAAAATAACTTTCTTGGTTTTATTACAACTGTTCTATTAAATTGCAACATAACAACAAAATAGCAATGGAAATGCATAAAAAACAAATGAAGTAAAAATTATTCATGAATAGTTTAGCAAAAAATTAATATTTAGATTTTTTATTGCTATTCTTTTGAATTGCGCGCAGACTCACCTAGCTTTACCTTATGTAATGCGGGAAGCCCGGAATACATCCCCTATTTAATATACTGTAACGAAGGTATAAACGGACGGGATATTTTTGTCCTGTGAGCATTGTGATAAAATTACAAGTCAAAATAGAATCTTATTAATCAAGCAGGACGGTCGTTCTGTCAAGCCAAGCTAACAAAAAATAGTAAGCCAGCCATACAAATAAACGCCAAGAACAAGACAACAGACCGGTTCTGTTTTCTTACAGGAAACAAATTTTGAATGTTAAATCGACCAAACATGCCAGATTAAAATATCACATATAAAAAAAAAACCCGAAAATTAGAAGAATTTGATGAAATCTGATGAAGAAATTCTTCAATTTGAGATCAAACTCATCATCATGAGTGATATATAAACAGAGATATATATTTTTTAAAATAATGTCGAATTACTTATAATGATCACTTTTTTCTTCGTCAATTTTTTTTCCAAACAACCTACAGCTGAACTAATGCACAGAAAAAAGTAAAGATTGCATTTTTGGACAGGTAATTGCTTAATCTACGTGCTTTTATGAAATTCAGTGTCAAAAAAATAAAACGTCTATCATTAATTATTTTTATTTCCCAAAAACCATGGTAAAGGACAGGCATTTCGTTTGCAGGCAGAGAATCAAATCAGAAAATACCTTTGTCGTCATTTTAATATAAATTAATGAAATTCTGTTGTTAAATTGTTTTTGTTTTAGAAGTCAAGTTTTCATTTAAATGTATTGTAAGAGTGTGTTTAATTAAGCGTTTAATTGTGTGTTTAATTGAGCCAAGAAATAGTAGAAAAATTCTAATTTAACAATTTACAACGACCATTGGGAAAATACAGAGGGATAGCGGGGCAGTGTTCAGTCTCTACCCTAACCGTTACCTCGTACTATAAGACATTTAAAAATTTTATTAATTTAGCCCTCCTAAAATACCCCCCCCCTTCCCGTCTTATAGCAGACTATTCGCCCCACCCTACTATAACATAGCTTCCCCACGCTAGCTATTCTAACGACCTACTATAGTATGATCTCGGCAGAAGGCGGTATTACCGCCACCATCGCCTGCTGCTGATGCAGAAATTTCATTTCCTATCTACTGACTTCCCGTTTGGTATCCGAAGGTCGAATAAACCGAAATATTGAAATAGGATGCCAATTTTAGGTGTTAGCATTGACATTTTTAAAGTTTGGTACAATTTCTATTTGTAGACCATCCCCTAAGAAAAATTTAAGTATTGCTTTAACTGTTGTTTAGAATGATATCTGAGCTAAAAGTATTTTGAGGAAATTAAAGTTGAAGACCACATTTTTTACTTCATAAGACGATTTCTCATTCGACGTCAATTTTTGAATTCGGCTTTTTTTCATATCTGATAATTTGCATCTATCCTTTTTGTAACTTTAAAATTTTTGTAACGATTTTATGCATTTCTATTGACTATTCAGAGAAAAATTCATCTAAAGTTATAGAATTTCGTTAAAAACGCTTAAAAAATTCTTCTAAAATTACACAATTTCGTTAAAAACGCTTAAAAAATTCTTCTAAAGTTACAGAATTTCATTAAAAACGGTTTAAAGAGTAAAGTGCGTACATCATTTGGTCCATTCTCGACCGAAAGTATCAACCCTTTTCCCAATGGTTAATAAAACCTAGCAATAATAAAAAGATTACTGTCTGAGCCATAAAAAACAATATACAATTAAAATTAATTAAATAATACCTTGGTCGATATAGCTGCCATCTGATTCAGTGGTGTGACTTGGAGAAAATGTTGGGTCTAAATCAGTGTTATCAGATGAGGTTGGATATAAATCTAACAGAAAAAAATGATAAAATCAAGAAAAACGCGTTAAATTTATAAATAAACGTTTGTCTGGCTTAATGAGCCACTTACCATTATGCAAAGAAAAGTTTGAAGCCTGTTGATCTGTAAAAAATTTTTCAGCTGCTTTAAAAGTAACATCAAAACTATTAATATTTCTGTACTTTTCTCCAACGTTAGATAATTTGCAGTTTTCAATACCTAAAATAAACGTAAAATATTATTAGTATTCGAAGAATACAAAACATAGCAAGATAAATAAATAAAGGAATTGTTTACCTTTTTCATTCTCCGCATTGGATATCAGTGTTGAAGGGGATGGTCTAATCAAATTTAAATCGAGTACAGGGTGAATATTCCAATCTAAATAAAGAAGACACAATATACAAAATTAAAACAACATTCGAATTCAAATTAATTACGCTGAATAGCAGAATATTAAAAATAGAATAAATACCTGTGTTAAAGAGGATATCGTTTTTATCTCGGAGTCGAGATGACGACGGCGAACTCGATATACAGACGTCTTTAATTCCAATGTTAATTTCTTCTTGATATTTTTTTAATAAAATCCGTTTTGCCATTTTCGTTACATTACAGAGGATAGAAATGATTGGAATAAAATTTAACTAACTCAACCAGATTTAAGAAATAAGTTACTAACTACCGCAGACGATTTTAAATTTGATGAAATACAAGTGTATTCTAGAATTAAAGTTTCTTAAAACAAAAACCAGCAGAAAAAAGAATTAAATTACCGAGTTGTCACGATTAAAGAAATCGTACTAAAAATGTAAATAAGAAAAAAAAACATCATGCGTCAATCATAGATTATGAACCATTTTCCAACGCTTCCAGATTACTCTAACGAAACTTCAACATTTAATATGGTGAGAGAAGATATTTAAGTAAATAATTTAGTAAAAGGCATTATTATAAAATGATAACCGTCTAGCAATTACCGTCTATAGACGGAAAAATAATCAAATTCGTTTGTGAAGCCCTGTATATGATCTGTAGATTTGTATATCTTCTAGATAGTGTTTGAAAATTTAGTTTAATTTTAAAACGCATAACACAGTTCAGAAATTTCCGTCAATAGACGAAAGTTTACTCTAATTCTTTTGTACAGTCTTGTATATTATCTGCAGATTTTTATACGCGTCACATAATATGATAAAATTTAATTCAGGCAAAAATCACATAACACTGTTTAAAACACACATTCTGAAATTATCATACATAGCCCGCAATGCTTTGTGTAGCCCTGTATATTATGAATTTATTTATATTCTACAAACATCTCTTAGAAAAATAAAATTCCGCTCAAAATTCCGAAAAAGAATTAAAAACCTCGTTTATGTAATTTAGCACGCATACGAATTAATGCTTACAAATTCTTTTGAGTAGCCCTGTATAGTACTATCTGTGGAACTTTTACACACCACATAGTATGCGAAGAGTTAAACTTAAAGAAGCATACCATAATTAAAAACGGTTTCCATCAATTATCGCTAATACAAAACATTGTAACCGAGTTACTTTGTGTGCCCCTGTAAATTAACGATGAGAAGCATGTATGTCATATTCTACAGTAAGCATCTTGTAGTGCACCTCAATTACGTATATCAATTTCATTTTGTTTGAAATAGTATTGTAACATTATTAAATTACGCTTCAAACATTTTCCCTTACGCCATTACGTAACCGAGTTACTTTGTGTGCCCCTGTAAATTAACGATTAGAAGCATGCACGTCATATTCTACAGTAAGCATCTTGTAGTGTACCTCAATTACGTATATCAATTTCATTTTGTTTGAAATAGTATTGTAACATTATTAAATTACGCTTCAAACATTTTCCCGTACGCCATTACGTAACCGAATTCTTTTGAGTGGCCCTGTAAATAAATGATAAATGATTTGCATACTATCTTCTAAATGAAAAATGTTTTAATGCACTTTAGATATGCATGTCAATTTCTATATTGTTGAAATAGATTAACATCATTAAAATACACCGCGAACGTTTTTTCCCCAATTGAGGGTAATGTAAAAGTATTATTTTGAGTGTCCCTGTAGATGAACTATTAATGCTACACATTCCATTTTTAGTAGAAAACATTCTATACTAACATAAAAAACATGCGTCAATTCTGTTAATTTTGAATCCATAATTAAAAGTTTTAGATCTTTGCCTTCCTACAAAGTGACTATTTTCAAATTCGATAGTTTGACATGGTACAAATGGTTAAAAAAGTAAAAAAAATACAAAAATTTACGGCGAAGTATCGAATTTGCCGTATTCGACACTTTGACATGGTAATTTTTTGAAAAAAATGTGCAAATTCGATAGTTTGAAATTTGCATTTTCTAAGTTTCAAGTAAGTTCTAATTAAGCTAGAAAAGTGACGATTTGGCAACGTACGCGTCATACACAATATAAAAGATTGGCATAAAATATGAAAAATGCATTTTTTCACATTCGATAGTTCGGAATGGTACCGACGTGAGGGGTCAAAAGTGCCCTGAGTTGCTTCCAGAAAAGTATGCTTACGGCTGTCCTCTCTCGACTTGGAGGAGGCACTGCCGTGCCTCCAGATATCTCATATAAAAATGTGTCGGCTATCATTCTATAGTAGTTAAAAGATAACGTGTACAAAATAAATTCTCATTAATTTCAATAAAATATTAAAATCACCCAATAATATTTTATTTTGCGAATAAAATATTGTAGCAAAATCGTCTGAGTTACTTGAATTTTATCATTGTGATATTCTTTGAAATATGGTTGCTAGGTTACGGTTAAATTGAAAAGGAAAATAAAAATGAATGCATTTTAATATTTGCAAAAAATGATAAAATAAAATGTATTATATTATTAGAACAGTTGTATAAAATTGCACCAAAAATTATACACCTAATTTAAAAAATCTGACGAATGTATAAACAAAATTTCAAATTAATTTGAATAATTTAACACCTGACTTGATAAATTTTAACCTTCATAATTTACCGTGTAAATACATTAATCAAATGCGACATTTTATTTTCAACAACTGAAAAATTTCAAAATCGTCTGAATTCCCATAGGAAAGCATTATGATCAAAAAAGAAATGTTCTATATTTTCCGAACGAATGAACCAAATGTAACTAAAAACTATACAGCTAATTCCGGGTATCTCACCAACATACCTACCAAAAATCAAACTAATCGGATCATTTTTACGGCACTTATCGCGGAACAGACAGACAGACAGACAGACAGGCAGACAGAAACCAAAAACTTTTCGGGTCTCCACAGTGAGCCTCAACTTAGAGATCTGCACGGGCCGGGCCAAGGCCCGAAGCCCGTACTCGGCCCGGCTCGCGGGCCGGGCTCGGGCCTATTTTTCTTCACGGCACTCGGGCCGGGCCGGGCCCGGGCCATATTTTTTTCTGAAGGCTCGGGCCGGGCCGGGCCGGGCCAAGTGATTACTATTTACGGGCCGGCCGGGCCCTACTTTTTTCCTGAAGGATAAGGCCGTGCCTTAAATTATTTTTTCCGTACAGAGCCGGGACTGGTTTCATTCTTCCTAGTCTTCATGCCTTAAAATTTTTAGTCCTGGTTTTGACTCGTATGAAAATCATTGTCGGCGTACCTGGTCCGTTCGAAGGTCAGTAAAATAAGATCTGGCATAAAAATCTTTTCAAAACATGCATACATTTTTAAATCGCCATTACTTTATAATTAAACATTAAAATTTATTATTTTTAAAGAATAGTAGATTTATACACTTATTAAAATATAGTTAAATTAAAATATAGTAAAACGTGTGAAAAAGAACCTGCTTATGATGGAATCCTGTCTTAAATTGAAAAATGTGTTGATCCATTAAAAATGAATATACTAATATGTAAGAAAAGAATATATAATACATTTACACTTGCTAAGAAGGCAAATTGTCTATAACTCATTTTTTTTTTCTTCGGTATGCAATTCCATCTTAGATTTTACTGTATAGCATTTTTCTGTTTTTTAACACTTCAATAAATGAAATATAGATTAACAATATCGATGATAACTTAAACACATACATACAACAAATAGAGATTTATTAAAAAAATAAATATTCCAGCTTGCGGCACCTCTATAAAAATGAAGATTATAAACATGAAAAAAAAAAAAGGCTGAGATAGGAATTTTTGGTTAGATCTCCTCCTATGGGGCAAATTTTTAACCAAATCGACGTAAAAATTATGTTTTGTAGAAATTCACTCGGGCCGGGCCGGATTCGGGCCGAGATTTTAACTTTTTTCCGGACCGGGCCGGGCTCGGGCCGAACTTTTAACTTTTAAATCGGGCCGGGCCGGGCCAATATTTTTTTTGTTCGGGCCGGGCCGGGCTCGGGCCGAACTTTTAATTTTTGTATCGGGCCGGGCCGGGCCAAATTATTTTTTGTATGGGTTGGGCCGGGCCCGGGCCTGGAAATTTCGGCCCGTGCAGACCTCTACCTCAACTAACGTTTCGGCAATAACTCAATCAAACTCATTGGTAAAGACACCTTACGCTTTGAAATTTTTCCAAATGAGTGGAAAGCGTCCAGTCCAGCAGTTGTATCCAGTACATTTTACACTGCAAAAAAAAAGTGTTGATTTTACAGTGTAATACTGGCAGCTGGGATGCTAGTATTATACTGTAAAATCAACACATTTTTTGCAGTGTACTTAAATTGACAAAGCTCTGCTTATTGAGCTACCTCGACCGAAAACCGACCGACACATTTCACTGAGATACCCTTATTGGCAATAGCGTCTGGTCTGCCAGGTAGAGTACTCATCAGATTATACAGCGGATAATGGAACTCCATTAAACGTGGATACGTAAATTTAATTTAGTTTCGTATGGTGTCTTTAAAAATCCATTTGATTGAATTAAAAGTAATCAAGTGGATTTACGTATCCAACGTTTAATAAAATCCCATTACCTGCGGTATATTTTATTGAGCTGTCTACAATTCTACACGGCAGACCTGATGCTATATTCAGTAAGGTTATCTGAGTGAAATGTGTCGGCGTGTTACCGGTCTCGGTAGCTCAATCGGTAGAGCATTGACAATTTAAGCCAATGGTCTTGGGTTCGACTCCCGACATGGACTATTTTCACTCAGTTGGAAAATGTTCAATTCGTATGGTATATAATTTTATTATTTCACCGAAGATTGAGAAATTTCACAAAACAATAATATTATTTTTTAATTTATGCATTTTTCTTAAAATATTTTATAAAAAGGCCAACAGTTATCCAAATTATAAATCAGTTTAATTAAAAGAATCCTTTCTAAATTTAATATTATTATTATATAAATTTTCAATGTCTTTGGATAAACAAAAAGTTCTTCCGGCCTGTACCGGGAGGAAAAGGTAGCTTTCCTATATCTTCGTTTTAAAATTTTAGCTAATGTTACTCGAAACAACAAGCTAAAAGACAAATAACCCGATTACAGAAGATTCGTTAATACTGAATTTGAATAAGAAATTTGCCAAATTAGTCAACTATAGCCAAGTTGGCTTCATTTATGAAGACTTATTGTGGTCGCCAAATTTGGCGATATTTCGCCAAGTGACGCTAAGTTTGGCGAGAACTTGGCACTAACGGATATGAATATATAGTTTTATGCGTATGATTGGGAAAATGATTACAACAATGAAAGTTAATAATTTGCGAGAAATCGCGTTCACTAAAACTCATAAATTAATCGTTGTTTTATTTTGTAATATGCTATCTTGTTTCAAAATGTCAGCCACCCTGGAATTTCAAACTGCTCTATCTCAGTCATTTTTTAAGATAGAGGTAAAACAAAAAATGACACAAATTTGAATTTTTAACTTTTTTGTATATTTATTTTAGTTTTAAATCTTTAAGTGGCCGCCATTTTGAAACAAGATGGCGGACCAAGCTGGCCAACGAACTCGGTCGACACATTGGTGAGCTTAATACACACAATTATTTTCATCCAAATTGGTTTATAAATACGAGTGTTATCGTATGACATAGGTCATATATATATATATGGATATATATATATATATATACAGGGTGATTCATAAAAGATGGGCAGAACTTTAAGGGGTTATAGTACACTTAAAGACAAATAATATTAAATAGGAGACTAAGGGTCCCAGACGTATTCCCAAGGAGATAGGGGGCATTAAAGTTTAGGGTCCGAAATTTCAAATGATTATAAAACATGGAAAAATTGGTCGATTCGTTTGCGGTTTTTGCAAAAAATTTTCTTTATGCCAGTATTTTCTTGAAATAAAATTTTAAAGTTCAATTTCAAAAAATGCCGATAGGGGGCGCTTTAGACTTTGGAGTAACAAACAACTATTTTTTAACGTTATTTTTTGTATTTCTTTAAATGATTTCGAAAGCTTAGACTTAAACTTAAATTTTGATCTAAAAATCTGAGTCCTAACGAGTAGTTAAGTAGCGTAAACTGAAATTTGAAATTTGAAACCCTTCTCCCCCCAGAACAAAAATCAGTTATTCCCGATCTTTGTGTCGTAGATTAGGCTCTAACTACTGCCGCGTTTTGCTAAAATTATTCTTTATGTCAGTATTTTCTTGAAAATAAATTTTAAAGAAAATTTTCAAAAAATTCCGATAGAGGGCGCTTTAGACTTTGGAGTAACGAACAACTATTTTATACCGTTATTTTTTGTGTCTCATTAAATGCTTTCTAAAGCTTAGACTTAAATTTTCAGCCCAAAATCTGAATCGTTAGACGTGGTTAAGTTTCTGGGGAGAGGGGTTTGAAATTTCTACTCCTGAGCACAGTTCAGTTTACCATGTCCACACATTGTGTGCTGTGATACGAGGTAAAAAGACACAAATTAGGATTATGTTACCAAAGCATATTTATTAACATGTAATCACAATAAATGTTCAAAATTGTGACCACCAGAGGTTATGCACGCAGAACAACGGCGACGAATGGAACGGCGAACATTCGCGAAAACATCAGGCTTTTCGAGCACTTCCCCTACAGCGGCGGAAAGTCTGGCGACCAGTTCCTCGGGGGATTCAATGGGTGTCTCATACATAAGAGCCTTCAATCGTCCCCAAAAAAAGAAATCGAGGGGTGAAAGATCTGGCGAGCGAGCAGGCCAAGCAACAGGACCACCTCGACCAATCCATCTGTTCGGAAATGTGATGTCCAGATAGTTGCGGACGTCTCGTACGTAATGGGCTGGCGCTCCATCGTGCTGGAACCACATGACCCGCCGGATGCGTGGAGGAACAACGTTTAACAGGTCTGGCAGCACATGTTGCAGAAATGTGAGGTATGTTTTACCGTTGAGGCGTTCAGGAAGAAGGTACGGTCCGATTAGGTGGTCTCCGAGGATTCCTGCCCAAACATTGATGGAAAAGCGTCTCTGATGAGCATGTGGATACGTAGCATGTGGATTGACATCCGCCCATACATGTGCATTGTGTGTGTTAAATGTACCTTCACGTGTGAAGGTACATTCATCGGTGAAAAGCACAGTTCGTCCAAAATGTGGATTTAGCGCGTTCTGCTGCAGAAACCAGCGGGCGAATTCAATACGATTTGGATAATCCCCTGGAGACAGTTTCTGGACTCGTTGCACATGAAACGGGAGCAAATGTTCATCCTTCAGTACCCTCCAAGTCGTGGACTGTGAGGTATCCACCTGGCTAGCCACTGTTCGTGTACTTGTACTTGGCTGCGCCGCTACTACATCCAGAATGGCTTCTGCAACAACTACTGATTCGTCCTTTTTTGCACGACCTGCATTCGACCGGGAAGCGAGAAATGATCCCGTCTCACACAACTGTCTGTGCAAGCGCTCGAAAGTTTTGCGGTTAGGCAACCGCCTGTTAGGAAATCGCTCTCCGTACATTCGTTGTGCCTCTGCACCATTTCCATCTGCCGCTCCGTAAATTAAATGCATCTCAGCCTTTTCCTTATTCGTGAAGGGCACCATCTTCCGATTCATTACTACAGCGACTTACACTTGACTCACCGTTCAGTGGTTTTTATGCCTGAATCGTGTCGAAATTTTGCATACGTGTTCTTCTTCTTCCCCATTTGACATTTGCATACTTTCTGTTTCCTTCTTCACCCGGTGATTAGCGTCAGGAATGGAGCTTTAACGTTTGCATGAGCGACGTTTCCAACTGTGCCAGTGCCTTTATGAGTGAATTCCGACTATGCAGTCCTTGACGAAAGTTGTATTTTTGCCTCGTATCACAGCACAGAATCGTTGGGCATGGTTAAGTAGTGCAAACTGAACTATGTTCAGAAGTTGAAATTTGAACCCCCTCCCCTCGCTACTGAACCACGCTCAGCGATTCAGATTTTGAGCTGAAAATTTAAGTTTAAGTCTAAGCTTTAGAAAGCATTTAATGAGACACAAAAAATAACGGTATAAAATAGTTGTTCGTTACTCCAAAGTCTAAAGCGCCCTCTATCGGAATTTTTTGAAAATTTTCTATAAAAATTTTTTTTCAAGAAAATACTGACATAAAGAATAATTTTAGCAAAACGCGGCAGTAGTTAGAGCCTAATCTACGACACAAAGATCGGGAATAACTGATTTTTGTTCTGGGGGGAGAAGGGTTTCAAATTTCAAATTTCAGTTTACGCTACTTAACTACTCGTTAGGACTCAGATTTTTAGATCAAAATTTAAGTTTAAGTCTAAGCTTTCGAAATCATTTAAAGAAATACAAAAAATAACGTTAAAAAATAGTTGTTTGTTACTCCAAAGTCTAAAGCGCCCCCTATCGGCATTTTTTGAAATTGAACTTTAAAATTTTATTTCAAGAAAATACTGGCATAAAGAAAATTTTTTGCAAAAACCGCAAACGAATCGACCAATTTTTCCATGTTTTATAATCATTTGAAATTTCGGACCCTAAACTTTAATGCCCCCTATCTCCTTGGGAATACGTCTGGGACCCTTAGTCTCCTATTTAATATTATTTGTCTTTAAGTGTACTATAACCCCTTAAAGTTCTGCCCATCTTTTATGAATCACCCTGTATATAAATCAACATTTGAACGCAGGGTGGTTTTGGGGTTTGGGGCTCATGATCGGTGAAAATATACCACAATTTTCCGTATTTGCCTTCCTCCGAACGGCTGCAATAGGTATCTTTATACTTTTTTGTATTGAAAGCTACCTAATATCTTTAGTTTATGCTTTTTTGCCTTTTCTCATCTTTTTTCCGCCATTAAAATTAGGTTGTAAGTAATATTGACTTTCGGAGTGAATTGCTTAAGGATAGTTTTTTATTGTGTTATGCATTTTCCTACAGAACTATATTTAGTATATTAATATATGTTTGTGGACCATAAATATATTCATATACAGAGTTACGCAAAGAACAAGATAGATTACTGTTTATGGTTGGTAATTCTTCGAAGTACGTTTTAAGTTGTGTTATGCATTTTTGACCTGGATTAATTTTTTCTTAATTTGTGGTGTGTACAAAATCCTTTAGATAATATACATGGCTATGCAAAAGAATTCGAGTACATTTCTATCTATTAGTGAAAATTGCTAAAAGTGAATTTTCTAACTGAACTAAATTTTAGCAGGCTATGTACTATATATGCAAATATATGTATCATATACAGAGCAGCACAACATAATTATACCACTTTTTTGGCTGTGGGAAGTAATTGCTAAAACTCTTAATGCGGTTGCTAAACATGTTATATATGTTTTCTAAAGTCTTTATTTACATATATTCTTTCCCCTTTTTAACGGTGAAGTTTCGTTACAGTTTTCTGGGTGCGTTAGAAAGTGTTTCATAATCTATGTTTAGCGCATATTTTTTCGTTCTTTTTGGCATTGATTTTTTTTTGCTAATCATTTTCCTTATCTTTCAGGTCTTGCCGTTCCATCATTCGTAGAACAAAAGAAATTATTTGAGGACGTGCTGAAAATGTCAAAAATTCAGCCGGAGGAAATTCAATACGTCGAGGCGCATGGAACGGGTACACAAGTCGGGGATCCCATCGAAATCAAGTCATTGGAAGCCGCCTATTGTAATAACAGAAAAGAGCCTTTATACGTTGGAAGTGTAAAGAGTAATGCTGGACACGGAGAAGCACCAGCAGGTATTTATACTGTTACAACTCTTTGTGTTTCACTAAAGTTTCATTAAAAAAGAAATTAAAACAAGTGGGTAAGTGTGATCGAAGATCGCTTAAAGAGTTTCGTTTAATATTCCTTTCAAAACACTTTATCCATTCTTTAATAAATCCAAATAAATTTCATTTATCAACCAAAAAAAGAAAAAAAACTCATGTATTTTTGTTTTTTATAAAGTAAAAATTTACCGGTCTATTTTTTCGTTTTTTCGAGTATCCAAACCAGCCCAATAGCGGGCGAAGCCGGCTATTATATTCTGTCAAAATAATATCTGTCACGCGGACTAAATGCGATATAAAAAAAATAATTTCAAAATTAAACATGTTGTACACCTTCAAAATGTTAAGATTTGCGAATATTTCCATAATCGGATTTTTATCATGATTCAATATGTTTCTCAAACTCATATATTTAATATTCTCTATTACTCATATTGATACTCGCTTTGTATTATTCTGAAACATCTGAAAAATTCGTTAAACTTCCAATATGACGTCATATTTTCTTTTTAATTCTCTAATGACGTGGTATTAATCTGCTTTGTATACATACTCATACTCCTTGTATTATTGAGAATTCTTTGAAAATTTCCTTTTTACTACCACTATGATGTCATTCATTTTTATTCCATATAATTCTTTTTTTCAATGGGTGAAACTTTTTATTTCATTTTCATTTTTCACGTGGAAATCGTCTGATAGAAAATTAATTATTGTAGAAAGAATTTCATCGTGGAGTTTTAATTTTTGGCATCTGCTATAACGAAAAATGTTTAAATTTAATAGGAAAAGGCTGTTAGAATTTTGATTTTTTATCTCTATTTATTAAAATAATACGAATTTTTCAAATTTTAATATTTTGAGCTCTTTATAGCTGGTATTCAGCTATATACACAAAGTTTCAACTCTGTAAGTTACACAGTTTCTGAGAATAACTCTGTGACGGACAGACAACGCAGCGGGAGTAATAGGGTTTCGTGAGATGAACGAAATCCTAAAAAGTAAAGAAATTTGTAATAGCATTCATAAAAATTCCAAGTATATATACAGATATACATTTAGATTTCATAACAGGTATGAGTTTCATCTTATTCTGTTATTTTACTGATTATTATTTTCCCCATTTGTGTATGATGAATTATATGTCGTCTATATTACGGTTACGTATGTAGTATCTCACAAATAAAGCTTGACAATGACAAATACTACTAAACTTCACTTAATTAATTAAAAAATATATTGAATCTTAATATATTTACGAAATATAGTCAGGTGGATAAGAAGTATACTGTTCAAAACACAAATATCTTAAGCCAAATAGCAACAAGTCTTCATTTTTTCAATTCATCCCATCGTCTCCCGCTCATTCCACATTCCGTTACCTCACAACCCACGGCAAATGAACTAGTCGTCTCGTGCTTCCCTACGATTTGATGTTCGGCCGCCGTGGGAAAGCAAGAGTCGTCGGGAAAACTCGGCATTGACCTAGGGACCAGTTCCTCTTATGGGGTTCTGCCGACGACGCCATCGGGGGTTTCTCGGCGATTCATCAGGTGTCCACGTGGAGGTCTCCTCTGATTTTGGGCACCTCCTTTTGCCGTAACGACCGTTAAGCCAAATGGTAGGCCACTCTGCCCGGCATGAACCTGCCGTAACGACCTATGTCGTATCTCATTTGTGTTAAACAGGTTTCGGGGGGTCCGCAGGTGGTGGCACCCAACCGTCCGAAGCGCATACGGGGAGCAGCCCCCGGTTGTGCACGTTATGAGTCCTTCAGAACTCGGGATCGGCGGTCGAGCCGCACCGGGCGCCACTCAGGCGCCTGGCTGCGCAGTTTAGTTGTACCGTTTCTTCACACGTAGTTGCTGTGACATAGGCCAGGCACCAGCGAAGGTTTCTGGTGCTGCCATCTGTTGGAAAGGACCAAAACTTCACTATAGATGGGAGATTACAGACACACACTTATATACGTATATAGGGTCCCGCTAAAATGCCTGTCCTCAACCCCCTTAATATCTGAAGGAACAGAGCTATAATCATAAACGTGGTTTCTAGTATGGTAAAATGGGTCGATGAGATTCACTTACAGCGCTATCTAAAGACGCATTGCGAAGTTAGCATATTTATCACAAAAACGGGTACGAGATACCGTAAAACAGCCAGTAACAAAGTTGTAAAGCGTTCTAGAGTTAGTAGGAAATGATGTCTTCCATGTAAAAATACCTCTATTAGAAGTCCTGAAATGCATTTTTTATATCCAATCACCAGTTTAAATAAGCTACAAATTGTGTACAGCAGAGTGGCATTATAAGGGCAGATGCACATTTATTAATAAAACTAACACATGTACATAAAGTACATCTTATTTTAATTTAAAAAATCAAGTATGCTTAATGGGTCCACCATCGAAACACATGCAGAATGTATGATGGATTTCTGCCGATGGAGGACACATTAAGCACACTTAACTTGATTTTCTCATTTTTAAAAAAAGAACCTTGCTGACATTTATTAGTTTCATTAGAAATTGTGCATCTGCCTTATAATGTTTTCTAAGTGCAATTATTAGCGTATTGACTATAGGTGATTGACTATAAAATAATTATTGTATTTCAGGGTTTTTAATAAAGTTATTTTTAGATGTAAGGCCTCATTTCACACTAAATTGAAGGCGCTCTAGAAATTTGCCATTGACTTCTTTTTAACCGTGTCTCGTACTATTTTCGAAATAGGAATGCTATTTCTGCATTTTGCAGATAAGTGGCGCTGTAAGCGGTCTCATCGTGTAAAGAATAGCCACCTTCAATACCTAGAGACGGTTATGATTATAGTTGTCCCCGTTCTGAAGTTAATAGGTGGTGGACAAAACTTTAGTGGACCCACTTTCTATGTCCGAACTTCACATATAACTTAAAACATTCGCACAGGACTGTACAGTTTCCAAATATCTAATTTCACAAAATTAAAAAAAAAAAAGAAGATGTTCATATTACAGGGTGATTTTTTTTTTAAGTTGTGAAAGTAAAACCCTATAACCAAAGAACCACTGATCCAAATTACCTAAAATTTCATCAGTATGCTCCCAAATCAATGGGAATTTTTTAGGCGTGGTTTAAAAAAAAACTTAAAATCTCACCGACAGATGGCGCTGTATATGCAGTAAAGTCGGGAGACGAACTTGCGCACGACACATGCACATTTGAGGAAAAACGTGAAGTATGCACACCTGATGTTGATTATTCTACGGATATCCTCGCAATGACTGTGCCATTGACGGACCTCGCGTTGTTAGTGAAACTGTATTACCAGAATAATGGCAGCACAGCAACTGCTCTAGGAGATTTATTAGGACACTAAAGAATTTAATAAAAGGTCCAATGACAACAGAGGGCCTACGAAGTTGGTTTCTCAAAGTACCGTCCACTGTTTTCCTTCCACTGACGATATTCTTTGTTTCTGTTAACTTACAGCGCCATCTGTCGATGCGATTTTAAGTTTTTCTTAACGACGCCTAAAAAATTCCCATTGCTTTGGGAGCATACTGGTGAAATTTCTGATCATTTGGATCAGTGGTTGTTTTATTATAGGGTTTTACTTTCAAAAGGTTATTTCAAAATTTTTGTGAAACATAAATCACACTATTACTAATGGTGTGTGACTAAAACTTATACAAACATTAAAACCACATCAAAAATTTTTAAATCGACGTTTCGCTCGACATCTACGACCATCATCTGGATTACGATGCTACACTACATTAAAGTCTGAAAGAACAGAATCCATCATCTTGAACTGAATTGTTCGCGAGGTCCGCCCGCACCCATGGTTTCAACCAATCAAAGGCCAGAGCGTGCAGTGACGGTATCTACCAGATGAAAAACGCATTCAAAATTGAATCAAATTAAATAATTCAGGAAAGTATAAAACCAAGCGCAATCTGAAACACAAATATAGTTGAACTTTGTCTGAACCTTAAAAGCCTAAAATGAACAAAAATTGAGCAATATGCGATCATTCTAAAATGTTGTCGACCGAAATTGCCGATTTTAAGATTTTTAATGTTTGTATAAATTTTAATTATGGATAAATGTTTATTCACGATATAGTAATATTGTGATATGTTTTTCACAAAAATTTTTCAATAAGAAATTAACATGTTGGTATCAAAAGACGCCATATGATGTACCCGGCCAATAATGTGTTAAGGCGGTATTAAAAAAAAAATATTTTTCCACGCTCAACAACTCAAAATTTTGAGACACATTCTCAGACTCATTTTTAAAAGTAACAACATGAAACTTGGCGGCGTGATTTATTTAAGAGATTTATAAGGGCATAAATTGATTTACAGACAATTATTTTCACAGTACGATCATGTTTTTTTGTTTCTAGCGCTATCGCTTCGGGAAATTTGGTTCAAAATGTCCACTTTGACAGCATTTTTTGAAATATATTCTGCCTTTATTAAAAAATCGAGACAATACAGACATTATAAAGTTTCTGAATATGAGAACCTGCCAATTGGATGCATTTTAGAGCAAAAATGAATTTAAACATGTGTCTCAAAGTAAGCAGTTTGGATTTGAATACACCCTTAATTAAACTGTGCAAAAATTAAATTGCTTCTGAAGGGAAAGCATGTAATTCTGCATGAAATTAACCAACTGAACAAGGATATCGCAATGAAAAATTTCATTGGCTCTTGTTCTGGAAATACAGACATGCAACAATAGGATTTTTACACAATAAATATTAGCTGCGTAGTAACCCATTATTGGCATTTAAATAACATAAGGTTATTCGGTTGTTTTGGGGTAAAGAAATGTAGATTTATTATGCATTTCAAGTTTACAGATCTAACAATTCCAGAACAATCGTAATTTAGAACGTTTTTCACTTAATCCACCTTTTTAAATTTTGAATTTTTTAGAATCCTTTCTTTGAGAGCATTTACATCTTAAAAGTAACCACCATACGAAATTTCACGGTTTTAACCCCAGCAGTATCATAGAAATTGAAATTTTAGAATGTTTTTTGTTCGTGCAGTCCATTATATTTCGCAAATTTTAAAAATTGTTTTGTTACGTGTATTTACGTCTTAAAAGTAACAGCTACGTGAAGTTTCAAGTTTCAAGTTTCGTTAAATACGGTCTATCGGGAAAAATCGTTTGCGGCGTATTTTAATGATGTTACACACTTTTAAACATATTCAAATTGATACATATCACTGCAGTGCACTACAAGGCACTTACTGTAGAATGTGGTATGCATAGAATGTAGCGTTCATTTACAGGGACACTTAAAAGAACTCCATTACCTTACATTCTATTAGAAAAGAATCGTTTGGAGCATATTTTAATGATGTTTCAATAAAAATATCAATATGAGACTCACTAGATCTCAATGTTACTTAATAGGTGACATTTAAAAGCACAAATAAATATTAAAATATGTTTAAAATATTTAAAAACCCTTCAAGCACTTTCGGCCGGCAACCGCGACCCTCCTAAGGGAGTGAAAATTCTTTCTACTGCCGTCTTACGAATCTGAACCCTATCTTCGTCTTGAGGTGGAAAAGGCCATTATTTATTGGGCATTCAAGAGTTAGTTTCTATAGATTGTCTGATTGATAATGTAAACAACTTTGAAAACTACATTATCAGTCAGAGTATCCATAAAAACCAACTCAAGCAACACCCAAAAAATAATGGATTATTCCGCCTAAAGACGAAGGCGTTCAGATAAAACGGTAGTACACTAAAAAATGACTGATGTTTCTTATTTTATGAAAATTTACTATAACCACGAACGAAACTATAATATAATCTTCTGAGTTATCGGAAATTCCGAATAGCGTGTTCCATTGTCTTTTGAATCCCCAGAAACCCATACATTTCCAAAATTTAAAGAATTATTTATAAAAGCAAAGTATTTTTCGCTGCCCGTATTTTTCAGAAACGTTTCCGAAGGGTTTTTATAGTGTATTAATGAGTGTCCTCAGCCTGGAATACCTGTTTTTCGAATGCTATCAATTCTCAAATAAACATTTTCATGCTCAAAAAATATGTTTAACAGACAAACATGCAAAATTAACAGCGTTAACAATAACATTTAAATTAAGATTATTTCTTTACTCTTTCATGTATAAATTAACTTAAGCGGCTGAAAACGTTTACTTGAGAATAGATGACATTCGAATAACAGGTATTCCAGGCTGAGGTCACTAATCAATACACTATAAAAACCCTTCGGAAACGTTTCTGAAAAATACGGGCAGTGAAAAATACTTTGTTTTTATAAATATTTTTTTTAATTTTGGAAATGTATGGGTTTCTGGGGATTCAAAAGACAATGGAACACGCTATTCGGAATTTCCGATAATTTAGAAGATTATATTATATTTTCGTTCGTAGTTATAGCATATTTTCATAAAATAAGAAACATCGGTCATTTTTTACAGTGTAGAGAGGATTTTCCCACCCGGCGGATGGTCGCGGTTGCCGGCCGAAAGTACTTGGATGGTTTTTAAACATTTTAAACACCTATTTGTGTTTTTAAATGTCATCTGTTAAGTAACATTGAGATCTATTGAATCTCATATTGATATTTTATGAATAAAGTAAGGTGAACACTATGTGTTTTGATGTTTCACTATTCAAATTGATATACAACATATTCAAATTGATTTATATAACTACAAGACGCTTATTGCAGAATATGGTATGCATAGCACGTATCGTTCTTTTACAGGGCCACTCAAAAGAATTTTGTTACTATTTACAATAATTGCTGGGTTTTCAGATGTGACACGCATTTCTATATGCAACTAATGTTTTGCATAATTAATTGGTGCATATAAATTATACAGATCATATACAGAGCTGCTCAAAATATCTCACGTACAATTCCGGGTATTTACGGAAATTGCTGAAGGGGAATTTTAATTTGCTCTATGTATTTTTTAACTGAAGTAAATTTTAGGTTAATTTGTAGAATACGTACAAATCTATAGATAATATACATGGATGCACAAAATAATTCGGATATTTTTTTGAATATTGGTGGTAAATGCTGAAATTTGGTTTTCAAATGTGTTATGCGTTTTCTAAATTGCTTACGTAGTAAACTGTGAAGTTTTGTTCCAACATTTTAAATGTGTTGGAAAGTGTTTCATAATCTATGCTTAACGCATGATTTTTCGTTCTTCTTTAAAATTATAGTCACGTTAGTCCATCGAATTCGTTAAAAATAAAGTATTTTTACATCAAAAGAATCATCTATTTTCTTGCACTGTTACTATATGCAAATCCTTTCTTATTAGGTGTGTTCGTAATTATATAAATACGTAGCACCTAGTCGTCGTCTGATCCGTCCGTCCATCTGTCCGTCTATAACAACGCTAAAACTACCCAATCGAATGGTTTGAAATTTAAGATATATTATCTTTGCAAAATTTTATCTAAACATTTCAAATTTTATGAAAATCGAATCAAAACTTTAGAAGATATTAATAAAAATATTTATTAAGAAATTTGAATTTTTTTTAAAACGGTGCTTTCTTGTTATAGGAGCTTCCGAGGTGTTTAATCGTCAAGCGACCGAAATACTTATTTTATTACAGAAATTAATCTTCAGACGATATAATTCATTTCACAGAATTAAAAATCATCAAGATCTGAATATTTATGTAACTAGCTATATTACAAACGCACCTCGTTTGTCACGTCTGACGTACAATTTTCAACTTGTTACTTTTTAAGAAAATATGGTCGGACAAGTACACCAGTTTTTAGGCAAATTCTTCAGTCAATAATGTGTTAACAATGAATGTTTTGAAGTAGCTTGGCTTCAATTTCGATAAACATGTTCTCAAACTAATTTTTTTGTGTGTGCCTTATCTAAACCTCTTTATTATTCATTTACAGGCGTAACTGGAGCTGTCAAGGCAATAATTGCCTTCGAAACTGGAACAATACCACCTAATTACAACTTTGGAAAACCCAATCCAAATTGTGAAGCTTTAATAAAAGGCACAATGAAAGTAGTATCAGAACCAATACCACTCAAATCCAAATACATCCCGGTAAATTCATTCGGATTTGGAGGATCAATCGTGCAAGCCATGTTCAAGAAAAATGCCATCGAATACTCAAACACTTCAAAACCGGAAGATTTGCCAAGGCTGGTTTTATTTCCTGGAAATACGGAAGCTGCTGTCCAACACATGTTTGACTACATCAAGAACCATCCCGAACTGAGATCTGAGTTCTTTGCTTTGTTGAATAAGTTGTCTTTTACTCCAACGATACGGAAGCCTTTTAGAGGATACGCATTGTTCCAAAACGAGAATCCGATCATGCAAATCAAGGTATGTAACTTCTGGATTCTATAATGAAGCATATTCAATGACGCCTTCAAAATAAATCCTGTAAAAGACAGTAAACTTTTTCCGATTACGTGAATCCTTTCTCATAATTTGTCTTTTCCTGTACAAAGTGAGAAAAATTAACTAGCATTTCAAAAATCGATTTATTTCCCTTTGACGAAGGGAGTTTTAAATTCTTAAGGTCAAATCAACCTCTGCCGCGACAGCTGACGGCTGTTTTCGTGATTCATTAATAAAAATCAGTTACAAAATCAGCTTGTATAAAAGGGTTAATTAAAAATTGTCGCTGCATCCCAGACTTTTATAACGACGCTATAAGAAAATCGTTTTAAATAAGATGTTTTGAATGTAATGTATAGTTTTAAATATTACGTAATTTTCACCATTAAGTACTTTTACACGTGCTAATTTAATTAAAGTTTTCTTTCGTTTTTAATATTCACGTATAAATATATTTTTGAATTGAAAAGTGTTTATAAATTTTATTATTTGGCTTTTGAAAATTTGACAACAGTAAGTAAAAAATAAATAAAATAAAATAACTATGAAATTAATCTCTATTCAAATAATAAAATTTTGAATAAAAAATTGGAAAATAACTAAAAATAGAAATTTTTTTTAAATGATTGGGCACTGCACACCACAATCTCGTCAAGTATGTGCCTGCAAAAGATTGTTAAATTCATATACATTTTTTATTTCTATAAAACTTTTGTAACTGAACTATCTTCACCGATTTCCACATCAAATAGGGCTTAAAACAATTCTTCGATTTAAAGCTGTTTGTTTCAGTGTGCTTATTATATATTTCTCTATAAAACTACCAGTTTTCATTTTTTTATATTCAATAGTTTCTTTAATATAAGCCGAGAAAGAACGCCGTTCACAATAAATTCAATTACAGTAGAAACATTAGTTACTTTTGTTTACTTCTTACGTGCGTAAAGACCACGAGTTTCTTTTTAATTTAAGTTCGAACTGATAGGTAGCCGAAATAAATTTTATATTCTTTGTAACTTCCAAATCGATGTAATTTGATTTGGATTTTATATTTTCAAAAGGGGAAAGAAATAGAATATGAATACAGAGAATGCGAATTTGGGTACTTCCGTATTCGCCGCATGCCAACGGATAAGACTACTACTGAATACTGCTTTTTACTGATACTGTAGATACTTTCTAAAAAAGGAAAGAAAATAAAGTGCGATGTCAATCCAAGGAACGTGCCATTTTGTTTCTTTTTGAAAAGTTACCAAAATTTGATAATGTTAAAGGTCATTGGTTAAATTTTTAGGTGGGGGTAGTTCGGTCGTAATTTAAATGTCGCGTTAATGTTAAAGGTATATTGATCAAGCGACCCTGGTGGTAAAAGGTGGAACTAAATTATTTTTGCAGCGCGCGCTATACGTTGCCATAGGCAGCGGAGCCCCGTTCCGGAGGTTCGTTCGGAAAGAGGTTTGTTTAGAACAGAATGGGCCCCCTGACAGTGGAAGGTAGAACTAAAAGATGTTTCAGTTATTCGAGGTTCGTTTGAAAAAATCGACATGCGAAGAGGGCGTAAACCTGCTAGTGTAACAATATATTAAGAAATAAACTTTAAAATTACATGCAAACAAAAGATATTTTTATTCGATAAAAATAAGTTTGTTAAATGTATATTTAAATATATTAAAAACAGAATTATTTGACTGACTACGATAGAAAAATAGGCAAGAGATTGTTTTCCAATGTTGACTGTCCTCTTGCTTCACCAATACATTAAAGCCTCCCTCCCGTTAACGTTTTTGTAGTGCTCAACTATCTGGACATTTGAATTGTCCAGCATTCAGTGTGTCCCACACATGCCTGTTAGTAGAGCTTTTCTTGTATTTTCTTTTTTTTTCAATGTTGCATGATTTGGATAAGTTTCAAAAGAAAACTTAGCTTCTGTTACCTTTACATACTATTCTAAACTATGTAACAAAAAATCTAAAGTATTTTTGTTATTATTGTGTCTCAAATAATTTATAAAACTATTGTGCTTTTTTAAAATCAATGATTAAATGTAAAACATGGGTACAAATAACGGTGTGGGGGGGCGATATATCTTTCTGTCGACTAGAATTTTCTTCTGGCTATCAGATTTCTTTTTAAGTTTGCAGAGACTTGATTATCTAATTATTGCATTTTCGATACATCTTTTTGTTTGTTTGTTTGTTTAGAATGTCCAGCAGAAGAAAGAACGAGAAACGTGGTTCATAATGACTGGAATGGGTTGCCAGTGGCCAGGTATGGGTTTGGATATGATGCGGATAAAAGTTTTCGCCGATTCGATGAAGAAATCTGCTAACGTGCTGAAAACTCTTGGAATTGATTTGTTCGACTTGCTACGAAAAGATGCAAACCATCTTCTAACAGACAGGAGCATCACGCCAGCATTTGTAGCCATTGCATCCATACAAGTAAGATATCGTAATCATACTGGAAACAGGGTATCTATAAAATTTCAGGACGCAAACTGCTCTCTCCGACTCACGATAATACACTACAGTAAAGACACAAACACTTTATTATTTTAACATAATCATACTGATTGGTAAAGGTATCATACGAGTTGAGGTTTTCTCAACTAAGTGTAAATCGAACCTAGAACCTCTGGCTTAAATTGCCAATGCTCTGTCTATTGAGCTTACCTGGAACGATAACTGGCGGCACAATTCACTTAGACAATGTTTTGGCAGTAGCATCTGGTCTACCATGTAGAGAGCTCAGCAAAATAAGGTAAAGGTACTCCATTAAATAATGGAATTGTAGAAACTATTACATTAAAACAAACAAAGACACAAAAATCAATAAAATACCAGAAATTTATTTTAATACTAAATATGTATACAGTAGCCTCACTTATACGTTGGTACAAGGGACTAACCAAAAACGACGCATAAATGAAATCAAAGTAAAAATTAAATTTGAAATAAATGTTAAGGCAAAATTAATCTTTAAATGGTTAAATAACATGCAGCGTAATACAAATATGCGATTTACTTAGATTTTTAAAGGTTTACAAATTCAAAATTTCAATTAAATGCCTTATGTTTTAAAATGTCTAAAATTGAAGTATGTTTATGAGTTTGATGTCTGTCCCTAAAAATAGCATTTTCGAGTTCATTAAAACATGAATATGTTGATCCAGATGCACAGTAGTTCGTTGGATGTAATGACGGAAGGTTTTCAGAGCATCCCTTACAAAAATTTCTTATAGAATTCTATAAAAAATATTTATAGAAAACGCATTATAGAATGGTATAGAATTATGGCCTGTTTTTAGCTTGTTTAACCGAAAGCTATAGAAATATCTGTAGAAGTTCAATAGAAATGTCTATAGAGCTTCTATAAAAAATATACAGTTTCTATAAAAAATATGTATAGAATTTTATATAGAACCCAGGGAGGTCACCCTCCCAAGTACTTAACCACTCTCGATGCTGCTTGACTTCGATGATCGGACGAAGAATTAGTACTTTCAGCATGACGACACAACCATTGACAGTCTTTGTACTCTTATTACACTATTTCAACTTTATTTCTTTCGTGATTTGTATTCCCAATCATAATAGTCTTGTAAAAATATTTAAAGTCTAATAAATTATTATTCGTTAAAACTGAAACAATTGTTTAACTATTTATATTTCAGATTAAAATATTTGAATAAAAATTACAATACTATTAGTGAATAAAATGTATTAAATTAGATGGATGGTTTTATAAATTTAACAGCAAATTAATAAATGATTGTAAAATTAACCAACAAATTAATGAATTATAAACAACTTAATTAATCATAATTTAATTCAGTAGTTTGACTGATATAATATTACATTGACAATTTAATCATAATGTATTAGAATTGAATTAAATTATATATATATATATATTCATATTAAATCTATGGAGTTCAATTATATACTAAACTGATGTATTACAAAATTAATTTTTTTTTTTAATTTTAATATATATTTGTAAATAAATTACTACACACATAAATTTTAAAAGACCAAGAAATATTTTTTTATTTAAAAAAAAATCTATAGAATCATTAGTCTATATAATTTAATTCTATAAGATGTATAGTAAGTACCCTATAGAAAAACTGTTCTATAAAAAAAATTCCATACAACTTCTAAGAATTCTAAAGAAACATTTTCTTTAGAAAAAGTATTCTATAGAACTCTTTAAAACTCTATAGAAATAGTGTTCTATAGAATGGCTATTCTATAGAACTTGTAAAGAATTTTATAGAGTTCTATACAACTCTATGAACTATTTTCGTAAGGGATCTATTGCATTTCAAAAAGTTGGTGGATGATTTTCTACGTTTTCTTCGTTGTCTGATTCATCTTCATTGTCATTATCTTGTATTTCTGTGACTATTTCTTGTGTGTCCCTCATTTCTGTTGTTATTACATTTTCATCAATATCTACAAAATCGTTAAAATTAATAACGGAATTCCATTCTTCATCTAACTACGGGTTGCTACGGGTCAGGGAATTTCTCAGGTAATGTACCAGAATTTTATTATAAAATAACTCGTCGTATATGTAATTCAATCACGATTTAATAAAACGAGTTTTTCTACAAACAAATACTGGTAAACTCCTGGAAAAATCCCCTGACGGGTAGCAACCCTGTTGACATAACAAAATAATAAATGATTATTTAATTATAAAGAAATCGTAAATTCTTAATGGATTAAAAACAAAAATCTTTAAAGGTTGGTTAATTGTTGCAAAATTATTAATGGTAGTTTAATGCAACTGAAAAACTAGTCATTGGAGGCCACCGTAATACTTACCCATCATGGATATGCATAAAATAAAATATGAAAATAAAACATGTGTAAACTACTTATGAAATGCATTCCAATTCGAATAAAATCGTGGCTTGATGACGTCATAAACTTTAAATGCTCTATTTCTGAATTGCGTAAAAGGAATATCCTTATAACTCCAAAAATGATAATCATATTCACTAACGGTTTATTGCGTCGGATGAAGCGTCTCATTTCCAATTAAAATATATCTTTGAATTGAAATTTGGATGAAATACAGGGTCATGAAAACTCGAAGAGTGTGGAAATTGGATTACAAATATCTCGGCAACTCATGATCCGATCAACTTCATTCTTTATGCAAAATTTAGGTTTTTTTATTGTCTTTTATATTCAGTCCTTAAAATAAACAATTTCGAAAATTTTTATATACCTTTTATCAGAACGAATATTTTGAGAGTCCGAAAAAAATAGTTTCGGATAATCGAGGTTACTGAAATTCAATAAGCTTCTTCCCATTATTACATACTAAATACATACCAAATTTCAAGTCTCTATCTCAATCAGTGGGAAGAAGCTTATTGAATTTCAGTAACCTCGATTATCCGGAACTATGTTTCTCAGACTCTCGAAATATTCGTTCTGATAAAAGGTACATAAAATTTTTCGAAATTGTTTATTTTAAGGAGAGAATATAAAAGACAATAAAAAACCTAAATTTTGCATAAAGAATGAAGTCGATCGGATAATGAGTTGCCGAGATATTTGTAACCGTATTTTTCCACACTCTTCGATTTTTCATAACCCTGTATTTCATCCAAATATCAATTCAAGGATATATTTTAAATGGAAAGGAAACGCTTAATCCGACGCAATAAACCGTTAGTTAATTGGATTATAATTTTTGGAGTTATAATGATGTTTCTTTTACGCAATTCAGTAATATAGTATTTAAAGTTCATGACGTCATCAAGCCACGATTTTATTCGAGCCATGCATTTTATAAGTAGTTTATACATGTTTTATTTCCATATTTTATATTATGCATATTCATGATAGGTATTACGGTGGCCCTCAACGACTAGTTTCTTTTTTTGTTATTATTATTAATAACATATATAAAATGCAAATAATGTCGAAATTTTTCTTCGGACCACCAAGAGTTTCTCGCGGACCATTAGTGGTCTATTGACCACTAGTTGACGATCTTTTAAATAACATTTGCATAGATTTGTTTTGCATTGCCTATCGCTGACTCACATTCCACATTGGAAAATTAGAAGACCTCTATTGGATAGAGTACCTATCACGCACATACAGATAAGTTTTGAGAACAAAACACGACTCGTTCATATCAAACGTTCGTATAATAATACAAACGATTACCTTACAAAAACACACTTTACTTATTTAGCCTTCAATATCCAAGTGGTTTATAATTAAAGAGGAGGTATTTGGAGACGGATAATTGAAAACCATTACAATTAATGGAACAAAATATGTATGGTGGCGCATAGACAATGAAGTTTTGTTTATTCTGTCTCAATCAGATTCATTGATTTCAATTCCCATACTTTTTCCCACACTGTTACTCTTTTGTGCAACGAAATCAGTATTCTAGTATGGTCGAGAATTGCCTAAATTTAAATTCGCACTTTCTTTTTCAGTTTAGACTATTTATGTACACAGAATGTCAATTCCTATTAAATAGACAGTGCTAAGCATTTTTTTTTTACCTTTTTCTCCGTGGTTACAGTAATTTTCAATATAAAATCACTAACAAGGAGAGGACCAAGCTTGGTAGTCACAGATTTTGATTATTTTTATATATGTTGTACGGTAGAAGCCCCTTAGTCTCAGGTTCAACGGATTTTATACAATGCTCCTTAGTTCTCGAGAAATAAGGGGGTCTAATATTTTAAAACAACTTAAATACTTACTTTGTAACGAAATTACTGCGTTGGCCGTAGCTCAGTTGTTATGGCGTCTGCTCGTTGATCCGCGAACCCTGTGACGATCTACGTTTGTTTTTTGCTTTATAAATATACTTGTAATTATTATTTAACAATACTAATTAAAAATTATAATATTGTGCATTAATTATAATGTCAACCTATTCATTTTTCATTTCTAACTAAATCGTTGTATAAAACATCATTAAACAGTTAATTTATTTAACCACTTTTAAAATGTATTTCATATATGCTTTATCAGTGTAATGATATTGAACAATTCTGCCAATTCGTGATTTTAAAGAAACATGATTAATATATTGCCTTAACAAGGAAAGTCAATGCGATGATAATACTACTCTGTTTTTAAAGTAAGAAGCATAATTATATTAAAATTTAGCATAAGAATTATATTTCAACATATTTTTTTTCATATTAAAAATTTTTAAATTTGTAATATGTATGCTTGCTTTTTGAATTAATTTGTAATTAATAAATATAAGATATGACTTTGTACCAATTTTGGAATTTTTACTAGTCAATCTAATAATGGATCCATTTAAAAAAATTCTCTTTAAATAATGAGAAATGTTTAATAGTGGCTTAAAAATCAAATAAATTTAATTTAAATTTAAATATGGTAACATTATAATTAAGATTATTAAATTATAATTACAAGTATATTTATAAAACAAAAAATGAGAAAAACAAACATAGCTCGTCCCGGTCTCAAACCCGCAGATCAGCGAGCAGACGCCATAACAACTGAGCTACGACCAACGTAGTAATTGCGTTACAAAGTAAGTATTGAAGTTGTGTTAAAATATTAGACCTACTATTTCTCGAGAACTAAGTAGCGTTGTATAAAATCCGTTGAACCTGAGACCAAGGGGTTTCTGCCCTACAACGTATATAAAAATAATCAAAATCTGTGATTACCAAGCTTCGCCCTCTCATTGTAAGTTCCATATTTCGCCACTAGAAGCGCTTTAAGTCTTTTAAGTGTGAAGCTGATATTGACTTTCCTATGTGTAAACACCACTTTTATAACAATAGCTACATCCGTTCATAAATTAACCCTTCTTTGCATGAGTTTTTCTTTTACAATTGTGTTTTTTTTATACATATATTAAATATTAGACACCAGAAATTTTAAGATAGATTTTTAACTTTGCTCAGCAACATAGTTCACGGGAAATTTACTCCATTAATATTTCTATATAAATATAGTGGTGGCGAAGAAGTTGATTTATTTATTAAAAGTTAAATAAACAGTGATGGAAATTTGCATCACTATGCAATTAAGTGTTAAATGAATTCGCATTTTATAGAATTTACCACTTGCATATACTAGACACTTAAACAATATATTTTTTTATTTAATATTTTTACAGATTGGTCTCGTCGATGTGCTAAAAGCTTTGGAAATCCATCCAGATCACATAATAGGACACAGTACGGGAGAACTAATATGTGCTTATGCTGACGGTTGTTGCACGGCCGAGCAAACGATTCTCTCTGCTTACTGGAGAGGGGTATGTGTGGAAACTGCTAACTTGGCAGCAGGATCAATGGCGGCAGTAGGTACGTCTGCAGTGAAAGAGCATACAGTAAAATTGCACACATTATTACTAAAATGCGTGAAAGAAAACTTAAGGGGGTCCGCGACACATTTAAAAAAAAATTTATTTATTGAGTTAAAATTTTCATTTTTTGTGTGATGGTTAACCATATGATTTGTAAACAAAATCACATGATAAAACTTCTCATAAATTTTGTAAAAAAAATTTTTAATTTAAAATTTATTAAAAAAGTGGGGTAATTTAAAATCGTTATAACTCGAAATATTATTTGTAGAATTTATTTTTTTTTCATTTAAATAAACAGAAATACATAAATTTTAATTTTGATTCATTATTTTAAAAAATATTAATTAAAAAAAATTACAAATATTTAAAGTAAAAACTTTTAAAAAAAATTATGTAGCTTAAAAAAAAAAAAAAAAAAAAAAAAATCATATTTTCAAAAGTAAATATTTTTTTCAAATTTGCTGAATCCAAATTAAAGTTAAATAACTGAAAAAGACATGTTCCAAGTTTGAACCATTTATCTTTAGCTGTTTTTGACTTATAACGATTTAAAGACGAGAATGCGTGAAAGATCCCCATCAAGCAAAACGCAAAAACGTTTCCATGACTACCACTACTTGAAAGCTAGATTTTTAAAACAAAAAAATAATATATACTGTTCTATTTAAGATAGAAACATGGTTTAAACGTCATTTTAAGTGGATAAAAACAGAAAATTGTTTAATACAATAAAATATTTTTCAAAATTTTGAAGATTTTTGTGTCCCGGACTTAAATCTGTATTTTATGGTGAAAAGTTTTCGATAAAAAAATATAAAAGTAAAAATAGATTTTTAAAAACACATTTCTATAAGCGTTCAATGTTTGTCTTGAAAACCATGCCTAATTTCATTTCCAAAAAATGTCCGATAAAATACATGAATATGACGTGGCCACCGAACCCGGGCGCCAGCTAGTGAATTTATTTTAAAAACGTATGGATTTTGCTCTGTTTCCTTTTTAAGATATGCCTAACAGAAAAGAAAAGCAAACATTATTTAAACTATCTTTTTAGGATTTCTAAATGCAGTTCTCAACATATAATAATAATTAATATGAAACTATTAATTGATAAAGGCGTATTTTTTTATTAAATATTACACGCTAAATTTTGGTATTTATATTTATATTTTATTTTCTACTTTTTAGTGTTTAAAATTTAATCGTTGCAGTTTCATCGCCATTTGATCTATTTTGACGAGCGTGGTTAGGAACATAACTAAGTCCATTGTTGTTGTAATTCACATAATATTGTAACCCTCAAGTGTATTTGGCGATTTATCACCTGTGACGGGTAAAAATACCTTAAACTTAATGTATTAATTTATAATTAGGTTCTAAAGATATTAAAATGTTGTATTGTAATCGGAAACACAATATACAAATATGTTTATATGTTTATACTTGTAATATTTTATTTATTTTATTTGTAATATTTTATTTATTTTATTTGTAATATTTTATTTTATGTAATATTTTATGTATGTATTTTATGTTTATATAAACAAATATGTTTATATTTGTTTTAATTCTTGCGTATCAGAGAGGGAGTGAAAAATCGATTAAAAATGCCATCTTTACATACAAAAACAAAGTTGAATTCAATAAAAGATTGTAATTAAGTTTTCATAAAGGGTCAGTTATACATTTAAATCGATCAAAACACTGAAATTTTTAGAATGCACTAAATTCAAAATTTTGTTAATTTGTAACACTTTAGACATAACATCTTTATAGTTTTTCGTTAGGGTTGGGTTGGGTTGATTATTGACGGCCAATTATCTACACTTGGGATATAGGCCCGAGGGGAGTGCCCTTCGTGGGTGTCTTTCGTGGGTGTCTTTCTAAGAAAACCTAACCCGTATTTACGCATGGATAAATCCACGGCTCGAAGAAAACCACGGAAAACTCCAAACGATTATGCCGACGGGCGCGATTGGGATCGAACCCAGCACCTCCCGTCTACCAGCTTCGAGAGCAGAACCTCTCAGCCACTGGTGGGGCAGTTTTTTTTCGTTAGAACTAAAGCTATAGAAAAAGAAAACTTCAGCTATCGCCATATACAACATATGGAACGTTCATCTTTAAAATCATTTACGATTATTTTGTAATTTGCATACACGATTTCAATAGAAAGAATTATCAATTTTCATGAAATGACCTTGTACAATAAATAAATTTATAATAATATCTAGTCGGATGTGCCAATCCCAAAATTTTCTTCTATCTCACATAGGTTTCGCATACACTAAAAAGAATCAGCAACCAATTTATATCAAGGTCTAACTGGATCTAAAGTTTGATTAAATTCCGTGCATTAGTTTCTGAGATAAGACTATTGCTAAAATCGTTTAAATCTTGCAAAATGTAGCCTAGCAGCGCCACCTCTTGGGAGATTTAAACCAAAAGGTAATCAGCATCTCTTTATGTCAAGGTCTAACAGAATCTGAAGTTTGATGAAATTCCGTGCATTAGTTCTTGAGATATAGTTATCGTGATAATAATGAAAAAAGTATCATAGCAGCGCCACCTGTTGGGCTATTTGCACCAAAACATAATCAGCATCTCTTTATGTCGAGGTCTAACAGAATCTGAAGTTTGATGAAATTCTGTGCATTCGTTATTGAGATACAGCTATCGTAATAATAATGAAAAAAATAGTATAGCACCACCACCTGTTGGGATATCTAAACCAAAATGTAATTCTTCGTCTATTTATGTCAAGGTCTAATTTAATCTGAAGATTGTTCAAAATAACTGCATTAGTTCTTGAGATAGAGCTATTGCGGAAATCGCAAAAAATGCAGTATAACAGCGCCACCTGTCGGGCGATTTCCCGTGCAGCCGTGCACGTTCAGACACATTCAGAACCGCCTACAGCAGCAATACTCAACCTTTTACTTTCGTGGGCCGCAAGCATACGTTTGTGACGTTAGGCGGGCCGCAACCAGGCCCGGACTGGCCAGGTGGGCTGGTCGGCGATTGCCGAAGGCCCCCGGCTCAAGGGGGATAAAAATGGACATACTACTTTATAATCAGTTACATCAGAGTAATTTGACTATTTCCCAGTAATCTTACGCGTTTACAATCAATCTTAGACAGTTGTCAGTTGGTTTTTGTTTCTGGTAGCCTACGTAGTGCGTCGGTGGTGGCGTCCTGTCGCTTGCCAGATGGAAGAGGGCTGCTGGCTGACTCATTGCGCTCTGTGCAGTGCTCATAGGCTCAGATTTAAAGCGCATCGCGACGCTCATTAGCTGTCTCGTTGTATGGTTGTAGTTAGTGCAGTGTCACAGTTATGTCAACATGAAACGTGTGTACCAAAGTGGCACTACGAAAAAGAAAGAAAATAAGAGAACATCTTTAGGCGTTGATAAAAGTTCCAAAAGTTTCAATACTTGGTTAACTAGTCCCACTTCTCAGCCGCAAAGTCAGCCTTTGAACAATAATCATACATTAAATACAGATAAAGTAAGTCGAATCAGTTCACTCAATAACTCATAAGTACCTTCCACATACTCGTATTTTGAGTATTGTAAATAAAATGAAAAATTTATATAAAATATAATTAAAATATAAGGAATGTTATGCAATATTGTGGCACAACATGTATTAGTTATATCAAAGCAGATAAAATTTTGAATTTTTACATAGTAACTTTGTAGTGAAAAAAAAGACCACTCATATTAATGCAATTAATAGTTATGCAATTTATTTATGAAATAAAAGAAAATATAGTTTTTAATGATAGAAATTTATTGCAGTTTTATACAGTTGTGAAATCGGAATTTGAATAATGTTTACTCTGATATATATAGCAAGGCAGTTTAAGATATCGAAATGACGTAGATTGTCCAAATTACTTAAAATGTATGTTGTAAGATACATATTGTGTGCTTTTTTCATGTCCCTTAAAAATACGCTTTGCAGCGATGCTTGTTGTTAACGAAGTATTAGGCAGCTTTTTATTACGTTCGTAAGAATTCAAGGTCCTGGTGTAATTAGGGGCCAGCTAATGACTACTATAGTAGTGTAGTCTAAGTTTAGTACATCAAACATAATTTCATATAAAATAGTTTGACTGTCCCTAAGCTCTTTTTTTTATATCAGCGTGGAGACTGGTGACTGGTGAGGTTAGTGACCTTGGCATATATTTCTTCCCTGCGCCCACCCTACCGTTCATATCGCCACAGACCCCAGCCCCTGACAGCTGACTGATATTGATTGATCTAAAACTATAGCTATTGAAGAAAGCACTCAAGCACTACCAAATACAACGACTTTTATGCAGCAATTTTTTTTTAATTTTTTTTGGTGGACCGTGTTAGGCCCGTGTAAGTTTATTGCCTATAAATGAAAAAAGGTTGTTAAAAGGCCGTTCTGTTGGAGCTGCTAATTTCAATTGTATTTTTTTCCATTTGCCTCTTGTTTATTTAGGAAGGCTACTTGTGATTTTTTCAACGATTTGTGAAATTACAAAAAAAATTACGTTATATAGTAAAGGAAGAAAATTTAAAATAAATAAAATGTCATTACTTCTGAGAGCCAAACTGGTCGATAAGTGAGATTGTAAATCACAATTAAAATTCGAATAGCATACATACATTTTACTGTATTACGTTTAAGAATTTGTTACAACATATCGTACAATCGCAGCTAGTGATAACATTTCTTTCCAGAAACTGAAGATCGAATTTCACCTCCTTTAATTGTCTATATATGAGACGGAAAGAAACTACGCCTGCTTGCAATCGGTCACTTTTAGATCGTCCAACAGTAACAGGCTTCTCCCGGCAGTGATTTATCAAGAACTAATACCATCTCTATTACAGATAATGATGAAGAAGAAAACCACCAGGAGACGCCTGATGCTGCTCAGAATGATACTATACAACAGCTTGGATGTTTTTACTGCCCCAACGAAAATTACCCATTTGGAATTAAAAAAGCTTTTATGGCATTCTAGTTAATGAAAGTAAAAAGAGCTAAATTGCCATTTGACTCTTCAAAACTTTATTGCCGACATATGCCGAATGTTTATAAAATTCACAGAAAATGGTTATCATATTCGATTCGGCTCAATAGAGTTGTTCCAGCTGTATGGATTTTGGGGATAAAGATCATAGATATTCTACATTTATTACCGGACATAAATCTTCGCCTAAGCTACAGCGCCTAGAATAAATAGTGTGGAAACCGGATATCCTTGTAATGCTTTAAAAAGTGCTAAAAAGTTGTAGCCTATAAATATGCAACGGTGCTCCTACGATAATATTGTAACCAGAGACAACAAAAGGCGTATCATGTTTTTTAGCCATGCTTTCATAATTTTAAAAAAGCTTATAAAAATCACTATGTCAGAGGAGAAAAGGATATAATTTAAGTATTTAAAATACCTACCACCAGCCGAAACATTCTAATACAATGTTTAAGTTGAGAAGAGCTAGCAGATGGCGCAGCGATCCCATCGTTATCTTTTCAGAAACGTTGTACATTTATTGATTCAATTTTTTAGTACTATTTTGTAGCAGATTTCCACACAATGTATTCTAGGCGCTGTACCTAAGTATATTTATAAATCTGTTGAGATTCATGAAGACTCTCGTTATCTTCAACTCGCAGCGAAGGCAGCTTTTCAAAGCCATAAAGGTCATGATATTTCAACTCTTCTGACTAGTAATAAAGCCAAACAGCGAGAAAGAGAAGTTCACACTAGAAGATTGGTTGTTCAACATTTATTTGATATGAATTTGTTTATTGGAAAACAAGGCATTGTGTATAGAGGGGATAAAGCAGAAGGGGCTTATACGTTTGATTCTACATATAATGATGGTAAGTTTTTCGAACTAGTCATGTTGATTGCAAATTATGATGTGATTTTTCAAAATCATGTCAGAAAGTGTATTGAAGACAGCAAAAAGCACAGACTAAAAATAATGAACAAAAAAAAATCTACAGGAAAGTTAACTAAAACACCGACTGGATGAGGATCTTTGTTCACATTTTTGTCAAAAACCATTATCAACTAGCTTTTTTAAGTAATTGGTTCGATGGGCCATAATATCATTTTGAAAGACCTTCATGATAGCATAATATTTAGCGTGATGGTAGATAGTACTCAAGATGTAGATGTTATGAATCAGTTGGCAATTTGCGTTCGCTATGTCTTTCAAGGAAAGATATATGAAATATTTTTAGAAATAACAGTGGTCGATGATTCATGTAGATGGGCCTTGTAAGAGCTTATACAATCGCCAAGTGTGCCACTGAAACATCAATACCAAATATATTATTGCTTGTTCATTTGACGGAGGTAACAATATGAAAGATTATTATAATAATCTACAAGCTCAGTTCAAAAATGAAAACGAAGATCTCATTTACACTCACTGTATGAGACAAGTACTGAACTTGGTAGTAGCTGATTCAACAATAACGTTTCTCCAAGCAGAAAACTTATTTCAAATGGTGGAAGTATCTTCGGTTTTTCTAATTTCGTCTTACAAAAGAATGGCCGTATGGGAGAGGGAAACAAAAAAAAATATATATTGCACATGGAAAACTATACAGGTTGAAATAAATAGGAGCCACAAGGTGTTGGAGCAAACATAAAGCTCTTTCTTCGATTATATCGATGAGGGATTTTTAAGAAGGAAGGAAAGTGTAAACACAGGGAAAATATTAAAATTTATTACAGTTTTAAAATAAATATCAAATGGGAGTTTTGGCTGTAAATCTATATTCATGGCAAAAAATTTGATCAGTCAATGGTCCAAATTTGACAACCTATTTATGTCTAGTATTTTACTAGATTTATTTCTTGTTACGTCTCCTATTTCAAAATATTTACAAAGTAAAACCCTTGACTTTTCTACAACCTGGAACTTGGTAGAGAAGCTGCTTTATCAAGTTTCAACAAGTAAGGGATAAATAAAGGAGTGATAAACACTAATTTTCCAAGTTACAAAATAGTTAAATATGGTTTTTAAGCATTTAATCCTAATTTCAAACATTCTAATATTCTATTCCCTCAAAATTCACCGGTAAGGGGGCGCTTTTCAGTCTCTAGCCGAGGGCCCCCAAAGGAGGCAGTCCGGGCCTGGCCGCAACACACGTAAAAAAGAGTAAAATAATAATAAAAAAATAGTAAGATAACATAATTAGTATACCAAAGTTAATATTATTAGTAGGGCTGTATGCTTGTTACGGAAGAAATTTCACCAAAACACCAGTGTTTCAAAGCAATAAACTTCGTGCTAGATTTCTAATAGCAAACGTTGTAAAAATAGGCCACGAAATTTGTGTTTGGAAATGACGGTGTGAAAAAATGTTAGTGCTATTTTTATCAGCGACAAACTTTTAACCTTAAAAAACAGCATTAGCTTTATAATACGTATAAAATATAATAATATAACAATGCAGGATTTGCAAGTTCTGAAAAAAAAAAAAAAAAAAAAAAAAATCGGGGTATTTTTTCTAATAAGTTAATTTTTTGTTCAATGCAAAACTTTTATATATTTTTTTAATTGTAGAACCATATAGTGAAAATTTAATTAATTTGGAATAATGTTTTATTAGTGTTGAAGATTCAGAAATTCATACACCCTGTAGCACAAATAGGACTGAGAAAACGGCATTTCATATGTTTTAACATAATTTTCAATGGATTTTGGGGATAATTAATAAGAATTTAGAATAAATAACAAGACATGGTTTATCTTCCTTTGAAAATAAATAAAAAAACACTGAAGGTCATAAATATTTTTTATGCTTATCTCAAAGATTTTATAAATATGGATAAATGATTATTTGTCTGGGGCCGCACATGAAAGGTCGCCGAGCCGCAGGTTGAGTATGCCTGGCCTACGGGAACGATGAAGGCAACATGCGAGAAGCCATCTGAAATTTTGCTTCCGCTTGAAAAAATCGTCCGCCAAAGCCATTAAAATGCTTCAGGGCGGTGAACGGTTCTGGATGTGTCTGAACTTGCACGGCTGTCACTTCCGTACGACTGGAATTAAATTGATGAAACAATTTCCAAATATTCATCATAGACTAATCTCACAATACAACAGGAAATTGAATTTGTGTATAGTAAATTATCTGAATTAAAAAATAATTATCATTCTTTTTTGAACAGCCGTCGTAACTCTGCGGAAAATCATTGTATAAAAAAGTGACTGGTACCAATTGGTTAGTGATAACATCTACGACTAATGAGCGAGACTGAATTCCTTTATATTTCAATAAATAACTTGAAAAGTGGCCCTGATTAGATAAAAATAAAAGCAAAATCTTTTTAGGGGCGTTCTTAATTATATAAATACGTAGCACACATATAGTCGTCGTCTAGTCCATCCGTCTGTCTATCTGTCCGCATATAACAGCGCAAAAACTACCCAACTGAATGGTTTGAAATTTAGTATATGTAATCGATACAGAATTTTGTCGAGTCATTTCAAATTTTGTGAAAATCGAATCAAAGTTTAAAAATATATTAATAAAAGTTTTCTTCATTCTATTAAATCCTATCATACGTATTCAATGATATCACATGATAGGTAATGGTTCTAGGTTGTCTTGGTGATTACTTCATACTTAAGATTGAGTCCTATTATTTCCGTATTACTGAATTTAAAAACCGAATTTGTATACAAATTTGTTTAATTATAGCAATCTTATAAACTACCGACAGTTTTTTGGATAGATGCTTCCAGAGAAATAGATATTAAATGGAAAAAGAGTCTAAATATGGATTTTAAGTTATGAAGTTTTCAAAGCTAGGTTTAAGTTTCCCATTGGAATTTTCCGTAAATGTCAACAAAAGATAAAATGTTGTCAACTTAAAATGTACTTATTTTATTACGGAAATTTATCATATCAAAATAACAGACCGTATAATTCATTTTTTTCAATGAAATAATAACATTTTACATTGCCTTGTATTGAAGATTTGCGCATAGTATAATTTTAATGTAACAGAATTGTAAATAATTGTTTGTAAAAGTGCATTGAAACTTAATTTTATGAAATAAAATTCCTAACTATAATTTGAAAATGTGCACATAAAATAAATTTTGTATTCATGCATTTTTGCATAAGAACGCAGCAGCTATTGCACCAAGATCTGAATATATATAAAACTAGTTATAGTATGAACGCACCTCATCTGTCACGTTTGACGTACAATTTTCAACTTGTATTTAAATACCATAATATGTATACAATATTTATATCCAGGACTAACATGGGAAGAAGCTGCCCGCCGATGTCCAAAAGATGTCTATCCAGCTTGTCATAATGCGGAGGACTCGGTCACTATCAGTGGATTAAAAGAACCTTTAGAGAAATTTGTGAGTGAACTGCAGCAAGAAAATATTTTTGCACGTGTAGTCAATGCGTATGGTTATGCTTTCCACTGCCAGCACGTATGGCCGGCTGCTAAAGAGCTCAAGAAAGTGCTGTTAAAAGTAAGCCGTAAATTCTAATTGTTTTTAGCTATTTTCTGGAGAAGTGTTCTAATAGTCCGAGAGGCAGCGTCACATTTTTGGCAAGCAGTTTTAGCGTCAATGATTTTTGTATATATGATTGAATAGGAAGTACAGATAACAAAACTTCCAGTTGCTGAAACTGATTCACTAGCGGATATATTGTCATAGCAACATCACACACCCCGCTGCGATATGAAATGAATGGTAATCCGGTTACTGGTGATGTCTCTTCGTCGGGAAAACATCAATAATAGGGTTGCCAATCATTTTACATTGTAGCAAGCTACGCGATAGAAAAACACACACTCTCCTACGATGGTGCTCAAGCAGACTAGCAGTTTCGTTATCTGTACCATCTAATCTATGATATATAGCAAAATCATCGACGCTAAAATTGGTTACCAAACTGTGATACTTCCTCCCTGACTTTAGCTAAAACTTCCAGATCATAGCGGGAAATACATATGAAATTTTGCGTTAATTATTTACGGTAATGGTAACTTAACGCTATAAGAGGCAATATTTGCAAGATGGGAAAACCTGAGTGGATATGTGTGCAAGTTAATTTGTTAATAATGCAATGATCTCTTAATGGTCTCTCTCTTTAACAGGTAATATTCTCAAGATGTGAAAGCCTGAGTGATGTGTGCAAGTTATTTTTTTTTAATGCAATGATCTTTTAACGCTAAAAGTGGTAATATTCGCAAGATGTGAAAATTTGAGTGGATATGCGCAAATTATTTTATTATTAATGCATTAGTATCTTAAGGCCAAAAAGTTAATATTCACTAGATGTGAAAATCCTGAGTGGATGTGTTATGTGCATCTGTCTGTACTTTTTTAAAGTTTCGACTTATGTAAGCCAAAGATAAATACCTATTGATGATAAATTTTTAAGCAATTTTGCTGAGTAATGAAATTTACATAGTAAAATAGTCAGGTGCTTTGAAAGAGTTAAGTCAAAAACTATGAGAAACATGCACATACCTATAGTGGTAATGTATTATGTATAAACAATTATGCATAGCAATAAATGAATAAAAATAGACAATCCTGAATTTCAACTAGTTGTATTTAAATTTAAGTAAATGAATGATAATAAAAACAAAAATATTAACCCTCTGAGCGTTTTGAAAAAGGGTAAAATTGTAATGTTGTTTTCTCTGTATTTTGTTTTAAATGCTAAAAAAATATGATTCTTTCAGCATTATAAATAAAATATAATTACAAATATGAATGTAACCCTTGAGAGTATTAATCATTCTTCAATGTTTTGAAAATCCATTAAATCTGTAGAATTATATTATCTTAAACATTTCATATATTGCAGTGAAACCTGGAGTTTAGTGAACGGAATATTACGTTCCACACGCTTAGAGGGTTAATAGACTTATTTCTTCATTTTTACATTATTGTTGTGTAACACTTTCCAACATATTTGAAAAGTGTTTATCAAACCGGAATGTCTGTCTGCCGTTTGTCTGCCTGTGCTCTAACTCTCATAAATATGTACGGACTGCCACGAATTTTTTTATGTTATTGACGTTTCATATAGAATGTAGATTATTGAAAGTGAAGTGTGTAGCATTTATATTTCGTTTACAGAGACACACAAACGAATTCCGTTACAATAAGGTACGTGGGAAAAAAACACGGTTCATTTTAATAAAGTTATGATACTTCAAACAGAACGAAATCACTTCAGCGCGGTGCATGGTTTTAATGTATTATAGAGCATATAGCATTTATCGTTGATTTACAGAGATATATAAAAGAATTTAGTTAAAAGACTGAATAAGATCTATAATTGCTGGAGGGTTGTTTTCCTCTGTGATATGTGTTTTTAAACTGATCTAGTTTTGAGTGTATTAGGTGGTGTGTATTTTCTATTCTGTGTGTAAATTCTATAGATAGCATACAGAGCTATACGAAATACTCCGAACACATGAACAGATATGAACCGGATATATGCAATTGCTGAAAATTGGATTTTTATTGAGTTAAAACTAAGTTTTTTTTCTGTTACCTATTTAGATATCTCATTTAATTCTAGGAAAAATTGTAATTTCTTAATAATTTACTATTGGGCAGTTTTTCATATTCTATGCCTGATGCATGATTTTTCGTTCTTGTAATAATATTTTATCACATTAGATAATACGAGATCCAAAGCCGAGAACCGAACGCTGGGTCAGTACTAGCTACCTGGAAGAGGAGTGGGAAAAGGAGGAGTGCAAAATTGCAGGGGCTGAGTATTTTGTTCACAACCTCATGTCGACTGTGCGTTTTAATGACGTTCTTAAAAAAATCCCATCTGACGCTTGCACCATAGAAATAGGACCTCACTTCTTGCTGCAATCAATATTGAAGAGATCCGTAGGTTCTGCTGCGTCTTACATTGGATTAATGAAGAGAAATGATGACAACAACGTGGGATTTTTCATGGAATCCTTAGGAAAGTAAGTTCGTTTGTTTTCATTTAATATTTGATAAACAAGTTTTTTATATTAACTATAAATCATATGGTTTATTAGAAAGTTTTATTTTATTCGGTTGTCAACCGACATTAGAGATGCGTTGGGGTTTTTTTTCTTTTAGAATCCGAGCCCGGCGATTTAAAAACCGAGCTTGCAAAAATTTGTGTCATCAGATCCCGAGCCCGAAACCGAAAAAAACGTTGTAGAAAAAAAATAATAATAACATGTTAAATTTGTTGCAAGATTAATTTTCTCATTTAAAACTTTCATCATACAGAGTGTTTCAGAAAGGACTCCCCAACTTTGAAATGACATAACTGCAAAACAGTGAGAGACAGAAAAGTGAAACAAGTGGTATTGGTCTGACAGATCTGGAATTTGTTATACTCCGGTTTGCAGAAATAGTTCCAAGATTGGACATAAGAGGGCGCTGCAGTCACAGAACAGTGTCTTTGAAATAGAGCCTGAAAGTGTGCTTCCTGAACAGAGATCAAATCACATTACAATGGTTCTGATAACGTCACCTTTCTCAGCAATAACATGACGAAACCGAAGGGTAAAGTTCGAAGTCACTCGTTGCAATGTGTCTACTTAAACGGATGCACATTCCTCACAGATGAGTTGTTCAAGCTGTTCTAACGTTTGAGGATTTTTAGAGTAAACAGTGTCTTTTAAGTAGCCCCACAAGAATAAGTCACATGGATTGAGATCCGAGGAATATGGAGGCCAATTCATACCAATGCCTGTCACTCGGAAATAATTCAGAGTAATGAATCTGTCATTGAAGTACTCTTCAAGGAACTCAAACACTGCAGTAGTGCGGTGTGGTCGGGACCCATCATGCATAAACCATGAATTTTCCGGTGCATCCTCTAGAGATTGAAATGTGGCAACAAACTGCTGTAAAATTTCAATATATCGGAATGAGTTAATCCTTTCCATCGTAAAAAGGGCTACATGATCCCTTGACTGGACAGTCCAGATCAAACTATAACTTTTCCAGAGATCAGTGGTTTTGCAAGACACACAAACGGGTTTTCAGTGCCCCATATTCGCCAGTTTTGTTTATTTTTTAACAAATGCTAAAAAAGGACAAAGTAAGTAACCAAAGTAATCCTTTTAATTTTATCAGTTCTATGCAGTTGAACTCTCATGATAATTTCCACATATTACTGAAATGCAAGTGAATTAACGTAGGAGCATATAGCTAGATCAATACAAGGCTAGCCACTGGCGACTATTTTATATTCTACTTGCACCACTATATTTAAAAAATAAATTTTGTATTACATTTCTCTTGCACGTGTTGTCAAAGTTTATGTAATTTTTTTTTTTGAGAAAGTGATTCCAGATAAAATTAAAAAAAGGCAGCCCTGCAATAGGTTAATTATTTAGTTGATACTTGAATTAGGGGAAAACATAGAATGTAAATAAAATTTAAAAGAATTAAAAAACAGAGTTTAGTTAAACAAAAAAGAGATGATTTAAAAGATTGATTTATATTTAAAATACTAGAGGGCTCTGCCCCCTGCTCGCTACGCTCACCAACCCCCGTTCTGATTTCACAGCCTCTTAAAACCTGGTAATGTATCCTGTTTTAAAAAGATGATGATGATGATATCACGAACGGCGACATTCTTCTGTAATCAGGTTATAATGCTTTTTCATTTAATTCAACTTTTTTATTTTTAATATTCATGTGTAAACACAATTTTTATGACGTAATTTTCTTTATTTCCTGCTTTCAACACGTGATCATTTAATTATTATTTTAAACTTTCATTATTGTTTTTAATAGTCTCGCGCAAATACATTTTAGGTAGCTTTCAATACAAAAAAGTCCTTCCGGCCTGTACCGGGAGGAAAAGGTAGCTTTCCTTATCTTCGTTTTAAAATTTTAGCTAATGTTACACGAAAACAGCAAGTTAAAATGCAAAGAAACGTTTACAAAAGATTCGTTAATACTGAATTTGAATAAGAAATTCGCCAAATTTTTGAGTAATAGCCAAATTGGCTTCATTTATAAAGACTTATTTTGGTCGCCAAATTTGGCGATATTTCGCCAAATGTCAAACATTTTGCCAATTTTGTCGCCAATGTCGCCAATTTTGGCGCTAACGGATATGAAGATATAGTTTTATGCGTATGATTCGGAAAATTATTAAAACAATGAAAGAAAATATTTTGCGAGTAATCGCGTTAATGTGCTGTTTTGTTTCAAAATGTCAGCCACCCTAGAATTTCAAACTGCTCTATCTCAGCCATTTTTTAAGATAGAGGTAAACCAAAAAATGCTCTGGAATCCTTGTATCAAGGCCTAACACGTAATTAAAAAATAAATTTGAATTTTTGATTATTTTGTATATTTATTTTAGTTTTAAATTTTTAAATGGCCGCCATCTTGAAACAAAATGGCGGACCAAGCTGGCCAACGAACTCGGTCGAGACATTGGTGACCTTAATACACACAATTAGTTTCATCAAAATCGATTTATAAATACGAGCGTTATCGTATGACATAGGTCAGATATATATATATATATATATATATATATATATATATATATATATATATATATATATATATATATATATATATATATATATATATATATATATATATATATGGATATATCTATATATATATAAATCAACATTTGAACGGAGGGTGGTTTTGGGGTCTGGGTGTCATGATCGGTGAAAATATATCGAAATTTTCCGGAACTGCTTTCCTCCGAACGGCTGCAATAGGTAGCTTTATACTTTTTTGTATTGAAAGCTACCTAAAAGTATAAAGCTACCTATTGCAGCCGTTCGGAGGAAAGCAGTTCCTGAAAATTTCGATATATTTTCACCGATCATGACCCCCAGACCCCAAAACCACCCTCCGTTCAAATGTTGATTTATATATATAGATATATCCATATATATATATATATATATATATCTGACCTATGTCATACGATAACGCTCGTATTTATAAATCAATTTTGATGAAACTAATTGTGTGTATTAAGCTGACCAATGTCTCGACCGAGTTCGTTGGCCAGCTTGGTCCGCCATTTTGTTTCAAGATGGCGGCCATTTAAAAATTTAAAACTAAAATAAATATACAAAAAAGTTACAAATTCAAATTAATTACGTGTTAGGCCTTGATACAAGGATTCCAGAGCATTTTTTGGTTTACCTCTATCTTAAAAAATGGCTGAGATAGAGCAGTTTGAAATTCTAGGCTAGCTGACATTTTGAAACAAAACAGCACATTAACGCGATTACTCGCAAATTATTTTCTTTCATTGTTGTAATAATTTTCCCAATGATACGCATAAAACTATATATTCATATCCGTTAGCGCCAAAATTGGCGACATTGGCGACAAAATTGGCGACATTTAGCGAAATATCGCCAAATTTGGTGACCAAAATAAGTCTTCATAAATGAAGCCAATTTGGCTATTGCTCAATAATTTGGCGAATTTCTCATTCAAATTCAGTATTAACAAATCTTTTGTAAACGTTTCTTTGCATTTTAACTTGCTGTTTTCGTGTAACATTAGCTAAAATTTTAAAACGAAGATATAGGAAAGCTACCTTTTCCTCCCGGTACAGGCCGGAAGGACTTTTTTATTTGAGATAAAACACAATCCTTTGCGCTTATTTAGAAATTGGCAACAATATAAAAAAATGACTTTTTCAATAAAAGATTTTTTACTCGATTTTTAAAGATTTTTTGAGTTTTTATTGTCCGACCGTGATAATTTTTTGAATTTCTGAAAGCTTGTTATATTTCGCGTCTGGTGGTATGATTTTCGAATCCGTAGGATGGGTAGAAAAAAAGTAATAGCTCTTCAAAAAAGTCCCTAGTAAAAAAGCGATGAGAATAACCCGGAATATCTACGCAGAATTTGATTGGTCCATTTCGTTTTTGGCTCAGTTCCAGAATTAAGACTTTTTAAGAATTATGACTTAAGACCAGAATTAAGACTTAACTTTTTTTTTAATATAGAAGGAAGTGTGACTCCACATTATAGTCCTTAATTCTTGCTGTAATCGATATTGAAAATATGATCCTTTGGCTCTGATGCACGTTGCATCAGACTAATGAAGAGGACGTAGGGTTTTTTGTGGATTTCTTAAAAAAGTAAGTTCGTTTACTGGTCAGCATTTCATGGGCAAAATTATATTAGCATGTTGTGGCTATCCACAAAAACTTTCTTCTATATAAATCAAATCATCTGGAACCAAAATTAAATGGCAAACTATTCGTTCTTAAGGTATAGCTATCGGGGAATCGGGAAAAACAGGGCGCAGTAGCGACACCTGTTGATGCGGTATACACCCAAACCTAATAAGGATGTGTTGGTGTCAAGGTCTAACAGAATATGAAGTATAGTGAAATTCCGTGCATTAGTTCTTGAGATCGCAGAAATCGTAAAAAATGCAGCATAGCAGCACCACCTGTTTTGCGATTTATACCAAAACCTAATCAACACCAATTTATGTCAAGGTCTAACTGAATCTGAAGTTTGATAAATTCCGTGCAATAGTTCTTGAGATAGAGCGCCCACAAAATTCGTGTCACATACATTTTCTAAAAACAGTCAAATCTTGTTCAGGACCTTCTAAAGTGAATAAATCTGTAGAAAATTTTCACGAATAAAGTACTTTTTTTCTCGTAAAGATAAAAGAAAGTAAAAATTAATTAAACATTATTAAAGAAACGGTTTACTTTTAAAAGAGAAAAGTGCGAATTTTTGTTTTTGTATTAAATATTTATTGTAAAAATTTTAAAATATCAATATCTATATGCTTGGCGAAAGGTGAATTTTCATGTTTCTTTTTAAGATAACTAACGAAAATTAACAAGACATGATGTATTTCAAATGCATTTTTCTCTAAATAAATTTTCCGCATCAATACACATTTAATGTGTTCCATGCGTGTTTTAATTTTTGTTCACAATTCTCAATATAGCTGTGGGTCAATGTTCATACATACATCCTACAATAAATCTGCACGTATCTTTTGAAATGTTGGTTTGTTAAGATTCTCAAGTTAGAAATAAAATCCGTCAACATGTAAATCTTTAATGAAAATTCAGTTTCGTGTGTGTCTTTTATATATATATATATATATATATATATATATATATATATGTATATATATATATATATATATATGTGTGTGTGTGTGTGTGTGTGTGTGTGTGTGTGTGTGTGTTACATTATTAGATCTACTTTCACGACTTTCCCTGTTTTATTCTAAATTACTACTCTATATTCATTAAATCCTTATTCTTAAATTAGCTCTATCGTTAACTCTGTTAAATTCCCTTTTATTTAATATCTAGTTTGTCCAATTTACTTAAATATAAAGCTTTTAGTTATTTTTAATTTTTATCAAGATCTCCGATCATTTCTGGGTTTTTAGAATTGTTCTTTGAGAGCCATTTTCATTTTTATTCCGAATTTCATTTCCCGCTCTAAGTTACTTTTTACTATAAAATTCATCCACTGCATCTTTGTCCGAACACTTTACTAATTATCTTTCATTAGTCGTGACGTAGCATGACGCGTCTTCTTTAATTCCAAATTGGTTCAGTACGCGTTCTACGTCATAAATTGTGTTATTGCGCTAGGTAACAAAAAGCAGCTACCTGCGATTTTCCCTCAGAAATAAGTCGAACTTTTACTTGTCAACAACTCCCTGGCTGCTCGTATGTCTAAATTTAATATGTTCTAAATACTTACCCCAATAATTTGATGACGTAGCGATGGTACGGCTACTCCTGTTAGGTGGAAACTGCACAATAGAAATAACTTGAATAAAGCATTGGATTGAAGAGCCCTTGTTCGTTTAATTAATGGAGAATTGCCTCTTGTTTATTCATTTCATTGCCTATGCCGCCACGTCGAGACTGCAACGAGAGTATTATGCCTTTTACGACTGCATATCATTTATAACTAATTATATCATCAAATAACGCAACTGCCGTTCTTAATTTCATTGTGCGACCATGTGTGCTCTTGCTTCTATTATCAGCTTTACTCCCACTACAACATATAACGTAAATATCGTTATATATATATATATATATATATATATATACTGCTGGACAATTGCTAAGGACGGATCACAAATTGCAATGTAGCATAACATTAAGCGAGATATGAGGCCTAGTAGGGTAAAATATTGTTGCCACACTGTTCAGACATTAGAATAAAGAACATTTATTGTTCTGGAAAATACAAAAGGCTATGAAACATCTGAAAGAATAAAAAGGTTCATTTGATGCTGCATACGGAGAAATGGAACAATGCATATGAAAGTCAGTAGGCACTTTGGAGAAGGTGTCAGTACGAGACACGTCCACCGTGGAGTGTGATGCAACATTCTACACGTCGTACCATACTTTGCACAACATTATCCAGCAGCTGTTGAGGTAATTTATCCCATTCCTCTGTCAGTGCACGGATGAGGGTGTTCTTGTTTGTTGGAGGATATTTTCGACTAGCAAGTTGCCTCCCCAAAGCATCCCAAACATTTTCTATGGGGTTTATATCTGGAGAACGCGCTGGCCAAACGAGGCGTTGAATGCCTCGCTGTTTAGACAATCCTGAACAGCGAGTGTTCGCTGACATGGTGCGTTATCATCCATGAGAACAAATTTATCACCGACAGCAACACAGAAAAGGCGAACATGAGGAAGTAGAACTTCATCAATGTATCGTTGGCCCATCATAGTCCCAAACACAACCACATGTAGGCGTGCGGCCATTGATTATGATGCCGGCCCATACCATGACACTGCATGTCGGATAGCGGTCCCTTTTCTGGATATTTTCTGGACGATAATCAGTACCACTCTCACGCCAGATCAGTTGGCGTCTACAATCCGATAACAGACTGAACCTACTCTCATCTGAGAATAGTACGCATGCCCAGTCCTGTTCAGTCCAGTTGCGATGCTCACGACACCATTGCAAACGGGCAGTACGCTGCTGTCTGGTCAATGGGACACACACAACAGGTCTGCTGTCGTATAATCCTCCTTCCCTCAAACGTCTGGCTACAGTTTTTCGGGAGATCTGCTGTCCTTGGCAGCAAGAAACTGACTTGCCACCTGCTGAGCTGTGGTGCGTCGGTTTCTTTTTGCGATAGGACAATGTATCTATCTCCTGCAGGCGTCGTACTGCTAAGACGACCTCCCCCGTGGCGCCTTCTACACATTCCAGTAGTTTTAAATGATTTCCACAGCTGTGAAACAACGCTGTAGACAATGTCGAACTCCCTGGCAACATTTGTTATTTTTCGCCCTTCTTCGATCTTTTCAATAATTCGGCCACGCATAAAATCATCTAAGTGATATCGGGAAGACATGCCGAAAATTTCAAGTTCGTCAATTAATTCTTTCCTGTAAAACTTTGCTTTGGAACAACAACTGTCCACACGCGTCAAATCCTTTAAAACTCTTATCAGTGCAATCACGTGATGAACAGACGTGGAAAAGGATATTTGCATACGCACACCTCTTCTTACTATATATCGCACTTATTCTAATTTTCCACATTTTGCTTTCATTTTGTGGTTGCTATGGGTGATAGTGTTATCCGTCCTTAGCAATTGTCCAGCAGTGTATATATATGTGTATATATATATAACTGTCTGTGGGATTAAAAATTAGATTCACTATATTACAGGTTCATTGTGGTATATATCAAGACTGTGTCTGTCCTTTAGCAATAGTGAGAATATTGAACTAATATTAAAAAGCATCGAACATTTTAAAGATGTTGAGACTGCGGAAATTTCTTTCGGAAAAAAAATGCATTTTAAATACATTTTGACATGTTCTATTCGTTACTAACCTTTATAAGAAAAACGAAAATACGCTTTCAGTCACTCATATGGCAATATATTGATATATTTTAACTTTTAACAATAAATATTTTAAACAAAAACAAAAAATCCTATTTTTGCATCCTTAAAAATTACCAAATAGCAGATTTATAGGACAATTGTTTGAGAAAACCCTGATTTATTACTTTATTTTTAGTTCACTGCAGCAATTTCTTAGGCAACGTTTATCTTTCTAACAGGCAACTTCTGATTCATTGTTCTCTAACTTTCTTATTGAATTGAAATTAAAATGCATGGAACATTTTAAAGACATAAAGGCAGCGGAAAATATGTTTCGTGTGAAATGCACTTGAAATACATTTTGAGATATTATTTTCATTATTTACCTTTATAAAAAATATGAATATACACATTCAGTCACTAATATGGCGATATAATGATATTTTTTAACTACAGAGACCTCTCACTTATACGACTTTCAGGGGATCGTAGAAAAAAGTCGTATAACTAAGAGAGTTGTTGGTGTATTTGATAAAGTGATAAATAACCAAAAGAGTGAATTTTGTTGATTTTAAAAAATAAAAAAAATTTACACAATTACTAATTAAAAGTTTGAACAGAGAGATGCAGTAAACAAAGCAAACCAAATAAATTTTGAATAACTAAAATAAATTAAGTAAATGAATAAATTTGCCAAAAGGTATCAACAAAATTCTCATTCATCACCATACCGTGTATACCCAACAAGTGGTTTGACGAATTGGAACATTGCTATGGTAATTTAAATGAAATTCATTAAAACTTTATAGAACAGATTTTGAATAAGAAAAACATAAAAAAGGGGTCCTAGAATCCTTCCATAATTTTCGAAAGGCACAAAAAAAAAGGGGAAGTTAATTAATAAAAATAAATAAATAAATAATTAAAATTACATAACATGATCATATCAATGTACCAATTTGCCAGAACCATGCGAGTGATTTTGTATAGTGGATAGTACCATACCAAGAAAAAAATTAGGTAGAACAATTTTCTTTTAATAAGAAGTTGGTGTGATTTAATTACCTTAAATGCAGCTAATAAAATTTTTCTTTTACAGTTATCTTCAATTCTTTTACTTCAATTAAGAGCATGTTAAATTTACTTTATTTATTAAATCTCTTTCTTTATAGAGGAAAATAAAAGGTACTTCACAATATTTAAAAGAAGCAATTTAATATTTAAGGAAAACCAAATTAATAAACATTTTCAGAAACAGATCAAGAATTTAAATTTACTTCATTAAATTTAATTCTTTTAATAAGAATAATACAACATTCTCAAAAACAAGTAAAAAATTTAAATTTTACTTATATTAATTTTTATTGACAAAAGTAGGTTACTTGGAATTTCAATTTCAGTAAATTCATCTTAGAAAAGAATTAAATATTAAATAATTACTTGCTCTGATTATTTAAATAATTAAACAAAAACTCTTCAGTTTCTAAAAGGTAGAATTTAATTGAAATAAGCAGGAATGAACTTCTACAACACAGCATGAGTGTATTCTTTAAAAAGTTGACATATTAAGATAATATCTAATTAGCACAGTGGTTCAGGATTTATTTGTAGAAGAACAGGTCAGATATTTACATACACATGTTTATATTATTGTTTCCTATGTGATAATAATAGTAAATAAAATATGATATTGACCACATAATAAGGAATCATATAAAAAAAAATACTCACAACCTTAGTATTCTTTTCGTAGGATTTTCCAGTTGGCAGTATTTCATTTTTTAAAGTTCATAACACTCGATGTTTACGTACTTAAATGGTTTAAAAGCTATTCTGTTTATCTACAGTCAAAAAGTTTACCCGTGGTGTTGATTTTCTAGGGATTTGGGTTGAGACAAATTGGGAATCACTTCTCTAGACTAAACCAGACTGTCATCAGCTAGTCTTTATTTGAAATGCGTTTCCTTAAATCAGCGTAGGTTGGAAATAGAAGCTTGGAGATCCCTCAATGCTACTGGCATCTCATTTCTGAGAGGTGTTGACATACTTTACAAAGGATTGTTCGGCTATTTCTTAATTAAATGGTATGTTATTAACAAGTAACAGCGACAGCACCGGTCAGCTCCCAGTTCAAAGTGACTGCTCCATAATCAAACAATAATGGATGCCTACCAATCTTGACATAGTGCTCTCTAACATAATAATTTTCAGTGGGAAATCAACGACTCCGAACTCGGACTCTCCTCGATTTTTCTCCGACTCTTAGTCAAAAATATTCATCCTCCTTATAGAAACACTGGTACAATTCCTAGGACTACTCTTTCGTCAATTCATATTCGAATAATATGTTTGTTTTCGGCATCGTATTACGCGAAAAGAGGCTTCCACCTAGAGGCACCAGTCTTTGCAAACCGACTTATCACTTCCTCGGTCCATACTCGAATAAAAAAATTTTAAATCACTGGCCAACACCAGGAAAATCCAGGGGGGGGGGGCATACGCCCTCCCCGAAAATTAAGACACACTTCTTAACTCGCTACCTTCTACTCGCCAGTTACCTTCTCCCGCGCCAAGCGATACCAGGGGAAAAAAAACATTCCCCGCGAATACGTTACGTAAAACCATGGGTCGTCGCTCTCTTGCGGGTGGAACTACTTCACATAGGGGTGATTGGCATGGCAGCTGAATTGTTTTCGCTCCCCTTTCCACGAAGGTAAAATGAGCTGCTGTCCTTTCTTTCGACCTCCCACGTGAACTGTTGTTTACGTAAAACAGAATAATTGGGCTCGTAAAAACGAATCATAAAACTTTAACAATACGGGCCACTATCTGTCGCCTGAGTCCTGCTTTTTCCACGAAAGATCACCAGAGCAGATTACTGGCGACCATCAACGCTAAAGTTGTTTACGAAAAAACAGCATAAATGGAGTCATAAAACTCCTGACAATACAAGCTAATATACGTTGCCTGGGAAATGGATTTTTATTGCCCAAGTGTCCGAGAGCATTTGAAAATTTCCCAGGGTATCAAGGACCACCCCAGTGAAATTATAACTTACAGGGGAAATATAAAAATTATGATTTTAAGTAAAAGAGACAATGAATTTGTTTTAGCTTAGACATTTAAAAGAAAGAAAAGGTATTTTAACTCCATTATTTCAGACTAAAATAAAGAGAATATTAAATGAAAAACATTACGATTATTAAAAAAGGAGGGGGGGGGGCTACAACTTATATAGAAAAAATAAAGAAAATATGGAAAATTTAGAATAAATGAAAAAACCTACCCTAACAGAGTCGTATAAGTGAGAGACCGTCTTATTATACAAATTTCAAACTTTATATGCATTAATTATTTTACTTATATTAAAAACAATAAGTTTTGAGTAGGAACATATTTTATGCTACTAAGAACATATTTTAACAAAATTTATAAAACATATTAAAATACAAATAAATAAAACGTAAAATATATTTTTTTAAAGTTCACAAAATAGTTCACCTATCAATATGTTTATTTTAAAGATTTACAAATTAGATTTTCTCTAAAAATGAAGTGATATTAGCTTGTCACTGTTATCGACGAAAAGAGAAAATGTATTTTTTAAGTCTAATAAAAATTTTAAGCTAGTTTGAGAATAATCATTTTGATCGACATAATTCTTTAATGTATTTAAAGCGGCGCGTGTTTCTGAAAAAAATACACCAGCAATAACATTGCTCTCATCTTCGTCATCCTCCTCGCTCAAGTCTTCCTTACTGATATCCTCAAAGATTTCTTGGGCAGTTCTCTTTTCTGACCGAAGAAGTTTACAGCACATTCTACATAATCTTTGAAATTAACTTCTTCGTCCATAAGCATTTCATCCCAGTCTTCGTCATTAAAGGATTCCCATATGCTCTCAAAATCGAGTTCAATCCTTAACTATCAGTTTGGTATTGTGAAAAACATTTCCTAAAACATTTCTTAATTGTCTGCGATGTCACATTTTCTATGTGGTCATTTGGCTTTTGTTAAATGGCAGGCGCAAGGAAATTCCATACAACCACCTTCCGCCATAGATTTCATCGTTAATAACACACGAAGGTAGATAAGAAATGCTATTCATTATTGATAAACACTTTAACAACACTAAAAGGATAAAGCTAAGAAAACGTGAATGATTTGTACTTTAAAGATTATAAAAATGAATTCTTGAGTGAGAAATGTAAAATCACCTGAACCGTTTAAAGCGTCGTATAAGTCAGAGAAGCAGTCGTATAACTGAGAGAAGTTTAGCATTATTTCCCATAATGCGTGGACGGGACCAAGAGAATTCGGCGTATAACCGACAGAGTCGTATAACTGAGAGTCGTATAAGTGAGAGGTCACTGTATTAACATTAAATTTTTTTCACAAAAACAAAAATTCCTATTTTTGAAATCCTTAAAAGTTACCAAACAACAGATTTATACGACAATTGATTGTGAAAATCCTGATTTATTAGATTGTTTTTAGTTCATAACAGCCGTTTCTTATATAACATTTCTCTTTGTAACAATTTCTGAATCATTGTTTTCTTTTTTAGGTTATACCTAGAAGGTCTAAATCCAAAAGTAGAGAATCTCTACAGGCCTGTTCGATTCCCGGTACCCAGAGGAACTCCTCAAATATCTGATCTCATAAAATGGAACCATTCTCAGTCCCACATTGTTCCGAAATGGAAGTATGTGTCAGGTGCTTATCAACATAAATTTCAAGTAGATACTACCGACAGTTATCTGTTGGACCATTTCATTGACGGCAGATCTCTGTTTCCAGCTACTGGCTTTGTGTGGCTAGCATGGCAAGCACTTGCCAAAAAGATACAGTCAGGAAGCATTGAAGACGTGAACGTTGTAGTAGAAGACTTTAAAATTCACCGAGCAACACTTCTGAGCCCTACGCGTAAGTGTGTCTTATTGTATTATTTCTATCATAAAGACAAAATTTGTACGTCACTAACGCTGAAGGCATAAAGATATTGGTACAAATATATAAAGATATTGGTAGAAGATATTGATATACTTTGTATAGTAAACAAATTGCAGAACAAAAGAATATGTGAAACAATAACTATTTCATAGAATTTTTAATTAACGTTTACAGGAAGTCATATAGACCGGGAGGCGGCAGCACAGACAATCACCTCATCGAGTTCACGGCTGAAATTCCAGAATTATTTAAAACTCGATTCGCATATTAAAACGCAATCGGTCTGCCAAGTCCTATCTTGGTGGAAAACACCTTAAAACTCGATTTTAGCGGTTGACTCGTATGTTTACCATTGTGTTTTCCTGCACCCAAAGGTATGAAAACATGGACGTCTGGGAGCAGAAACACACAATGGTAAACCTACGAGCCAACTGATAAAATCGGGTTTTCGGGTGTTTTCCACCAAGATATGACTTGACAGACCGATTGCGTTTTAATATGCGAATCGAGTTTTAACTAATTCTGGAATTTCAGCCGTGAACTCGATGATGTGACTGTGTGTGCTGCCGCCTTCCGGTCTAATACGCACAGTTTTATTGGGCGAAACTTTGGATGATTTGTGATTGAGAAATAAAGGTGTTCCCTTTTTTTTTTTTTTTTTTTTTTTTTTTTGAGATTATTAGGGCTATTAAGTTAATCCGCTCCTTTTTTTTATCTCAAAATTAACGAAATTCGTTAGCACCTCGATCACTTTATTGCATTTATAACTGTTTCGTATCCATAAAAACAAAAATAAACAGAAAATATGAAAATCGAAAACACAGAAAAACAGAAACAGAAATAAAAATTAGTGGATTTAGTAACCTCTCTATAGAAAAATCTTACAATACATGAATTCATCTGCGTCACGTACGTCAAAAAGAAAGTAAACGATCAGTTCAGTTGCTTTTGTTAAGTTTTTCATTCGACCGATTTTGTGGAGACACTCTCACTGTTCAAAAATTGTATTTGTGTCCGAGAACGGAATCAAATTTCGTTTGAATTTTTTGTTACAAAACCGAATCAATTGTCCTTCGTATTTCTTGTTCGAGAACCGAATCAAATTTTATTAAAATTTCTTATTCCAGAACCAAATCAAATTTGTTCTAATTTATTGTTAGAGAACCGAATTGTTCGTTCAAGACCCGATGTCCTACAGTAAATCTTATTGGCACTCTAGTTATTTATATTCTGGTTACGCTAATAACTATTCGGCTGTGCGAATCCCGAAACTTTCTTCCATCTCATGCATTTTAACACTTCAAAATTCGCAATCATAGATCCAATAAAATTAATATTTTTCGTCATTCTGTTGTACGTCAGCTGCTTGGAAATCGCCGGCTTACATGGATGCGAAGCACCCTGCGCTGCACGAGCAGTCGATGTAAAACACAACTACGAAAAGTCGAGAAAATCGCACAAAAATTGCTATTGCAGCGGCCTCATCCGGCGGAATAGCCCCAAATTCAACTGGGACCTACTGGTCATAAGCAAAAATGTATAACTGTAATTTGGTTCAACTTTATGTATAACTTCATACACTTTTCAAGGATACAAGAATGAAAATGGAACAAAAGTTGATATAAGAGCCTCTTTCCGACAGAATATATCCAAACTGGGACCTACTGGCCATAGCCAAAAACATATAAATGAAATTTGGTTCAATTTTATGCATAACTTCATACAATTTTCGATAATACCAAGAGGACACACACGCACAGACAGACATTTTGATAAAAACATGTTGTTCTGAATCTTTGACCCCTAAAACGTGTAAATCCGTCGAAAACTGAAAGTCGAAAAAAATTTCTATTACAATAATTTCTCCTATTATACAGATAGAAGAAAGTACAAAAATTTACTCAAATTTAGTGCAAATTGTATAATAATGATACATTGTATTTTATGTTCTTTCTTCGACATACTTCATTACAAAATTCACTTTTTTTTGCAGCAATTACCTTTTATGTGACGATTTTGGAGAACACCGGAAAATTTGAAATAACAGAAAGCAACAGTTTAGTAGCCAGTGGCCGAATTTACGAAGAAGATGAAGTTCAGTTTTGCGAAACTCATCCTACAATAAATATGGACGAAAAGGATACTTCTAGCCGTATATCAGGTGTAGACATCTATGACGAACTTAGAATTGCGGGATACGAGTATGGACCAGCCTTTAGAAGACTCGTTGAAGCAAGTTTTGATGGTAAAGTATAATACATAACGAGTTTTTTTATCTATATAATATTTATTCCAATAATAATGATATAAATTTACAAAACGACAAACCAAAAGGTTTACTTCTCATCTATATTTTTCAATTCCTACTATTAGCTCACACCCTCTATATATTTATATAACTTGTTCAAATTTTCAATCGTTAATAAAATACATTTTATTCATCTACTCAAGTTCAAATACATTTTTTTAAACTTGTAGTGGATGACACTTGATATTAATACAGTTTGTTCAAATATTAATTCATTAATTAATTTTAGTTTTATATTTAATTTCTGTTCAAAAGTACAGACTCACTCCATTTCATTTTTGTTCAAAAATATAGACTCACTCCATATTTTAGTCTCCTTCGCCCGCACGCCGCCTGATCTTCGTCCGTGAACAGCCCTATTATATTTTTACGCGTGAAGGTTTCGCTATGGTACATTATTGTAAAGTTTGGTAATTTTAGAAATTCAATATTTGAAAAACGGCATAATCATTAGATTTGAAATTTATATCAAGAAAAATACAATTTTTTACCTTTCTAATTCAGTTTGTCTAACAATTTTGTGAGAAATACTTTTTTTTGGTATTTTAGGTATTTTTTATTTAATTTTTAACACATTTCAAAAATTTCTCTTATCTATATATATAAAAGAAAGTCCTTTCTGGCTAGATGATCAACGCACAGCCAAAACTACTGAGCCTACAAAGACGAAACTTGCAGGAAAAATACTTCATAGTATATAGAGGCGCACTAAGACGGGATTTTCAAAAACTCCACCCCTAAAGGGGGTAAAAAGGGGAACAAACTTTAAAAAAATTCCTTAAAAATCGGGTATTATAGTTACGTGACAAATGATAACATATTTTAATGTAGTTTTGCATGCTGAATCGAATGGTATCAATTAAATACTCCAGGGTTCGTACGGATCAGGGATTTTTCCAGGAGTTCCACCAGTATTTTCTCTATAGAAAAAGAACTCTATTTTAAACTCGTGGCACTTCGCCTTCTTTTAGGGAAATGTTTCCTGTAAGAAAATACTGGTACCGAAGAATTTCTTGGTCGCAAAATTCCAGGAGCCGTACGAACCCTGATACTCATAAGTCAAATAGTTCGTGAGATATTGCACATTTTTCTAATTTGACGAAGTCTTTGACGTCAAAATCTAACAATTCTAACAATACAAGTGAGAATTTCTAAAAATACATCCGTTGCTATAGCAATGGAAGAAATTCAAATTAAATATTTTTGTTATATAATTCTTTTGTTTACTTTTACAGATAGAAACATTAACTGTTCAATGGGCTTTATTGGGAATCTGGGTTCGAGATTGTAAGAAATCACGTGTTGGTGGTATTTTACTATCGGAATTTCCAATTGAATATATGCATGCGATACATAGACAAACAAATATAAACACAGCAGAGAGGTCACATGATGGTGGTTTATGACGTCACGCCAATAAAGCCCATTGGGAATGGAATATTATTCTTACGGATATTTATGTAATTGTGTATTATTTTTAATTCTACAAACGCCACGATTTAAAATAAAACGTGATTGCTAAAATAAAGTTTGGAAGGTCTTTTTAGTATTATATATGCCTTCTTTATTTAAAATACACGCAAATGTTGAATTAAAAACCACTTGATGATGTAACAAACACGTATAATGCTTCTGGCATCAAGTAAATGGGACTGCATTTTTAGCGTTTAATCTTACAATTTAGCGATAGTTTTTTGTTATGAAAAGTGATCGACGGGATAATAGATAATAGAGAAGAGAAGTACCCAATGAGGAAAAGCATCGTTTATGTTTGAAGCGAAACTTTCATGATGAATCCTATTACAGAAAATCATATTATCATCTACTATGAGTATAAACCTCATATTCATATTTTAATCCGATTATTCAGGATATTTTCTTAGGTTTTACACTGTTAGTTAAGTAATGTTTTTGAAAGGTTTTTGAGTATAGCTATTTTACGTTACTCTGTTATAGAGATACAGAGGAAAGCTCCAAAATTAAGTGAACCCGATTATTAAAGATTACCTTTACAAAAAAAATCTACTGAACAAATTTTGATCGAAGTGACTTTTCAGGTATGGTTAATGACCCTATAATATATCATTCTATGTTGCTTAGTGATAGAGCTAATGGGAAAGTGATTGGTAAAGGTGAGTGCAATTATGAAAGATATATCTACTATATATATATAATGCAAATTCGTATTTCATTCCGACCGTTTATAATTTGAAAACTGCTGGACGGATTTTGGTGGGATTTACACAGTTAGTTACGCAATTTTGTGTAGATGGTTGGTAATTATCTGTAGAAAAATTTTCCTCTGCATTTCTTTTTCTGAAGCAAAAGCTTGACAACGAATCCAATTACAGAAATCATGTCGTCATCATCTATTATATTTATAAAATGCAAATTCGTATTTCAATCAGATCGATTAAAACTCAGGTTCTACCGAACAGATTTTTATAGGATTTCACTATTAGTTAAGTAATTTGTTTTAGAAAGGTTTAAAAAGAAAGCACATTGTTCTACATTGCTTATTTATATAGCTACGGGGGAAAGTTTTAGATAAAATTAGGTGAACCCGATTATGAAAGATTACCTTTTTTAAAGTTCTGCTGAACGGATTTTGATGGAAGTTTCACAGTTAGATAATATTTCAGGGATTGATTTTCTACATTGTTTAGTTATGGAGCTATGGGAGAAAGTTGTCAGTGGTGTAGTCGTAAAAAAACTGTGCATATACGCTATAGACAGAGGGTGTATACTAGAGAGTATATATTACAGCTACGGAGGGTGTGCAGAGTTTCTTTTTGAAAATTCCAGAAGGTAGACCGCGTATACCAGCATTACTCTCTACAACATTAATGAATATTCTATCATCAGATCAAGCTGATTATGAAAGATACATTCACCTATCTACTGTATATATATAATGCAAAGGGGAATTTCGATCCGGCCACTTATAACTGGAATTTTGTTGAATGAATTTTGATGGGACTTGCTAATTTTGAAGCAAGGTTTTAGTGCATAACATATCATTCTACGTCTATAATCAATTGAACCCGAATATGAAGCATTATCCTTTTTAAAAGATTCTGCTAAATGGATTTCGATGCAACTTGCATTGTTAATTTTTCAGGGATAGTTTTGGTGTAGTGAATTATAGTTATATATTTTTCTTTAGGAAATCCTACTATAAATTATAAAATAAAAGAATTGGTCTTTAACAGCCTAAACAGCGCAATGGTGGTCGTATCGTTTTACAGCAATGCGGAAAGACATGCAAGGTAAAGGTTCATGTTGCTTTAAAACACATGGTCAAATTCACCGATATATTTCGTTTCATTCAAGGTTCGTTTGTAGAAACTGACCAACAGCGTAGTGGGCAAAGCTTGCTAGGTAAAAATAATGGTTAATTTTATCTGTACATAAATAAAATTCTATATGTAAAAAAGAAAGTCCTGAATGGGAAGATCATCAACGCACAGCCCAAACTACTGAACCTACAAACACGAAAATTGCGGGGAAAATGCTTCTGAGGATATAGAGGGGCAATAAGAAATGATTTTCTAAAATTCTACCACTAAGGGGGATAAAAATGGGAACTAACTTTAAAAAATTTCCTTAAAAATTGGGTATTATAGTTATGTGTCAAATGATAACATAATTCAATGTATTTTTGTATTCTGATCGAATGGTACCAAATTAAATATTCCAAGTCCAACAATACGTGAGATATTGCACATTTTGGAATTTGGCGATGTCTTTGGATACAAAACCTCAAAATTTATTCCAGTGATCGCAAACTGATAATTTCTAAAACACATCCGTCATCTATCTGTCGTCTATCTATCGTCATCCTCTTTAATCCTCTTTAATAATAAAAAAGTATGTGTTGCTGACGACTGGGATTTTCGCTAATCGTTGCCACAGATTAATCTAGGAAAATGAAAAATTTGAAGTTACTGAAAAAATTAATTGCTTCATAAGTATTTGTCTGAAAATTGTTAGACAAACTGCGTTTGAAAGGTAAAAAAATTGTATTTTTCTTGATATAAATATCAAATCTAATAATTATGCCGTTTTTCAAATATTGAATTTCAAAAAATACCAAATTTTACAATGGAGTACCATAGCGAAATCTTCACGCATAAAAATATAATGATAACGGTATTGTGTCCTGATGTATGAGTATAGCACGAGTCACAAATTATAGTAGCCTTATTATTCTGTTAAAATATAAAAGTGAATTATGATGTCGCGAGTGCATGATTTTTATTTAATTCTCGACGAGTACCATATTTTTGTCCACCTCAGTGAGGCATATCAATTTCATTTTATTTGAAGTATTGTAAATTGTAACTTCATTCAAATCCAATTTGAATCCAACGGAAATGATTTTTGCTTATAGACACCATAATCTAAACCCCATAGACACCACCATAATTTAACACAACTATTCATTTTTTAAATGCTGACCTATTCCATAATAAAGTATACAGAGAATAGGCCTAATTTGTCCTTAACAGCCCAAATTTGTCTGGCACATTAAAAATGTAATAACGCAATAGCGTTCGTATCGTTTTCAGAAATGCAGAAGCACATTCCAAGTAAAGATCCATAGGGTTTTAAAATACAATGTTAAATTCACAGTCAACATTTAACTTTATTAAAGGTGCGTGAAGAGAAATTGACCAGCGTAGCGGGCGTAGCTTGCTAGTATAAGATATTTAGCAGGATATAAATTTAGAAATAAATACCGTTAGTGGCGAAGCGTGTAGATCGCTGGAAAAAAAATTCTTTTTGACCCAAGTAAGAATTGACATTAAAAAAAAAAATATTTTTTTTTTTATATTACTTGTTATAATCTAGATTTCTATTAAATTAATCCTATTTGTGTAATTTATTCTTAACTATTCTATTCTCAAATTTATTCGTGTTTCATATAATAAAAAACTTGTTAAATTATTAATTTATGTTAGTTTAAAATATGGCAAACGTCAAGACTTTTATACTATTTAAGAAACCTGTTATCGCATTTTAAATTCATATGCTTCTCCAACCTATGAAAAACCATTCATTATGCATCTATGATGAACTTAGAATTGTGGAATACGGATATGGACTTGGACTATCCAGTATAAGACTTGTTGAAACAAATTTTAATGGTACAATATATTACTTAATCTGTATTATACACTGTAAAAAAAATTGCAGTAAAATTACGGTCAGAGGCCGGCAGCAGAGATTCCAGTCATAACACGTAAAAAAAAAAAAAAATCCATGCCCATTATTTTGTGCAGCCCGTAATTTTACTGGGCAAAGTAATATAGCATTATAATGCACAGGATATAATGCACTTTAAAACACAATAACACTTTGCTTACTGTTCCGTAGCACGTAGCACGTTAGATAATCATCACAGAATCGCTTTTTTGTCGGGTTAAAATTTTCGAAACACGAGTAAAATGAAGGGTTACACCCTATCGGAGGACAATGTATGGGGTCGTAACGTATTTTTGCTAACATATGGGCTAGAACTGTAAGAATATGTGGATTGCCCTTAATTTTCTAAGTATCTAAGGGATAAGGCCACTTATTTAGTGGATCAGACCGTATTTCATCAAATAAGGCTGTTGCCCGTGAAAATTGAAGAGTAAACGCTCATAAATTTACAGTTTTTTCTGAGAGTGTATGCAACCTACACTATGTTCACTCCAAAAATATGAATTTACCAAAGTACAAAAAAATAATAACATTTTAGATTTTATCTTTATTAGCAGCTGAGTAAATATTATTCACTTTTTTTAAACAATAAAGAAAATCATTCGTCAAACATGTATTATGAAACATTTTCCAACATATTCAGAACACTGTAAAAATCTAAGGTAAAAGATGATGCCTAAGTAAACTAGTCGTTGGGGGCCACCGTATTACTTACCCATCATGGATATGCATAATATAAATTATTAAAATAAAAAATGTGTAAACTACTTATAAAATGCATTGCAGATCGAATAAAATCGTAGATTGATGACGTCATAAACTTCAAAGGCTCGATTACTGAATTGCTTAAAAGAAAACATCCTTATAACTCCAACAATAATAATCCTATTAACTAGCGGTTTATTGCATCTGATTAAGCGCCTCATTTCCAATTGAAATACATCTTTGAATTGAAATTTGGTTGAAATACAGGGTCATGAAAAATCGAAGAGTGTGGAAAATAGGATTACAAATATCTCGGCAACTCATTATCCGATCGACTTCTCTCTTTATGCAAAATTTGTTTTTTATTGTCTTTGATATTCATTTCCTAAAATAAACAATTTCGAAAATTTTTATAAACCTTTTATCCGAACGAATATTTCGAGAGTCCGTAAAAAATAGTTCCGGTTAATCGAGGTTATTGAAATTCAATAGGCTTCTTCCCATTATTACATACTAAGTACATACCAAATTGCAAGATTCTATCTCAATTTTTTCGGGAGATAGAGCGTTTACAGACACACAGACACACAGACGGACGGCAAAAATTTTTTTTTCTAAAAATATGTTTTTCGGAATCTCCAGTGTCTAAAACGTGTAAATCCGACAAAAAAAAAATTCGATTTTCAAAACGATTACAAGACTTACCCTATACTACGTATGATGCCTAAGTAAACAAGGTTCAGAGGGAGGCCTACCAAAAAAGCTTAAGCTCAATAATCCGCTCACATGTTTAAGTAAACAATTTGAAAAACTAATAACACATGTGAAAACCCAATTTCAACAAACACCATCTACAGTCTGAGGATTATCCAAATTATTTTGTGCAGCACTGTATATGATCTATAGAATTCTATATATACTACATAGTGTACAAAAATTTAGTTCAGTTAGGAAATGCATAACACAGTTGAAAATTTCCGTTCAGCAAGTTCCGTCAATAAGCGGAAATGTACTCGAAAACTTTTGTGAAGTCCTGTATATGATCTATAGAATTTATACACACCGATTACTAGGCAAAAAATTAAAAACGCATACCAAAATTGCTTAAGCTCAATAATCCGCGCACATGTTTAGGTAAACAATTTGAAAAACTAATAACACATGTGAAAACCCAATTTCAACAAACACCATCTACAGTCTGAGGATTATCCAAATTATTTTGTGCAGCACTGTATATGATCTATAGAATTCTATATATACTACATAGTGTACAAAAATTAGTTCAGTTAGGAAATGTTAGGAACAGTTGAAAATTTCCGTTGAGCAAGTTCCGTCAATAAGCGGAAATGCACTCGAAAACTTTTGTGTAGTCCTGTATATGATCTATAGAATTTATACACACCGATTATTAGGCAAAAAATTAAAAACGCATACCAAAATTTAAAACGCATTTCCAGCAATTATTGCTCAAAGACTGTAGCAGAATTATTTCGTGTGTCCCTGTAAATGAACGATACATGCTATAAAAACTATATTCGATTGTAAGCAGCTTGTAGTGCACCTCAGTGATGTATGTCAATTTCAATATGTTTGAAATGGTGTTACAGCATTAAAATGTACTCCCAACGATTTTTTCCTATTTACCATAATGTAACGGAATTCTTCTGATTGTCCCTGCAAAAGAACTATAAATGTTACACACTTCATTTTTAATACCGAACATGCCTATTACCGAACATGCCATATCTATTCTATATTCGTTATCCTCAGTAACATATATTAATTACATGGCAATCCGAAAATATTATCCCGAGTTAGAGTGTGGACAGCAGATAAACGGCCAGACAAACCGAATTCATAAACACTTCTCAACTGTGTTGGAAAATTGTTAATAATACAAGAATTTTTTTTTAAAAAAAAGAAGCAAAACCGACATCGTTTCTAATTCATTATACTTACATATTGTTGCAAAATTTCTCAAGTAATAATGTACGAAAAATCCAACAATGAATAGATATATAACAATCTATGTATTTTTCCGGGAGTTACGTCAATTATTTGAGTTAAAGCTTTAAAGTTTGAAGTTTTTATAAAAACAAATTTGTTCTAATTACCACATTTTGACGAAATTTAAATGGGACCATTTTAAAATAATAAAACCCTATTCGAATCCCAGCGCCTTTCACAAAATAAATCCAATAGATTCATGTTACATTCCGGTAATAGGAATACGAGAGAGGCATTGACCTTTCATAAAAATGCAAGGTCCGCTGTTTGAATGAAAAGCCCCCCCCCCCCCTTCACAATATACCCTGTAAAAATATTATGATTCCACAGATATTTTAAGAAATAGACTGATATTTTCAAATGAGTACGTATTCATGCGATGTGAAAATAGGTTTTACACGAATGCCTTTTTAGTTTAACGTGTAAAATATAGATTTTAGAAAAAATATTCATGTTTTACCAAATTTTTCATACAAATCTGTAAAATAGGGTAGAGCATTTCATGAAAAATAATTGAATTTCGAGTGATTATGCTTTACAAAAATATATTTTAGCACTGAAATTAAGAAAAAAAGACGGCTATCCCTGTTCCCCTCAGTAGACGGATTGCTGAATCACAATGAGTCATATTAGCAGATAAGCGAAGATATTGCTTTGACTTGATTCCTTTCTTAGATTATGAATCACTCATGATAAGAAATACCTGACACATTTTTTGTAGGCAAATGTACGAAATTAGCTATATAGTATTCCACTTATTAATCTGTTAAGTTTTAAAATGCTTCAATGAAAAATAATAACTAAGAAATAAAATTAAAAATGTTCATTAATTAATTTTAATTGGTGAACTTAAACATTTTTGGACCAAACAGACGTGTTTTAAGGAAATCGATGCATGTTATGGTAAAAAATACAGGGTCCAGTATGAATTATACTACACTATATTTAATAGCTACACCCTCCCTTTTTTTACCCAGAGAGCCCCCCCCCTTCGATAGAAGTTAGGCTTCACACACACAATATACACACTTAAAAAATATATAGAGTGATATAAAAAGAAGAATTTCAACGTATATATATATATATATATATATATATATATATATATATATAATATATAATAGTAAATTATGAAAAATCATGCATAGTGGTATAATTTATGAATCACTTTCCAACATTATTGCAATATTATGTGAACTAAATATAATTTTACAATCTAGTGTAAGTCAGATTTTACTTTCAAATGTTTCAATTTATGAATGGAGAGGTAACATGCTTGTGAAAGGTCCATTTTTAAGACGAAACAGTGTGTGGAGGACCCTGTTTTAAGGTTAAAAGTTTCGTGAAGGGCTCTGTTTTAAAGTTTCGTGAAGGGTTCTGTTTAAAGGACCCTGTTTTGAAATGACTTAAGAACGGACAATTTATTCCTAAACATATTCACAACTACAACTTTGTATACATTATGAAAATACATGATTATATTTATACATTATGCCATAGTTTTTGAAATATTTTTCCAAAGTTAGATTCATACAATAAAGCGAGATTGATACCGTTAATGTATACGAATTCCTTCATGTTACCCTCTATAGCTTCAACTCGATTCGTTATATATGATTCAATGAAAAATAATAACTAAGAAATAAAATAAAAAATAGTAATTAAAAGGTAGCATTATGAATTTTTGGGATAAGAGATTGGTGTTAATTAAATAGGTTAATGAATCTAATTCGATCCAAGTCTTGCTAAAATAGAAATTACACTAAAAATACAGAGTCCCCTATAATATATATGAATTACACTGCACTAAATTTAATAGCACCCCCCCCTAAAACGCATTTCCAGCAATTATTGCTCAAAGACTGTAGCAGAATTATTTCGTGTGTCCCTGTAAATGAACGATACATGCTATAAAAACTATATTCGATTGTAAGCAGCTTGTAGTGCACCTCAGTGATGTATGTCAATTTCAATATGTTTGAAATGGTGTTACAGCATTAAAATGTACTCCCAACGATTTTTTCCTATTTACCATAATGTAACGGAATTCTTCTGATTGTCCCTGCAAAAGAACTATAAATGTTACACACTTCATTTTTAATACCGAACATGCCTATTACCGAACATGCCATATCTATTCTATATTCGTTATCCTCAGTAACATATATTAATTACATGGCAATCCGAAAATATTATCCCGAGTTAGAGTGTGGACAGCAGATAAACGGCCAGACAAACCGAATTCATAAACACTTCTCAACTGTGTTGGAAAATTGTTAATAATACAAGAATTTTTTTTTAAAAAAAGAAGCAAAACCGACATCGTTTCTAATTCATTATACTTACATATTGTTGCAAAATTTCTCAAGTAATAATGTACGAAAAATCCAACAATGAATAGATATATAACAATCTATGTATTTTTCCGGGAGTTACGTCAATTATTTGAGTTAAAGCTTTAAAGTTTGAAGTTTTTATAAAAACAAATTTGTTCTAATTACCACATTTTGACGAAATTTAAATGGGACCATTTTAAACAAACAAAAAATTATCAGAATCTGTGCACATTTAAGAAAGTTATGCGTGAATAAGGCCAAAACAATACATACATACGAGTCGAATTGATAACCTCCTCCTTTTTTTTGAAGTCGGTTAAAAAGCTTTATCAACTATCAGGTAACCAAAAAAGTTCTGTCGTTTTTAGGTGAAAGAAAACAAACAGCAAAATATATCAAAAAGAATACAGTTGATTCATCAAAATAACCACCCTCACATGCAATAACCTTTTCCCAACAGGAAACAAGCTTATCAATTCCAATTTTATAAAAGTGACGATCTTTAGAGTTGAAAAATTTAACTAACTCCGTTGCCATAGCCTCTTGATTTCTGAACTGTCGATTGCGCAGATTATTATCGAGGCTTAAAAATAAGTGATAGTCAGAAGGGCTAATGTCAGGAGAATAAGGAGAGTGCAAAAGAGGTTCCCATCCAAGGGCTGAATTGTGTCAGAGGTCACACGCGCGACGTGCGGCCTAGCATTAGGAAAAGAACGCCTTTACGGTTCACCAAAGCTGACTTTTTTAAAAACGTGATTGGTGAACTCGACGGAGTTGGCCACTATGGACATTCTCAGTAATCGTCTGCCCAGATGATAACAGTTCATTGTGAACAATTCCATTTTATGTCCACCATGCACACAATAACACCTTCTGCTGATGGAACTTGGATTTGGTGGTCTGTGGCACAGCATCAGTGGCTGACAACCAATGATGCGATCTTTTGGGATTGCTGTACAACAGCCACTTTTCATCACAGGTTAATACACGGACAAGAAATGGTTCCGTTTGATAGTGATGCAGCAACCTCAAACAAATGTTCAGGTGCTCGAGCTTCTGGACAGATGTCAATTGATGAGGTATACATTTGCTTAACTTGTACACTTTCCCCAAGCGATGCAAATGTAAACGGATAGTTTCATCACTGACCGCGAACGTTTCTGATAACATCTGACAGGTTTGAGTGGAATCTTCTTCCAATGCAGCCTGTAATTCCTCATCATTAATGACATATGGCCGCCCTGCTCTTGGGGCATCTTTCAGTGACTCATCGCTAGCAGCAAATTTTCTAAACCACCTTTGGGTGGTGCGAATGCTGACACAATCTTCTCTGAAAGCTTGGCATATTTTTTGGACCGTGTGCACAGCATTTGTTCCAAGTTTAAACTCATACAACATACACGCCCGGATTACACAGTTTGGAGTACTCCTGTTCACGTTCATTTTTCTACTGTTACGAGATAACCTTTCCAATTTTCTTTATATATTATGACTCTGCATTACATCTTGATTAACATATTTTGGCGATTGTAGCGCCATCTATTATCTATTGCGTGTAACATTCATTAGCGTTTGTCATTTCATAAAGACGACAGAACTTTTTTGGTTACCTGATACTTTAGTATACTATGCTATGTACACAAGTAAAATTTCTTCTGTATCAATCTAATGAGACATTTTTTCAAACTTTAAACTTTAAAAAAAAATTTCTTTTTTTTCAGGAAGTGAAGGATTTGTGGAATGGAAAGACAACTGGATCACATTTATGGATGCGTTGTTACTCTTTTACATGTTTTCGGCTGAGGATAAATCTTTCGTGCTGCCAACGGGAGCCCTTTCTTTCAAGATATGTCCAAAGGTCTTAAAAAGTTGTGCAGAAGAATCTTTAAAAGAAGGACTGTTAGGTGCGTTTTTAATAGATAAGAAAAAATATTGCGTTAGGGAATAAGCCAAATTGTTTTGTTAGTTCAATAAAACTTAAAATTTCAGTGCAAATTCACCTTGTTTAATAACTAAAATTCATTAAGATACAACTAAATGTAAATATATTGCTTGAAGCTGCGTAAAAACATACATAAAACATTTAAAAGCACATTAAAGTCCTTTTAAAAAAATTCCAAAACGTTTTCAACTGAAACCCTGTCATCATCAGTGGAAAAACTAATTCTGTTGAGTTGAGTTGTTACCTCTTTGCGTTTTCTTGCTTTCCCGGAATAAACTATTTCACTTCAAGGGTTTGGAAATAAGGTGGGATGGGAAAGGTAATCAATGATGCATTAATTCATTCCAGACTGCGTGGATATCATATGATGATGCTTTTAAATGTTTTATGTATGTTTTTACGCACCTTCAAGCAATATATTTACATTTAGTTGTATCTTAATGAATTTTAGTTGTTTTGTTAGTTTTTTATTATTAAACAGAAAAAAATTACTATAACAATATTAGTAAAATAAACTTCTTTATTATTTAAGACTGTGGTGGGGGGGGGGGTATTTCAAAAATTTTATTTTAAAAGTTTTTACCTCTCAGAGAAATATTCTACTATTTTTGATGAATTGCTTTTAATAAGATCACTTTTACTACAAATAATAAAAAAGTATTCGGTATTCACATTTAGATTTCCTAATTGAACATGTTCATTGTTTTGCCGTAAACCTTAAATAATCCACATTTATCCAGTGTTGCCAGATAGTCAAGAGTAAGTTTCCCCACAAGTTCTAAAATTCGCTCCAAATCAGTGGTTTATTTCTCCTGAAAAATCCCTCAAATCAGTTTCTACTCCAAAAAGTAAATTTTAAATTTTAAATTTACCACTATAAAAAATATTTAACTAATTTAACCTAAAACAAATTCCCAAAATCAAGTCTTTTTTCTTTTCTTTTTTGAAAAACTTCTCCATTTACATATAAAAATAAAAATAACGAACTTATGAACCAAAATTTTTATTGTGATTCTTTACTTTCTTTCCCGTTTTTGAAAAGAGAAATAGATGTATCAGACGTATAGAAAAGACGTATAAGATAAATAATAAATTAGAACTTAAAATCGGAATCGACGAATCGATATCAAATATTGCCAGATGACAAAAAGTAAACTTTAACCTAAAACGTGTAAATAATGAAACAGTTCCACAAGCTTTTAAATTTCCCCCACTAATACTTTTCCCCAAAAGATTTCTCTAAAAGTTCAAAATTCCACAGAATTGGGATAAAATCCCCAATCTGACAAAAATGTCCATAATATTCATAATATATGCAAATATATAAATTCAAATTATCGCTGTATTAACCTTTTGACTAATAACGGGCCATATCCCTTTGACCACTCGCAATTTTGAAATGCTAAAACTGATGATTTAAGTCCCAACTGAAGTGACAGCGGATAAAATGCAGGAAGGAAACAGCAGAAACTTCACCTACATTATGCAAATTATTAAAACAACAAATAACAAGAGAAATAGACATTTTCTGTCACTTGAGTGAATTTCACACGAAAAATAAATTAGTAGCCAAAGAGATATAAATTGGAGCTTGGAGAAAATTATGTTTTTACAAACGAATACATACAATTTGCATTTCAATAAGGATTTTTCCTTAAATGTAAGTTTTTTATTTCCTGATATCGATCCGGATATTAGAAAATCCGGATGGTTGTAGTTTGTATAATTGATGTTTTGGGAATATTCAAGGCCGCGGCAACAATGACATTTTTTAATTTTATATCTTATGACTGTTATGAAGTGATTGGTGGGCACAGAACAAAATTGGTGATTTTAGGCATCGGCTCTTTTTCTCCCATGGTACAGATTTAGTATGACAGGAGACGGCAACATTTAACCAGTGCAATGCTGAATTCAACATTGCATGTTAAAAAGTCTCTTAGAGATCGTTTTAAGTTCGCATGAAGATCGCATGTTAAAAGTCACTTTAAGATCACCCATGTTAAAAAATCGCTTCGCGTGCCATGTCAGTTCTAAAATTTTTGTATCAGGACTTAAATTGCGCTGGAGCCCACCGGAGCCCGGCTCCGGTACTTCTCTGCTTCTAGTAAATATTTAAATATTGGTCAGAATTTACCGGAGCCCATAAATACTGGGCTCCGGAGCCCAGTGCAGGCGCTTGCTTCCAAAAAACCGAAGCCTAAATTACCCTTTCCTTTTCCTCATCGAAGCTTTTGTATTCTTTTCTATCAAAACACTATATGTGACATAATGTATTGCACGGGTAGGAAATGGAGATAAAATGGGCTCAATTTTTATATCACTCTTCGGGCTTGTGTGTGCTCGAATTCAATCTGTCTGTAAATTAAAAAATTTATTTATTCATCTCTCTCTCTATATATATAAATAACTAACGATTTGGAAATGGACCAATGAAAATCTGCGTAAATATTCCGGTTTATTCTCATTGCTTTTTTACTAGGGAATTTTTTGAGAAGCGATTACATTTTTTTCTAGCCATTCTACGGATTCGAAAATCATACCACCAGACGCGAAATATAACAAGCTTTCAGAAATTCAAAAAATGATCATGGTCGGACAATAAAAACTCAAAAAATACTTAAAAACCGAGTAAAAATAACATGAAAATATCTATGATGATGCATTAAAATAGAGAAAATAATTCATGCATAAGATATGTCTGTTCCTGAAATTATCTGAAACTCGATGAAAACATAAAATATTTTATGTTTTATAAATATTTTATTTTAGTATTTTATGTATTAAAAAGTAAAATTTGAAAACACATTGCTTTTCAATACTGTGATTTTGAATGTTATTCCTAAGCAGACGGAGAAGTTTAACCTGGAACCTAAAGGAAGGATATTGTCCATAGTGTCCTTATAAAAGTCTGAGAGGCAGCGACATTTTTAACGAAATCAGTTTATACAAGTTGATTTCCAAATTAGTAATTGATCTTACTTATCAATCTCCAAAACAACCGTAAGCTGTCGCGACAGCGGTGGGTAAGGTCAAGGTAATTTTAAAAATACCCCATTTAAATGAAAAAGCATTATAACCTGATTATAGATGATAGTCGCCGTTCGTGATATCATCATCATCTTTTTAAAACAGGATACATTACCAAGGTACACGATCACGGTGTCAAATGTTTAATTTTATCTGGTTTTCAAGTACTCATCACGAAAGACTGTTATACGGAAAGAATAGTAGTTTATAGTTTAAGATATAGTTTAAGATATGCACCTTTTATAGGAATTTGAAAAACTTTGTTCGATTCTTCAGCTTGTAAATATTAATTTTTGAAAATGTCATTCATATTTTCATAAAAATGCATAGCTGCGAACTATTCTTTTTTTGTGTTAACACTATTTCCGAATCACAATCCTTACTTTATTTAATCGCAGAATTCTGCGATTAATTAACATTAAAATTAGGCACAGATTTCTATTCGGCCGGAGTGATAACTGTAAAGTGGAATAATTGACAGCTAAGTAAATGCAGATAGATAAATTTAAAACTTTCATTTTGCTAAAGAAAAAAAATTGCTTTAAATTTTGCAAATACATATAATGTATGAAATATAAATATGTAGATTGAAGTGACGGGGAGGGAGGGGGCACGCTATGGTTATTAGTAATGCAGAATATTAGGGCTCCGGTACTTTTTTGTTAAAAATTAAGCCCTGTTTTGTATGTGAATAAAGTACTTCATATTCGAACTTATGATTACTCATCATAATCATTAAAGCTCTTAAGAATACTTGTTGACGTTAAAAAAAGAAATGCATAAAATGTGTATACATACCTTTAATTATGTATAAATAAATTGCAGGCTGGATAATTATCATAAATGAGATAGATTTTATCAATGTGATCGATTAAATTAAGAGTTGACTTATTGATGTTTATTTTCATAATGTGTCCTTCACACGTGACTTACGGAATATGACAGTTTCACTGCATAAAACATTACAGTAAAATCTTTTTGTTGTAGAAATCCATTCTCATTTGTCCAAAAGTCTTAAAACGGGAAGTTATTAATTTTTTCGTTAATTACCTTCATAATACTGTAAACTATTTTCATAAAAATTATGTTTCTTTGTTACACACAAAGCAAATCCACTATGTCACGCTAAAAGTCTACCAATTTAACCAAAACACGTGTTCATCAAATATTTTATGCGAACCACACAGCAGTCATCTTTGTTAATCTATCACTCTCAAAAGATAATTTGTTTCGGTATTTAACTTAACTAAAATTCGATTACAATAATCAAGAGCAAGATATGTGTTCCAAACAGCTGTAAAGTTCTGCAAAATGGGAGAGGGGAGGAAATCAAAGAGCAGATGGATTTATCCTAATCCTAATCCTAATCCTAATAATATTATAAATCTGATTGTGTGCAAATGTTAGGCTGAAGCCAGCGTCAAAATGAAGCATTTAATTATCCTGTATCTTTGAATATAAGTTGATTATAACCCTCATATGAACATAGGCTGGTTTTTGTTTATTTTATTTCAATATTTTTCTTAATAATTCAAAATTTCATTATTTTCATAGAGAATAAATGGACATTTTTTCGTATATTTTAAAATGGTTGGTTGGTTTGCTTGGTTTGGCCCAAAGGGCCCGGTTTTGCAGCTTTTTTTTTAAATGGTTAAATTTATTTTACCGTTGCTAATACTTTATCGTTGCCAATATGAAATAAAACCCCTGAGTAATAATTTTTAATCAACAATTTATTTTCACGGGAAAAATATCCATGTGAAAAATGAAAAGGAAATGAATTATTTAAGAATTAAACAGAATATGAAATGATGTCATATTAGAAATAAAACGTGCGTTTTCAAATATTTGATAATAATACAAAGTGCATAAATACGAGTAAGTATGGAAAAGAAGCGAATATGATGTCATATATAGAAAAATAAAACAGATTTGTTTTCATGTTAAAATAAAATGATCTTGGGTTATCAAATTATTTGTGATTAATTTCTCTTATTTTTTTCTTTTTCTTTTTCACATGAAAAGAATTATTTTAAATGTACGTAATATATGTATTTTAAATGTATGTGTTGTAAATTAAAGTTCTGTGTTTTAAATGAAATGAGTGAAAGATTTATATTTTTAATTAATTCAATACAAATGATGGGATAGGTTGGCGATTTATCGTCTGCACACGGCTAACATAAAGTTACCATATTTTTAATTTAAATTTTAAAAAGTAAAAAAATAATAATAATAATAAATATTGAATGGCAAATGTCAATGATATGCATCGCAAAATTATCCGTATCGAAAATCAGAAAATCTTAATAAAAATAACTATAATTTTTAAAAGAAAGTTGCTTTTCTTATAAAAGCTAAAGATTTAATATGATTATGTCGAAGTAACAGCATTTTTCCTCTATCATTTTCCCACAATCGAAACACATTTGTAAATCGTCGTTTCGAACCGTAATTTAATATTACATTTCTTTTAGTTTTAAAATAGGAAAAACTTTGTTGTCGTTTTTAAATATAGCTTTTTTTAAAGTTGTTTTATAAAAGATTTTTGTAAAGTCTTGTAGGATAAGAAAAATTGCATAGATTTTAAAGCAATGTTTAAGTAAAATTACAATATTTTTTAAACTTAAAAAACAACATTGTTATCGAAAAGAAAATCGATTTTACCAACAAATTCGCGTAATGCAAAAGCAAAGAAGAAATAAAAAAGTAATGAATCTTTTCTTCCAGCCGAATTGTGTAAACTTGAACAAGCCGATTGTGCCAATTCATAATATTATAAACGTGAAAGCGCGTTCTATATAGTAGAATTTTTTTTTCACATATAGGTAGAAAATTTCCGAGAATAGGAAGGTTAGGGGTAAAAAATTAGGTCCATAGTCGATTTGCCCTTTTTTTTATCAAGTGAAATTTGGCGGAAAATTAAATACATTGTTGTAACCAGATTTGTTTTCTGCGTGGTAAACACTTAATGGTATTTTAGATGATCATTTCCCCGCTCACCTTTGATGTCAACTATGACTGTAAAACATATTAAAAAATATTAGCCGATAATTTTCTAATTTTCTTATTGCTTCATGATGTAAATAGACATCCTGTTTCATACTTTAAACCTGAATCGGTCATGCCATTGTCGTTCAATTTTTATTCCCAATCCTAACCCCAATCGTATCCTATCCTAATCCTGATAATAACTTTAAAGAATATTCTTTGACACGAATATGTAAATTAAATCAATATCCATAAATGGAATGAATGGAAAATAGAATAAATAGAAATGGCAAAATAAAATAACAAGAAAGTACATTTATTCGACACGGAACCCTAGAGAAAGCGTAAAAAATTTCAAGCGCATGAAATAAATTAAAATAATCTTATATATACTAACAAAAATATGTAAATTTAGATCATCAGATTTGTGTCGTCGGTATTTATTTGCTTATAGTGTTCTTGACGCGATAGAGAAAATATCGAGGTTAAATTGGGCAGAATTTAAAGTACTTTCCAGCAACCTTTATTTACATTTTAGAATCGCATCAGATTGTTATATTTTTGTGAAATAGCTATCAATGTATAAAATCCACAAGCAGTTTGTTCACTATTTACACCACTTAGCGTGAAGCACTTAATTTAATATATACATAAACAAGATAATGTAGTAAGAAATATATAACATATGTCTATGCAAATAAACAATATAATAATGCCCATTTAGCAATGCACACATATACAAATTGTACACCAAATACCATCTAAAATGCACTGTTGTATAGAAGAATTCTGCCAGTGTTGTTTTTCGTTGTACGAAGAGGAATTCCTCGATTTTCACGATTTTACTTGGCCCTTCTTTTTTCATTAGTTGCAGTTTCATTTTCGCGATTGTATATATTATTTGGCATGAAATTTCACTTTTTTAAGACTGGGTTATGTCAAGGTCCCTATAGCAAAGAAATACCGTATGGTCTCCTGTAAAATGTGATAAAGCTTTGGTTAATTATATATGTTGTTAATTATCAAGTGAAATGTTTTGCTAAATTAATGCATTTATTCTTTTTTTAATGTTACGTGAACGAAGTCACGGGTAACAGCTAGTAATATTATAAATCCGATTGTGTGCAAATGTTAGGCTGAAGCCATCGTCAAAATGGAGAATTTAATGATCATGTATATTTGCATATAGGTTGATTATAACCCGTAAATGAACATAGGCTGGTTTTTGTTTATTTTATTCAAATATTTTTCTTAATAATTCAAAATTTCATTATTTTCATAGAGAATAAATGGACATTTTTTCGTATAATATTTTAAAATGGTTAAATTTACTTTACTGTTGCTAATACTTCATCGTTGCCAAAACTAAATCAAAACCTGGAAAATAATTTTTACTCAACAATTTATTTTCAAATGAAAAATTTTCACGTGAAAAGTGAAAATTAAATAAAAAAATTAAAGAATCAAAAAGAAGATTAAATAATATTATCAGAAGTAAAACGTACTTTTTTTAGTTTTCGATAATAATACAAGGTTTCAGTTTCAATATGCGTAACCATATAGGAAACAGGCGAATATGACGCCATACATCGAAAATAAAGCGGATATGCTTTGATGGTGAAAAAAAATGATCTTGGGTTTTTTCTTTTTTTTCTTTTGTATGATCACAATACTTGGCGTTTTACCGTCTGCGCACGGCTAATATAACTATACCGTATTTTTTATTTAATTTTTTTTAAAAAATAAAAAGCAGTTTGAAAAGAAAATGGTTAGCAAATGTCAATAATATGCTCCGCAAAACTATCCATGTCGAAAAAGATGTCATGGATAGCGAGAAATAGCTATTTTCATTCTTAAAACTAAACGAAATAACTCGATTACCTAAAAAAATGACGAATGTTAATAGTTCCATTTTTGTTGATAAAACCTAAAGTTTTAATATTATTTCGTTAAAGTAACATAATTTCCCCTATGCCAGTATTTAAATTAATTGCCTGGAAAAGAAAATTAACAAGAATTCTGTCATTAAAAAGGGATTTCTCTGGGGAAAAAAAACGTCATATTTGAAATAAAACGTGTATTTTCCAATATGTTTTAAAATGAGTGTGAATCAATTCCTTATATCTACTATATATATAAAACACAAACGAAAATTTCGTTCCGTTCCTTTATAACTCCAGTTCTGCCGAATGGATTTTGATGGAACTTACACTGTTCAGGGAAGGTTTTAGTATATAACACAACGTTCTACGTATATTAGTTATAGAATTATGATAGAAAGTTATGTTATTTTGGCCGAAAAGGTTATCATTGCTAATTTTTTGGCGATCATTACTGTTGCAAAAAGAAATGAAAAGGCTATACATGTCGAAAAATAAAAGAAAAACTGCTACTAATTTTATTAAAAAAAAAAACGAAATAAAGAAAGGGAATAAAAAAAGAGTTTTGATGAGAGAATATTATAAAACGAAAATATTTAATTTAAACATGATTGGGAATGTTCGTAATGCTTAAATTCAAGGGGCAAGATTTCTATATTGAAACAATATTTGGCGATGTATCTTTTGTTTTTGGCGATTTTGATATTAGTTTTGACCCCGAACAATTTGATTTAAAGCCAAAAGGTGTCTTTCTTTGTTGCAGAAAGAATTGAATGGCTATACATCTGGAAAAATAAAAGAAAAAACTGTTACTAATTTTATTAAAAAAAAGAAAGAAAAGAAAGGAAAAACAGTTTTGATGTGAGATTTTAAGCCAAAAGGTTTTTTTTTTTTAAGTGTACGACTGCATTTTTGCAGTATTTTTTCTGGTACTTTTCGGTTAGCCGGCCGCCAGTGATATATATATATATATATATCTACACAAATATGTATGAATATATATATATATATATATATATATATAAATGTACATATATCACTGGCGCCCGGCTAACCGAAAAGTACCTTTTTTTATTCAAATGCAAACTATATTAATGACAATATACTTCTATTTACTTCTATATATATGAAATTTCGTTCCGGCTGCTTATAACTCGAGTTCTGCTGAATGGATTTTCGTAGAGCTTAAACTGTAACATAAATTTTCACGGAAGGTTTTATTGTATAACATATCGTTCAGATCAATCCGATTATGAAATATTAGCCTTTTTTTAAGATTTTGCCGAATGGATTTCGATGGAACTTACATTGTTAGATAATTTTCTTGGGAAAGTTTTATTATATAACCTGTCATTCTACGTTGCTTAGTTCTAGAATTACAGGGAGAAATTCGAAAATCGGGTGACCATTTTTTTTAAATCAAATATTAGCCTTTTCAATATTTGATTCCGATTATGAAAGATTAGCCTTCTGAAAAGGTTCTACTGGACGGATTTTGATGAAAATTGTATTGTTAGTTAGATGCTATTTCAGGAAGGGTTTTAATGTACTACATATTGTTGTACGTTGCTTAGTCAAACAGTTATGTGTGAAGGTTATACAGTCAGGTGAACCTGATTCCGAAAGATTAGCCTTTTTGAAAGCTCTTACTAGGCGTATTTTTTGCGACTTGCATTGTTAAGTAGATAATTTGTAAGGATGATTTTAGTATATTTTATATCGTTCTGTTAGTTTTAGAATTATGTGGAAAAGTTCTATAATCAGATGAACCCGATTATCAAAGATTAGCCTTTATAAAAACTTCTACTGAATGGATTTTGTTAGTTAATTTGTTTGCATTGTTAGTTCGACAATTTTTAGTGATGGTTTTAGTATATTGCATATAGTTTTATCATTCTTTAGCAAACCTTAACTGTAAATGACCAAATAAAAGAATTGGTCCTTAACAGCTAAAATTTTGACTGCACATTAGAAAATATAATAGCGCAATCATGTCATGTTTCAGTAATGTGGAAGGATATTCCAGGTTTCTTTCAAATACAAGTTCAAATTAAACGATATTTTTCGTTTGAATCAAGGTTCATTTGTAGAAACCGACCAGCGCAACGGGCGTAGCTTGCTAGTTAATAATACAAGCATCAGTAAGTATAGAAAGTAGATGAGTTTCACGCCATATTTATAACGAAAAATTTAATTGTTTTTTTTATCTATATCATATATTCTAATACGAGCAAATCTTGTGTGTTGTTACATATATATATATATATATATATATGCAAATTTTATCTTAAAAACGGCTCTAACGATTTTGACGAAATTTCGTATCCTACCGTTTTGGGGCACCAGAAAACCATTGGGCTAGGTCACATGTCCCAGAAAATTCGATTAGTGGGTCATTTTGGATCATGGTCTAGCTAATTGTATCTAAAAAACGGTTCAAACGATTTTGACGAAATTTTGTATCCGCCCATTTTCGGGCACGAGAAGACTATTGGGCTTGGTCACATGTTCGAGAACTTTCGATTAGCGGGTCATTTTTGGGTCAACGCGGGTCAAATTAATTTTATCTAAAAAACGGCTCTAACGATTTTTGTCCTACGAGTTTCGAGCACGATAAAATCATTGGGCTAAGTCACACGTCCGAGAAAATTCGATTAGTCGGTCATTGTGGGTCAAGTTCTAAAAAGCGGCTCATTTTACACTAAATTTTGCATCCAATGGTTTTCGGGCACGAGAAGACTGTTGGGCTAGGTCACATGTTCGAGAAAATTCAATTAGTGGGTCATTTTGGGTCAAGATCTAAAAAGCTGCTCAATTTACACTAAATTTTGCATCCAATGGTTTTCGAGCACGAGAAGACTGTTGGGCTAGGTCACATGTTCGAGAAAATTCAATTAGTGGGTCACTTTGGTCATGGGTCATCATGGGTCAAGCTATTTTATCTAAAAAACGGTTCAAAGGATTTGAAATAAATTTAGCACCCTACAGGTTTAGGGAACAAGAAGACTATTAGGCTAGGTCACATGTTCGAGAAATTTCGATTGGTGGGTCATTTTGGTTATGGGTCATTATGGGTCAAGCTATTTTATCTTAAAAACGGCTCAGACTATTTACACTGAATTTTGCATTCTATGGTTTTCGGGCACGAGAAGACTGTTGGGGCTAAGTCACATGTTCGAGAAAATTCAATTAGTGGGTCATTTTGGTCATGGGTCATGATATTTGAACTCAAATTTAATTTTGACCGAGCATAGCTCGGTCTTCCCTGCTCGTTGATTATTAAGCATGAGTATCCGTTATATACAGATGAGAGTTTTCTGCTAAAAATCACATCATAATTTTAAGAAAAGGAAAATGAACACGAATCTGTTATATTAAAATCTGACCGTGTGTTTGTATTTCGCAATTACTCCTAGACTACCGAACGCAACGCGATTTACTTAATACCGGTTATCATTGATCCGAGGATGTCACACAAACTCTCAGAATTTAAAAAATTAAACTAAATGCCAAGATTTTTTTTCTTTTTTGTAAATTTTAACGAAGTTTCTCTAAAAACGGAAAGTAAATTACTCCATTTTTGTGGATAAAAAAGGAGAAATGAAACCGATCAGTATATTTTTTACGCCATTTTCTCATTAAAACTGAAAAACAGAATTTATTTTCACTTTGAATAGATGGTGAAAACAAAATCTTGATTTCAGTAAATTGTCCGAAAAGTAAAAACATATTTTCACATATTCAAACTTCATGAATCAATTTATTGCCTGTCAACATACTGTCATTTAGAAAACAAGATTTGTTTCAGCTATACATTTAACCAAGGAGGCAGAATTGAATTGAAAGAAAAAGCATATACTATTATTTCCATTTAATTATTTCCGAAGGATGGCTGTTAAAACGTTTCAAAAAGGCGTTAAAAGTAAAATTGTTTATCAGGTAAAATTGACATTTGTTTTTACCCACTTCGTCTATTTTCACGATTTTATGTGGCCCTCCTTTTTGCATTGGTTGTAATTTCATTTTCGCAATGATTTGGAACAAAATTTCACTTTTTTAAGACTTAGTTATGTCAAGGTCTTTATAACAAAAAATACCGTACTGTCTCCTATGAAATGTGATAAATACTTATTGAACGTTTTTAATTATCGGGAGTGAAATATTTTGCTTAATTAATGTATTCTTCTTTTAATGCTGCGTGAACGAAGTCACGCGTAACAGCTAGTTTTACATAATGCGCACGCTTCTGACAGGCACTTTTCAATTTATGTATGTAATTTTCAGATGATTGTTTTTTCAAATTTTATTTTTGCAGATTCTTTTAGATTTGAAGAGCGGTGCTACTTATGAAAAGCGTTCTTTTGAAATACGAAGCAAAATACAAAATACAACATAGAACAAAGAGAAGTTAGGAAAATAGATTAAAATCAATCTGCATGTCATTGAAAATGCCAGAAAATGACAAGCGTGGTACGCATGCCGTAGGTCGCTGCTCCCTGTATTATACTATCACCCATTTTATCCCGCAGTGGCGCAGACGATTAAGCTCGGTTCTCGTTAAGATCACCGAAAGTAAAGCAGCATCAACCATGGTCAATGTTTGGGAGGGTGACAACCTCTCTCAACTGCGGTTGCTCTGGAACCGTGTACATTAATGGGAGCTGGTGAACGTAAAATCTGTTCGTGGCTTCAATGTCGTCCAAGTTTGAAAACGGTACCTCTGGGGGGTGCCAATCCAGGTGCAGGTCTCTCATCTGGATTTGGTTCAAAATCTAGGATACCAGCTCTAGAAGTCCAACTTCTCTTGAGGCTCTGGCACCCTTTCTTTCAGAGAAATGCCATGGCACTTTCTCTGACACGACAACAACAACAACGCATCTTGTTTTCTTTGAAGGGTTCTTGAACACACTGTATATTATTAAGAGAATCTTTTAATATTTTAAATATATAAATATTATCAGCATCATAATGTTCCATAACATGTAAGTTAAATATGTGCTCATTTGTTTTCATTTATTTTTCAGGGGTTCCTGTTAATTTTCATAAAAACACGAAAATATGCCGAACCGCTGGACTTGAAATCCGAAGTTTGGATGTTGATTCTCCTCCTCAGTATAACAAATCTGATTCCTGCATATTCGAGGAGTACAAGTTTGTTCCTTACGTTCACAATTACGTACCTGTAACAAAAGATGAAAGGCTGGCAAAATACATGACGGCATGCAACGCAGTTATCGATAAGTTACAAAATAATTTCAATATTGACTTTAGTATGGGGAAGTTTGTTATCGAACACAGAATCGATTTTGATATCGATGATTACATAAACGAAACAGCTACTGAAATGAAACTCTTAAGAGCGTTGAAGTCAGTTGCTGAAATTGGAGAATCAAATGGTATTTTAAAAGAATACAAAGACGTTTTTAGGCGATACGTTCAAGATATCGGTAAAGATATAGTTAACAATTTGCTAGCTAATGATTATTGTGTGAGGTTCGTGCTTGAATTAATAATTGAAAATACATATCGAAAAATGAATGTCTTAGAAATTAGCAGAGACTTTCCCTTGCTTTTACCAACAATTATCGAAATTACAGATAGATACGACAGAATGAAATTCAAAAACAAAATTTTAGTTTGTAAAGATGTTGAAAAAATTGATAAGAGCAAGTTGGACGAATGCGACGTCAATTTATACTCATATGAATCGTTATCAACTGTAGCGCCAGAAAAGAGTCAAAATGTTATCATCAGCGCTATTAGTGCCATGAACAAAAAAGAGGCTGAGGAACACGTGCACTTACTATCGTCTTTAGTAGAACAAAGAGGTTTTATTTTACTCTTTCATAAAAACTGTATGCTGCCTCCCGAAAATCTCTTAGCTTCATTGGCTGGCAAGAATATCAATATAGTTCCTCAGACTTTGTTAGAAAACTGGTTTGAAGAAGATGGACTTGCTGTTATAAGTAGGATTTCCCATAATATTTGTGGAAATTTGTATCTCTTGAGACTCAAAACAGCGACAGAACCTGGAAACATCGTACATTTATCTGAAAGTAACCCGACTTGGTTGGAGGAACTGAAAGCCAGTATTGTGAGAGAGCACAAGAAAACATGGGTTGTGTCAGAAGATTGTGCAAGTTCAGGAATTGTAGGGATGATCAACTGTCTCCGACATGAACCTAACGGAGAAAATATAAGGTAAATATATTAAATTACCATACTGGCAGGTTTTTATTTATGCTCCAGAGATGCTTAGGTTTAAATAATTTTTGTTTAAAAAGATGTCCCTCTACAGCATGTCCCAAAAAGATTGAAAGATTGTTAATTTTTAGCACTTTTCAACCTAGTTGAAAAGTGCTTATGACTTCGGTTTGTCTGGCCGTATGGCTGTCTGGCCGTCTGTCCGTGCTCTAACTCCCGTAAATATGCTCGGATTGCTCTGCAATTTTTATATGTTATTGTCGTTATCTATGGCACGTTCCCTATTTTAACTGAAGTGTGCAGCACTTGTAGATCCTATACAGGGCAGCACAAAAGTTCGCGAACACATTTCCGTTTATTGACAGAAACTCCAGAAGGAGAATTTGAAACTGTGCTACGCATTTCCTTATTAAACTAAAATTTAGCATCCTATGTGGTATATATACAAATCTATAGATCATATACAGGGCTGAATAAAAGTATTCGGATATTTTTCCAACTATTGTATATGTTGGAAATTCCTGAAATTACGTTTTTAAATATGTTATGCATTTTCCAAATTGTTTACTTAGATGTTATCTTTCAGCTTATTAAACGGTAATGATTTGTAAAATTATTTTGGAAGCGTTGGAAAGTGTTACATAATCTATGCTTGATTTTTCGTTCTTGTTTTCAGTGTTAAAGATACATATTCAAATTACATTCCTAAACTGTTCAAAATAAGATAGGAGTTAAGATCATCTTGATGAAATAATCTTGCCATTAATTTCTTAAAAAATTATTACACCTTTATACGACCTCTGAGTCCTATAATTTATATTTAGATACATTTTTGCCACACTCCGACAAGTAAAAGAGGAAAAAATTTCATTATTCTATGAAAAAAAACTCACCGAGTTATTATAATTTGAATTTTATGAAATTCCGGCGATTTCCGACACTGAAAACAGATTTTCCTGTCTTTAAGTTACTTAAAAAACATGAAAGCAACAAGCGCTAATGAAGGTGCTACCATTATCATAATCCACAACACAACAAACGTTACAATAATGTTTCATGTTATCATAATAGTGGTGTTTTATCATAAATGACACGACCTTTTTTCGAAAATTGAAAGCAATATGCACTTCTGTTACTTCAGAAGCAGTAAAACTTCATTTTATCTCTTTGTAGGTGCGTATTCATTCCTCGCAGAAATAAAGAAAGATATACGCCGCCACCTTTCAGCTTTGCAGACCCATTTTTCAAAGACATTCTCAAAAAGGACTTGATGATGAATATTTATAAAGATGGATGCTGGGGGTCTTTCAGAAGCGTTAGAATCGTTAAAGGTAAAGATTTCTGTTCTTAGAGCGCCTTAAAATTATATTAAAAAAAGGCATTACAAACTTTTTTTGCGCGTGTCTTTTTTGACTGACGTTTCAATTTTTTTAAATATAGATTGCTCACTTTTTTGCGTCAATAAATCTGCAGATTAGACCGATTTTTACACTCTTTTATTTAACTAAACTTATTTTTTTTATGTAAAGATGAAAGTTTGTAAACGATTTTTCACTAACTTTCTTATGTACTAGAATTTAAAATATACAGGGTGTCCCAAAAGTCTCCGTACAACTTCAAACATTTATTACAAAAAAAAATAATAGGCCTACAGCAAAAATAATTACAACAGTACATAGAGTAACTTAAAAAGTTTTTTCTACTACCTTAGTATACTTGTACTTGAGATCATTTCTTTGCACGAAGAATATTAAGTCGTTATTCCAATTCCATCCACGTGCGTTTCAGCATGCTAACATCAACAGTAGTTACAACTGTTTGATGAAATCCAAACAAAAGTTAATAGTCTCATGGAATTGAAACATAAGATCCAAACAGCAGTAGCTACTGTTGATATCAGCATGCTAAAACGTTCGTGGATTGAATTGGAATATAGTCTTGATATTCTTCGTGCTACGAAAGGATCTCATGTTGAAGTTTACTAAGGCAGTAGAAAAAAAACTTTTTAAGTTACTCTACGTACAGTTTTAATTATTTTTGCTGTAGGCTCATTATTTTTTTTCAAAATAAATTTTTGAAGTTGTACGGAGACGTTTGGGACACCCTGTATATTGTTAAAGCATGGGCATTCGCGCAATTACAATTTTTATATACTTTCATCTCTCTTTATTTTGTTTAAGTTGCGTAGTTTGGCAACAAATGAATTTAATTTACTTTATATAACTTTTGTAAACCCGTTGAAAAGGAGAGTTTATTTATTCCTTGGCCTTGAAAGGTCGCTATTTTCGTGTGTGAAATAAAGTTAGTTTTTGTAGTATCGCAGATATTTCATTACGTTAAATAACATTCTACTAATATTTGATTTATACCGCAATGTAGAAATCAGATTCAGATTTTCAGATTCAGATTCAACCAAGCAGGGAGGCCTAGCATATGGCTTTAGCCCCTGCAAGCCCTGCTTGGCAAATTTATTTTTTTTTTTAAATGACATACTTGACAAAGCAGCTCAGCTTAATTTGCAGAAAAGTCATACTCAAAAAATCATACTCAAAAGTCATACTCGGCAGAAAAGTCACAATTAATAAAAGTTTAAAAATTATTTGAAATTGTCAGATTTTTAGCGTAAACTATTTTAATAGTAGATACAGTGGATTTTTTCAATAAACTTCTTCATTATCAGGAAAAGCATCATCATCATCATCACCACCAATGATGTGTACTGGTGGCATTTGGAATAATAGTTGGTTTTTTTCTATTAAGGACATGCAGCTAATTATCTTTTGAAGCAATGAGGAATTCGCCGAGATTGATTTGAACCAATTCGACAGAGAGATGGTGTCTGTTTTCCTCAAATGTAGAGTAGCTGTCAATAGGCATGTGAGAACGTAATGTAGCGAATCCCTTCTTGCGCCACAAGTGCATCTTGAAGACAAAACTTTATTAAATTTAATTAAATAAGCCGGGAAAGGGCCATGATTGATAGCGAATATATATAGGTATCGATGACTTAGAAGGTAGTCTTCTGAAACTTTTAGCTTCAATGCATAGGTATATCGCCCAGTGGGAGAAAGAACAATTTAAGTTTAATTTTATTGAACATATATGGTCACAGATGTGTCACCACTCTCTGAATACTTGATATGCGCGCTGACACAAAAGTAGCGTGCTGTCGCAGGCGGACTGTTTTCCGCGTTTGTATTGTCCCTTGAATTAGAGTACCAATAATTTCTAAAAGTTTTCTGCGCCTCATTTTAAAAAAAATAAATAAGTCAAAGAAAACTTTTATAAAATACTGGTGTCTAAAGTCAGGAGACTTTAAAAACGCTTAAAAAATCTGACTATGGCAGGCGCCATTTTCGTGTCAGAGCGTAGGCCTAGTATTCAGGGACCGATGGGTATGTGTTCCGATGAAAATATAATATTTTAATAAGTCATTTCCAGCACGCAAAGTCTGTGAAATGCTCACAGCACAAAGTCTGACATGTCGCACATCACATATGGGTACGACAGTATCACTCAGGAGTGTATATCGGTCGTCCGACGTCAACAAGACGTGTCCTCACTGGGTAAAGAACAACTTAAGTTTTATTTCATTGAACATATATGTTCACAGATGTGTCACTACTCTCTTAATATTAGATCTGCCTGCTGACACAAAAATTGCGTGCTGTCATAGGCGGACGGTTTTCAGCGTTTGTATGGTCCCTTGAATTAGAATACCAATAATATCTAAAAGTTTTCTGCGCCTCATTTTTCTGAGATTAAATAAGTCAAAGAAAACTTTTATAAAAAACTTGTGTCTAAAGTCAGGGAACGTACAAAAGCTTAAAAAATCTGACTATGGCAGACGCCATTTTCGTGTCAGCGCGTAGGCCTGGAATTCAGGGAGTGATGTGTGTGTTTCCGATGAAATTATAACATTTTAATAAGTCATCTCCAGCACGCAGTCTGTGAAATGCTCACAGCACAAAGTCTGAGATGCCGCACATCACATATGGGTACGACAGTATCACCCAGGAGTGTATATCGGTCGTCGGACGTCAACAAGACGTGTCCTCATTGGGTAAAGAACAATTTAAGTTTTATTTCATTGAACATATATGTTCACAGATGTGTCACTACTCTCTGAATACTAGATCTGCACGCTGACACAAAAATTGCGTGCTGTCGTAGGCGGGCTGTTTTCAGCGTTTGTATGGTCCCTTAAATTAGAATACCAATAATATCTAAAAGTTTTCTGCGCCTCATTTTTCCGAGATTAAATAAGTCAAAGAAAACTTTTATAAAAAACGTGTGTCTAAAGTCAGGGGAACGTACAAAAGCTTATAAAATCTGACTATGGCAGACGCCATTTTCGTGTCAGCGCGTAGGCCTAGTATTCAGGGAGTGATTGGTGTGTTTCCAATGAAATTATAACATTTTAATAAGTCATATCCAGCACGCAAAGTCTGGGAAATGCTCACAGCACAAAGCCTGACATGCCGCACATCACATATGGGTACGACAGTATCACCCAGGAGTGTATATCGGTCGTCGGACGTCAACAAGACGTGCCCTCGCTGGGGTTACGGCTACTAGATTCTAGAGGCTCTAACTGGGGATGGGCTATGTAGAAATTTCATCTCACTGGACAGTGTAAAGTTACTAGCTTAGAGTGACTGGCTTAGCCTTTTGTTCGTCGCTTAACGTTCTCGCCTACTGTTCACGTGATTCCTTTTTCGATCCCCTCCAACGAAAATCCCTTCAATTGCATAAGAAATCAAATGATTTCTGTCACGTTCTACATTCTCACGTCTACGTTCTGTCAATCAAATGATTTACGTGATTCAGTTGAATCACGTAAATGAACGTGAAGAAATTATTTAAAAAAAATATATATTTTAATTGATATCACGGTTGAAAGTCTTAAAAAAGTTAAAATGTTTCTTACGTCGGCAAATCGCAAATTAACTTTAACCAGTGGACCCATGTGAAGATTTCACACTGCAGTCTAATATTTTTAAAATGCAGACTTGAACTTCTAAAAAAATTTAGGACTAAAAATATCTGCAAACAACATATTAGTCAAGCCAGAATATAATCTTATTTATTCCATCAAAGTTACAGTAAAAACTGACTGAAGATAGCAAGCGCAAAATAATAATAATAATAATAATAATAATAATAATAATAATAAATATGTATATATATGTCATATTTTAACCATTAGAGGGTGACATCATCTGTTTCGGGAAAAAAACATGGGACAAAGAAAAATAAATTGAGCATTTTAATTTAAATTTTGCTTTTTAATCATAAATATAAAATAAACCCATACAGCAACTATGTCCCACTATATCTTTATTGAACATTTTTTATAATCATTGTTACAGTATTTTATTTTTGTGGGAACACTAATTTGAGAAAAACCTTTCATTTCATTTATGAAAACAATGCCGATTTAATTTTAAATTAACTGCAATTTCTAATCAAAAAACATGTTTTAACGAAATGTATGTGTACTATGTCAGAAGCCTGTTCAAAATCCTTTCATATGGCATCTCATTTATAGTTCTGTGTTTTTTATCTGCTTAGAAAAAGGGATGTTGACAACAGAAATAATATATATGATTAATTATGAAAAAATCGCATTTATTACGCCTCCAATAAAATAAATTCTACAAAACAAATTTAAATGAATGCTTATTTTAAAACTACTTAAGATTTATAGATTGTTTAGCAATAAAATTAATTTAAAAAAAAATGTACCTAAGTAATTTTTAAGGCTAATAGTCTTCTCAGAATTTTATGTGGATAAATTACTGATTCGTATAAAAGTAAAGCTCGGTACGTTTCTAAAAAGGTCAACGACACTTCCGAAATACTTTAGAAAACAGCTTTTAAAAAAAAAAAATTCGGGAACTTTTGAAGGAAATTCAATATTTTACTTACCCATCATACGTAGTATAGGGTAAATCTTGTAATCGTTTTAAAAATCGAAAAACAAATGTTGACGGATTTACACGCTTCAGACACTGGAGATTCCGAAAAACATATTTTTAGAAAAAAAAAATTTGCCGCCCATCTGTGTGTCTGTAAACGCTCCATCTCCTGAACAAATTGAGATAGAGACTTGAAATTTGGTATGCACACTACTGGCCATCTAAAATGTTACACCATGAAGGAATGCAAATAACAGAATGATATTTATTGGACAAATACATTATAATGGGAAGGGCATGTGATTACAAGTTCAGAAAATTAGGAGATATAGATCCTGAGAAAACACTACCCAAAGCACACACCTCTGGCCGCAATAAGAGCATTTATCTGCCTAGCCATGGAGTCGAACAGAGATTGGATGTCATGTACGGATACATCAGTCCATGCAGCTTCAACACTATGCCACAGTTTATCAATCGTAGTGACAGGCGAGTGATGGCGGGCAGTCGCTCAGAAGCCATTGACAGGACTTTTTCAATTGGTGAGAAATCAGGAGAACGTGCTGCCCAGGGCAACAGTCGAACATGTTCTGTATCAAGGAAGGTCAGGATAGTACGACCAACATGCGGTCGTGCATTGTTCTGCTAAAACGTAGAGTTGCGGAGGCATCGCAGATAAGGCAGAACAATGGGCCGTAACATATCAGAAATGTAACGGCTGCTGTTGAAATTGCCGGCAATGCGAACAAGAGGTTACTGAGACGTGTATCCAATGACACTTTATACCGTCACTCGAGGTGATATGACAGTATGACGATTCGAATGCAAGCTGGCAATGTGCGTTTTTCACGATGCCGCCAAACATGGATTCTGGCATCATGATGCTGCATACAGAGCCTGGATTCATGAAAGACGACGTGAGACACCATTCCTGCGTCATATACAGCATCATGATGTCAGCATTCATGTTTGACGGCATCGTGGACAACGCACATTGCCAGCTTGCATTCGAATCGTCATACTCTCATATCACCTGGAGTGACGATATGACGTGTCATTGGATACACGTCTCGGTAACCTCTTATTTGCATTGTCGGCAATTTCAACAGCAGCCTTTACATTTCTGATGTGTTACGGCCCATTGTTCTGCCTTATCTGCGATGCCTCCGCAACTCTACTTTTTAGCAGGACAATGCACGACCACAAGTTGGTCGTACTATCCGGACCTTCCTTGATACAGAACATGTTCGACTGTTGCCCTGGCCGGCATGTTCTCCTGATTTCTCGCCAAATGAAAATGTCCTGTCAATTTCTTCTGAGCGACTGGCCCGCCACCACTCGGCCGTCACTATGGTTGATGAACTGTGGCATAGTGTTGAAGCTGCATGGACAGATGTACCCGTACATGACATCCAATCTCTGTTCGAATCCATGGATAGCCAGATAAATGCTGTTATTTTGGCCAGAGGTGGGTTCTTTGGGTAGTGTTTTCGCAGGCTCTATATCTCCTAATTTTCTGAAAATGTAATCACCTGTCCTTCCCATTATAATGTATTTGTCCTATAACTATCATTCTGTTATTTGCATTACTTCATGGTGTAGCATTTTGGATGGCCAGTAGTGTACATAGTATGTCATAATGGGAAGAAGCTTATTGAATTTCAATAACCTCGATTATCCGGAACTATTTTTTTCGGACTCTCGAAATATTCTTTCTGATAAAAGGTATATAAAAATTTTCGAAATTGTTTATTTTAAGGAGTGAATATAAAAGAAAAAAAATACAAATTTTGCATAAAGAATGAAGGCGATTGGATAATGAGTTGCCGAGATATTTGTAATTCTATTTTCCACACTCTTCGATTTTTCGTGACCCTGTATTTCATCCAAATTTCAATTCAAAGATATATTTTAATTGGAAATGAGACACTTAATCCGACGCAATAAACCATTAGATAATATCATTATCAATTTTGGAGTTATAAGGATGTTTCTTTTATGCAATTCAGTAATAGAGCATTTCAAGTTTATGACGTCATCAAGCCACGATTTTATTCGATTTGCAATGCATTTTATAAGTAGTTTACACAAGTTTTATTTTAATATTTTACATTATGCATATCCATGATGGGTAAGTATTACGGTGGTCCCCAACGACTAGTTTACTTTAAATAGTCTTTGCAGTAGCTAAACTATAAATTGATCGTTCGGCAAAAAATAAAAATTAAAGAGAAAGAAAAATCATAAATCAGGCATAGATTATGAAACACTTTCCAACACTAATTAATTAATTCACACACATTATTAAGAAATTTAATTTTTTTATTCAATTCCTCCTATTAGCTCACACTCTCTCTATATTTATATATCTTGTTCAAATTTTCAATCGTTAATAAAATATTTTCTATTCATCCTATCAAGTGCAAATAAATTTTTTAAAACTTGTACTGGATGACAATTGATGTTAATAAAGTTTTTTCAAATATTAATTCATTAATTAAATTTAATTAATTACATTTAATTTTATATTTCATTTCTGTTCAAAAGTATAGACTCACTCCATATTTATAGTCTCACCTTCACACGTAAAAAGATAATGGGACTGTTCACGGACGAAGATCAGGCGGCTCGCGGGTGAAGGAGACTATAAATGTGGAGTGAGTCTATACTTTTGAACAGAAATGAAGTATAAAACTAAAATTAAATAATAAAATTTTATTAAATAATTAATATTTGAAAAAAACTGTATTATCGTTAACTGTAACATCGCTGTGGCACTTTACTGTGAAGTTTGGTAATTTTTGAAATTCAATATTTGAAAAACGGCATAATCATTAGATTTTAAATTTATATCAAGAAAAATACAGATATAAATTTAGGAATAAATACCGTCAGTGGCGAAGCGTGTAGATCGCTGGAAAAAATTTCTATTTGACCTAAGTAGGAATTGACTTTAAAAAAAGTTTTTATATTACTTGTTATACAATGAAATGAGATATCTGAATAAACAGTTTAAAATACGCATAACGCAGTAAAAATCCATTTTGAACAATTGCTGCCCATATCCGGTAATGCGTGGATATTTTTTCGGTCTTCTTCTTTCTACATGTGATCTGTAGAATTTATACACGCCGCTCAAAACACTAAAAATCAAACAAGTTTAATAGTTCGTACCACTGCAGAAAATACATCGATTTTCCAGCTTAGTCGATTATAGTCAGTCCTATAATCGAATTAATTTGTTCGCCTCTGTAAATCAACGGTAAACTATACCCACTCCATAATCTATTAAAAAAAACATGTTTTAGTCTCAGTGATCCTTTTTAATTTTATTATCTTTAGATTATTATCACATCATTAAAATGCTCCGCAAGTTAATTTCCTCATAGATCATAATATAATGGGAGTATTTTGTGCTGCCCTGTAAATGAAATAGAAGTGCTACTTGTTCTATAATCCTGAGAAAGCATGTTGAAATTCAGCTCAGTAATGCATATCAATCTCATTATGTTCGAAACGTCAATAAAATGTACAGCGAACGATTTTTCTCCATAGACCATAATGTAACGGAATTATTTTGTGTAACGAACGTGATTTAATATAATTAGTGTTAATTGATACAGTTTCACAAATTATTAAGAATATCTAATTAAAATCTTTTAAACCATTATGAATCTTCTAAAAGTCGGTTATAAGTAGGGCTCGCACGGTTCCTATTTTTGAATACTAATATTTACGAATAGTAATCTTCTCCTTTTTAAATCGCAGAATTTCTGTCATTAAAAAACGCAACAATTACAGTTCGGAAATATTGGTGCTTACAAGTAGAAACCGTGCGAATCCTGGTTATGTGCGAGTCCGCCTATAACGAATAATTTTCACGCGCTTTTCAGCTTCAATCTAAGCAGTTTGAAATGTACCTCGCTGAAGAATGACTCTTCTAACGAAAGTTTCGACTAACGAACATATGTTTCAACACTTTTCTGACTCTGTTAGCGAATGTTTCGACTAACGAAGATTTGTTTCCCTGCTTTTCTGACTCTACTAACGAATGTTTCGGCTAACGAAGATTTCTTTCACTACTTTTCTGACTATGTTAACGAATGTTTCGACTAACGAAGATTTGTTTCACTTCTTTTCTGACTCGGCTAACAAATGTTTTATTGTATGCTCGCACTGACATAATGTATCCACGTCGTATTGTAATAGGACAGGATATCATGTTTCGGTAAAGACGGTTCTCAAAATAAAATTTTTTCGCGCTCAACAACGCGAAAATTTCAGACTCATTTTTAAACATAAATGCATGATACTTGCAGGTATGATTATTGCAGTGATTTGTAATTTAACAGTTTTTTTTCTTTAATTTTTGGATAAATGAATTACATTTTGAGTATAAGTAATTGTTGTCTCAAGACAGTAGTTTTTTGTTTTCTCTTAAGCTGACGCGTGCGGAAATTAGGTTAAAAACATCAGCTTTGATAGCATTTTCTGAAAAATCAATTGCCTTTACCGAAAAAAGAAAAAAAACAGTTCGATTACACAGTTAATTAATAAAGGCCCTTGCAAAATAGATACCTTTGTGAACTAAAATGAATTAAACAATGTGTCAGAAAGTGACCCATTTGGGTTTAAGAACAGACTTAACGAAGATTTCGGCTATCGAATGTGATTACGGAACGAATTACCTTCGTTAGCCAAAGTAACACTGTAATTCCTTGCAGAAAATATTATTCTAGACATTTTCTTTTCTAGAATTGCAAAGCACAGTTGTCGATCACAGCTATGTAAACATTCAAAGGTATGGGGATTTATCATCACTCTTTTGGATGGAATCTGCTCTCAAGTACATGGATTTCTCAGACAGTGAATTTGTTCACATCTATTATTCAGCTCTGAATTTTAGAGATGTTATGTTAGCATCTGGAAAAATTTCGAAACAAACAGCAAACAGTATGTATATTTTTAATTTATCTTTTGAATAAATTTAAATTTAATTTAAATGTCTTTCTTTTTTAATTAATATATATATATTTTTTTTAACACAGCTGCAAACATATCGGTACACTGCAAAAGAAAAAAAAATTGTTAATTTTACAGTATAACACTGGCACCCCAGCTGCTAGTATTATACCATAAAATTAACAGTAATAAACAGTAAAATAAGCAGTAATACGCTGCCGCGCATGCGCTGTAGCGTATTATTGCTTATTTTACTGTATGATTTTATTACATGATATCAAAAATCTGTCATACATAATTTTTTGGCCCTTTTCCTAGAAGTAATAATAACTTTACACGAATTCGATATGTATCATAATTAAAAAGTTATGTTTTTTTAATGGTAATTAACGCTATCACCGCCGTAAATGAACTTTTTTTGACCGGAAGTATTTCTCGGCTAATATTAAGAAAACTATTGCAGATAAAAATGTGAAAATTGGTAGTCTGTACAAATATTATAAAGGAGTAAAGATTGTGTTTTTGTTTGTTTGTTTGTTTGTAGGAGGTAATCTCTGGAACTACCGAACCGATTTCAAAAGTGATGGTAGCAAATTGATGGTGACAACCCCTGCTCCAACATAGGCTATATTTTATGTCGGTGCCATCAACTCCAGGGGGGTGCAGGAGCGAAAAACTTTCTAAAAATACGATTTTTTGTATACTGAAGGAGCTAGAAATTTGAAATTTCGCATTGTAGCTACTTATAAGATGTAAATGCTCTCCAAGAACAAATTAAAAAAAATTCGAAATTTAAAAGGGTGAAATAAGCGAAAAGCGTTCTAAAAACATTCTAAATTACAATTTCTGTGGAATCTCTGGAACTACCGAACCAATTTCAAAAGTGATGGTGGCAAATTGATGGTGACAACCTCTGTTCCAACATAGGCTATATTTTATGTCGGTGCCACTAACCCCAGGGGGAGTGCAGGAGCGAAAAACGTTCTAAATTGCTAATTTTTTATACTGAAGGAGCTAGAAATTTGAAATTTGGTATTGTAGCTAATTATAAGATGTAAATGCTCTCTAAGAACAAATTTTAAAAAAATTAAATTTAAAAGGGTGAAATGAGCGAAAAGCGCTCTAAAAACATTCTAAATTACAATTTCTGTGGAATCTCTGTATCTATAAAACCGATTTCAAAAGTGATGGTGGCAAATTGATGCTCCAACATAGGCTATATTTTATATCGGTGCCACTAACTCCAGGGGTGGGGGGGGTGGGGGGTGCAGGAGCGAAAAACGCTCTAAATTGCGATTTTTTTTATAGTGAAGGAGCTAGAAATTTGAAATTTGACATTGTAGTTACTTATAAAATGTAAATGCTCTCTAAGAATAAATAAAAAAATCGAAATTTAAAAGGGTGAAATGAGCGAAAAGCGTTCTAAAAGCATTCTAAATTACAATTTCTATGGAATCTCTGGAACTACAGAAACAATTTCAAAAGTGATGGAGGCAAATTGATGGTGACAATCCGTGCTCCAACATAGTCTATATTTTATGTCGCTGCCACTAATCCCAGGGGGGGGGGGGTGCAGGAGCGAAAAACGTTCTAAAATTGCAATATTTTTATACGGAAGGAGCTAGAAATTTTAAATTTGGCATTGTAGTTACTTATAAGATGTAAATGCTCTCTAAGAATAAATTTTAAAAAAATCGAAATTTAAAAGGGTGAAATGAGCGAAAAGCGTTCAAAAATCATTCTAAATTATAATTTCTATGGAATCTCTGGAATTACAGAACCGATTTCAAAATTGATGGTGGCAAATTGATGTTGACAATCCCTGCTTCAACAGCCTTTTTAATAAAAAGCTATGCGTTGCTGACGACTGGGTTTTTCGCTAATTGTTGCCACAGATGTATCTCGGAAAATGAAACATTTCAAGTTACTGAAAAAAAATAATAGCTCGGAAATTATTTGTCAGAAAATTGTTAGACAAACTGCGTTTGAAAAGTAAAAAAATGTATTCTTCTTGATATAAATTTTAAATCTAATGATTATGCTGTTTTTCAAACATTGAATTTCAAAAATTACGAAATTTCACAATGGAGTACCATAGCGAAACCTTCATGCGTAAAAAGATAATGATAAGGGCGACGTGTCCTGACGTGTATATTGGCTATATCACGAGTCACAAATTATAGTAGCCTTATTATTCTGTTAAAATATAAAAATGAATTATGAAATTTCAATATTTTGTTTGATTAAAAGTCCGTTAAGAGAAATTGTCCAGCGTAGCGGCGTAGCTTGCTTGTATTATAGAAAAATGTTCCATAAACACGTTGAAGGATACAAATTTCAAATCTAATAATTATTTTAAAGCTTTTTAATGTTGAACTCGTTCAAAGTAGTTCCGTTAAAAAAAAATTATAGCAATAAAAACTATGCGTAATAATTTAACCATATTTCTCAGAGACGTACTTGGCAAGTTTGCGATTTTGCAACGTGCAATTATTTTTTTAATTTGACGTTTTAATTTTTTATTGAATTTTTTATTATTTTAATAGAAATTTATTTCATATTCTTTTCATATTTAGTCGTATTGTTACCAATTGTAAAACAGCGCAAGAAAATATATTTCTTTTCAATTTAAAAATGTATGTATTTACACGTTACTATTAAAAACAGAAAAAACTCTAAAATAATAATAAAATAATAATAAAAGGGAGTAGAATCTTTAGTAGAATCTTTTCGGCGAGGTCGGTTTTATCGATCACGTGCGCGCTCATATTTTTGCTCATATCTTTCTTAATAATTGAGATATCACTTTAAATCTTTTTGCCCTTAATTCTACACACTATAAAAATTTAATTTCCGTCAAAAAAATTAATTTTTTGAAAGTTGAGAAAGTATGGAATCCTTTAATTATCTATTCTAACCTGTGAGTAATTTTGTTTACTGATTTGTCGCAATACAAAGATTCCACAAAAATGTTTAAAAGGTATGTTATTCTTATAGAGGTTACTGTCAAGCACTGAAAAGTATTTACACGCTCCTATGTCACAAGTGCTGAAATATCATAACTTTTATAGCTCGAAATATTCCTAACGTTTTTTAAACGCTTTTTAGGTACGTTCGTAATTATATAAATACGTAGCACATATAGTCGTCGTCTGGTCCGTCCGTCTGTCCGTCTGTGTGTCCGTCCGTTCGCATATAACAGCGCAAAAACTACCCAACCGAATGGTTCGAAATTTAATTGTCTGAGTGCAACGAAGACTCTTACACAGCGCAGTATTACTTTGCCCCATATATAGCTACGATGGATATTAAAACCTTTCGTCAAGCATAACTCAAAAAATATTTAACGGATTTCGTTCAAATTTTTACAGAAGGTACCTATAAAGGTGACAACGACGTCTATTTATTACCAAGAATAAGTGTCAAACCGTTTGGAAGTTATATTAAAAAAATAGATAACAAAGCAAAATTAAAGTACATACGTCACTAAATTTTGTGCGTACGTCATTTTCACCGGCGGGAGATTTTCGTAGACAATCGGAATTGAAAAGTTCATGGAATACATGGAGCAAAAAAATATGCAAGCACTAATATTCAGCACAATAAAATATATTTCAATTTAATAAAAATGGAAAGTTAATCTGGAATTTTTTCTGTTTGAAAAGTATTAGAGATTAGTAATAGTAGTATTAGTATTAGAGATTTGGCGTAAATCACACCATTAGCAGCTTTTTTATTTCGCGTGTGTATGTTAGGAACAATTCTTTGATGTTTAAATAAAAGGTTTCGATTTGTGGCATTATTTCTTATTTTCTTTTCCTTTTTAGTATTTTAAATGGAATTAGTGAAAGGCGTGTATTTTAAATTAAATGAGTGAAAGACGTGTATTTTTAATGTATGTATTTCAAATGAAATCAGTGAAAGATTTATATTTAAATGAAATGAATGCAATATGAAGATATTATGAGAAAAACATTTGGCGATTTATCAACTGCGCCAAGTTAACATAAAAGTACCAATACATATGTGGGTACTTCTCTATTATCCCGTCGACCACTTTTCATAACAAAAAACTATCGCCAAATAAACGGGAGAACGTTGTCATTGAAATATCAAAATACATAAATAAATAAAATATAAGAATTTAAGGACACAATTGTTATTTTAATGAATGAAATAACTAATAAATCAGTAAAACATAATGAAAAATACACGCAAATGTCGCGTTAAAAACCACTTGATGACGTAACAAACACGTATAATGCTTCTGATATCAAGTAAATGGGACTGCATTTTTGGCGTTTAATCTAACAGTTTGGCGATAGTTTTTTGTTATGAAAAGTGGTCGACGGGATAATAGAGCAGTACCTCTACACTGTTAAAAATAAAGTTCGACGTTTCACCAAAAAACTGGTGAAAAGTAGCTGAAATTTAGCTGCAACTACAATCTTGGTGAAACATTTCACCATTTTTATGGTGCTTTTGAAAATACCACTATATTGGTAAAATGTTGAACTAATTTTATGGTGAAAGGTTGAACCATGATTCAGGATTTTTTCAAATCCAATTTAATGGTGAAAGGTTGAACCATAATTCAAGGTTTTTTCTAATCCAATTTAATGGTGAAAGGTTGAACCACAATTCAGGATTTTTTCAAATCCAATTTAATGGTGGAAGGTTGAACCATGATTCAGGATTTTTTCAAATCCAATTTAATGGTGAAAAGTTGAACCATAATTCAAGGTTTTTTCTAATCCAATGTAATGGTGAAAGGTTGAACCACAATTCAGGATTTTTTCAAATCTAATTTAATGGTGAAAGGTTGAACCATAATTCAAGGTTTTTTCTAATCCAATTTTATGGTGAGAAGTGGATCGATGATAGGGTTTTATCTAATCTAATGGTAAAAGGTATAACCATGATTCAGGATTTTTTTCTAATCCATTTTATGGTGAATTGTTGAACCATGATCCAGGTTTTTCTCTAAACGTATTTTATGGGGAAAGGTTATACCAGATTAAACCAGGATTTTGGTGTTTAATTTATCATTTTATGATGCAGTTAATGAACTAAGATTCAGATTCTGTGAGATTATATTGCTCTAGAGAAGCTTACTAATTTTCTTATTAACATTAAACTGAAAATTATTATTAGAGTTTTAATTTTTAATTATCGTCTTTGAAATATATTTTAGAAAGAAAATGTAAACAGCTGGTTCAAATTTAAATACACAAAATAATTGCATTTTTCTTTCACCAATGATATTATTACCATTCTGCACTTGTAAATTATAAAACATTTCTCCACACTTTTTAATTAGTTACTTATAATTACTTTAGTATTTGTTTATTCACAAACATTCATAATAAAACATAATTTTGTAAAATAATTTTCTTAGATTTAAATACATACCCTGTTTTTATTATCTTTTAATTTAAAATCTAGGAAATAAAATATAGTTTTACTCAACATTACTTACATGGAATTTCTTTAAACAATGTAAAGTTTTGCACAGAAATATATAAATAAAAGCACAAGTCTTGAGAAAAGTTTTTTCCATATTGCACTTATACATCTTTTATAATCTGTAATAGACTTGAAATATTTTTCTAAAATTGTTGTGAATTTTTTCTATTTCTATAGATGCTAAAAATTTGATATCATAGTTGTAGAATTGTTACTTTCTTTTCATAAGATTAAAAAAAAAAAAAGTAATATTTTAATAATAGAGCCGTACAGAGTACTTGGTACTCAGCCAATATCGAGTAGTTAAGAATTTCAGTTTTTAAGCATATTTGTCGACAAATGAATTTATAACTGATCTGTAAAAAGTTATTTGAATATATGTATAATATATGCAATAATTCGTAAAAACTATTTACTTGGTACTTATAAAAGACATTTTTAAATCTGTAAGAAAGTACTATGATTTTGGATAAAAAAGCAGTGTGTAGAAACAGAAAATACAATAAATGCAATTAAAAAAATTAATTAATTTTGTTATATTGTAGATTACAGTGCAAAAACACTTATATTGTTCTACATTTTCAGGAGATTCATTCCTTTTATTATTGTAAATTTGACCTGCTTCAGAAAAAAAAAAATTATTCGCTGTGATAATCTTGGTCGCTCAGCGATTCATCTTCGGGAGTTACTATAACACAAAAGTACCTAATTTTTTAATTAAAAGAAAATAAGGTACTTGTTACAACATGCAAAAACCAGCTTTGATACAGATTTCACTTATCAAATGAGTAATGTTGGGTTCAAGAATCAGTTTTAATTTTTTTTTTAATTTAAGAAAATTGTCTTTAAAAGGGGCACAATAAATAAAATTTCAAAAAATATGATTATATGATCAAGATGCATGTTTGTGAACATATATATAGATACACACACACAGAAGTGTTAACCCTAAGCACACTTTATTTTCACATCAGTGATTCTTTCTTGCACACAATTACTCGGTACTCCACTACTTAATAATTAGTAAAAAATATTACTATAAATAAAGGTGCAATGGTTACACATATGGAAATTTATATTTTCACTATTTTAGGTTTTATACTTTTAATAGAATTTTAAAAACTTTTGGACAGTAAAATTCACATGTACTGCCCAAAACCTCAATTCTGAAAAATTATTATTACTTAATTTATTTAAAAATTAGCATTAAATAAAAACTTAATTTTTCAGCTATTGCTGGTTTATTTTCCTAGAAATCCATGTAATATACATATAGATATATCGTTTATCTTACCAAGTTATATTACATTTCAGCCTATAGTTCTGTGTCATCAATGGCAGCTCTACAATAGCTAAAAGGAAAGATGGTCATAGACACAATAAAATAGCAAAAAAATTCAGTTGGGTTGCGGTAAGCCGCTCCGTTTATTGAAAATTACAAATTATATATTTACAAAAAAAATATATAAAAATTCAGATTAATTAACCAAAGTAATTACAGTACAGTTTTCCTTAGACAGTTTCAGGAGAATGCAGCATTCTGTCTACCAAAAAGTCTGATAAAATGGTGTTCAAACAGTCGGGTAAAATGGTCGTCAAACAGTTGGGTAAAATGGTCATCCAAAAGTCGAGTAAAATGGTCGTCAAAAAGTAAGGTAAAATGGTCATCCAACAGTCGGGTTAAATGGAATAGATCCCAGCATCTGGTTAATTTCTCCACCTGTTTTAATAATAAAAGGAAGAAATTATTAAGATATAAAATTGTTATTTTTTCAGAAAACATAATTTTACTTAAATAAGTGGAACAAATTATAGTGGAACAATGAGGAATTTTCACGTTTTCTGATTTTACTTTATACAATAGAAAATATCCCTGACGGTTCGGCCTACAGGCACAGGTAGATTTTGAAGACACAGACCGTGGGGTGCCTGTTTGCTAAGAATTGCTAAAGAAATAACCTTTTGCCATAATGAAGCAGTTGGGACCGTCCACTTCGAAATCTAACTTGTTTGCAAGCGGAGGTGGCAGGGATTTTTTTTTTTCTATAAAGGTTGGTCCTATAAAAAACTTGCCAATATAAAAGTTTTAGATAATATTAAGATGATTTATAATAAATTTAAGCGGATTTGATATCTTGTGAATTGACGAGTTATGAGTTTTTTCTTACAAAACCTCCCCCCCCCCACTTGGGGCCATTTTTAATTATATCAAAAATCTGTTATGCATAAATTATCGGCCCTTTTCCTAGAAGTAATAACTTTAAACGGATTCGATATGTATCATAATTAAGACGTTATGGGTTTTTTCTGTTTTCAAAAAAAGCCCCCCCCCCCTTATTCGAATTTGCCCATTAACGAACTTGACCGAGATTTTATGTATCAGTTTGGAAGAGATTTGTGCAGAATTATGGGGAGGAGGGTTGGGTGTTCTGGAAGTCATAATTGGCATAGATCTGCAAAAATGTTTCAAAAATTCCAACTTGAGGGAAAATGTAATAGGTAGTATTTCTAGGTCCCCAACCTAGCTTTAACTCAAGGTGGGTGTTTTATTTATTTGAAAACCGAACAAAAAAAAAAAAAAATAAATAAAAATAAAAACTAAATAACCTCTTTAAGTTCTAAAATCAAAAATATATATATATTTTTTTTTTTTTTTTTTTTTTTGTCGTCGCATTTTTGGGCAAAGATGTACATTATCATGATATCATTTCAATTTGTAAGCACAAAGTCAATAAAATCACCAATTTGAGACAAATTATGAGTTTCATAAGTATCGTCCAAGAAAGGAGATGCAATCTGGTATAAAATGAAATCGTCATCGCCCAATGATGAAAGCAATAATAAATCAAAACATTCAAGAATTGTTTATGAAGCAAAATTCAATAACAAATCTAAATGAAAATACACATTTAACTTTTTTTTTTTGTCACATTCTCGGGCAAAGATGTATATTATCATGATACCATTTTAATTTGTAACCACAAAGTCAATAAAATCACCATTTTGAGACAAATTATGAGTTTCATAAGTATCGCCCAAGAACTGAGATGCAATCTGGTATAAAATGAAATCGTCATTGCCCAATGATGAAAGCAATAATAAATCAAAACATTCAAGAATTGTTTATGAAGCAAAATTCAATAACAAATCTTAATAAAAATACACATTTAACTTTTTTTTTTTTGTCGCATTCTTGGGCAAAGATGTATATTATCATGATACCATTTTAATTTGTAAGCACAAAGTCAATAAAATCACCATTTTGAGACAAATTATGAGTTTCATAAGTATCGCCCAAGAACGGAGATGCAATCTGGTATAAAATGAAATCGTTATCGTCCAATGATGAAACCAATAATAAATCAAAACATTCAAGAATTGTTTATGAAGCAAAATTAATTCAATAACAAATCTTAATGAAAATATACATTTTACACTCTACTATAACTTTAAACTGAGTTTGATGTTTCAATTAAGAAATGAAAACATTCAGTAAAGTGTAAAATATATGTTTTCATAGGGATTTCTTATGAAACTGATAGTATATGGGGAAGTGGCAAAAAAGATTAATGAAAAAAAAAAAACTAAATAACCTTTTTTATTTCTCCTGAAGTCAAAAATAGTTTTTTTATTAGCTTGGATAACTATTATCAGGTATTTTTTCAGTTTGGTTTATTGAGTTGATGAACATGTGTTCATGATTGAATCTTTTGGATGCTGTTTGTATCGTACAGAAAATCATTTACATTCTGCTGTATTTTAACTAATTCATATGGCCACTTACACACTGGCTCTGTAAATTATTTTGGAAATTAGCACATGATGTAAGCAAAAATCAATAAACAACAAAAACATGGCAATCATTTTCAAACTGTTTTATATAATCAAAACTTTTCAATATTTTACTGCCGAATGTAACTATTAAAACATTCAGCTTTTCAAAGTAAAAATAAACCCCTTCAAAAAAAAAAAAAAAAATCCTAATAAAATCTCGACCATTACTTTTAGGTTTAAAAAATTTTAATTTGCAATATACATACGACATAAAAAGAAGAAAAAAATACACCAGAATGTATATCTCTAATTTTGTGTTCACGAAAGCGAGAGAAATGATTTTCTATGTTATACAAACAGCATCCAAGGAACTCAATCATGATTATGTTTCTATGTTCATCAACTAAATAAAACAAAATAAATAAAGATAAAATGAAAAAATATCTGATAATGTAATCTAAGCTTCTTGCCTGAACGATCAATCGCTTCGTAAACAGTCCCAAATACGTCTGTAGACAGGAAATAGCCCTCACCTCATTGGCGGAAGATTTTTTGATGCATGCGTATTGGGTCGAATTTCGATGGAAAATATTTGACAGAATTACCAAACTGCTTTAAATATATGGATACCTTTTTGGTTAGCCGGGCGCCAGGGATATATGTACATATATAAATACACGAGCAGGGAAGACTGAGCTATGCTCGTTAAAAATTAGCTTCAAGTTCAGTTAGCTTCAAGTTAAAAATTCAAAACGTTTTCAACCGAACTACTGTGTCATCATCATCAGTGAAAAACTAATATGATAATTATTATTCCACTGATGATGACTGAGTAGTTCGGTTGAAAACGTTTTGAATTTTTAAAAGGACTTTAATGTGCTTTTAAATGTTTTATATATGTTTTTACGCATCTTCAAGCAATATATTTACATTTAGTTGTATCTTTATGAATTTTAGTAATAAAAACAAAGTTTGGAACTTTTCAAAAGTTACTGAAATATGTTGAAATAGTCGATATGCAATAAATGCATCCGAGTGAAAAAAGCGTTTTTAATAGATCCATTTTAAACTATTTAATGCATGTGAAACAGTATCTGGATATTTATCAAGCTCTTTTTTATTTACAAAACGTAATAGTTGCAAGCTTCTACAAATTGCCGTGTCATAAATAATTCCCTTAAAAGCTTTAATAAAGATAAAAACTATTCATAAAAAGCAAAAATAACGTTACCTCATCATCAAATGGTAAGGCGAATTCTGGAGCATGATTATTAATGTCTTGAATATATACAGTCACAGGAAGGAAGGCTTCATCCTAAAAAAAAAATGAAATATTGTTAAATGGAATCATGTTTTACCTAACTAACTTTCTTGCTTTTACTAATGACACGCACATCTATAAATTACTACTATTACACTATGTCATAATTGATCTACCACCATTTTGGAGTTACTCAGAGGAATGAAGAATTAAAGCGAAAATTTTACTATTTCATGTCCCATAAACTATAAAGAAACAAAAAAAAGGGGTACTTTTCCGCTATATGGACACCATTGTCACCAAGCATACATTTAATACATACATACATACATTATGAATTAGCATACATTTTGGCATGGTGTCTGTATAACGGAAAAGTACCAAAAAAAAAGCAATAAATTGACATTTTTGCCATTATTTTGGATACAATGAACTCAAAAGAAGACAAAATTTGGCAAGGAAGTCAACATCTTACAATTTTGGCTGTTTTTTTGGTCCCAGAGCACTCAGGGGGTGGGGGGGGAGGTTAAAAAGTAATGTGTTTAAGTGTCAATTATTCAACATATTAAAAAGTTTTTTGCATTTCAATTAGAGTTCTATTGAATATTCATATATCTATTACTTTAGTTACATAAAGTTATTTATGAACGTAAAGAAATCTAACAATTATACATATATATATAAAAGGAAAAAAAAGAGAAACTTTTTCTCGACTATTTATTTTTTGAAAAATTTATGGTGTAAAAAGTCATAGGGTAGATGTGCCAGTAATGGACCGCCTTCCAGTAATGGGCCGCCTTCAACGTTTTTGGTTTATAAAAAAATAACCAATAAAAATTCAGCTTTTTTTATTTCATTAATATGCTTTCTTTAAAGTCTATTTTTAAATACAATCATAATATAAAATATCTATTACTTTCCAGGGGTCGATCCAGGAAAAATTTGGGGCCTATTTAGGACCCTAGGAGGACTATTTAGGAACTAAGATCCTTAGAATCTCATCAGAAACCTGCAGTTCAAAAGAAATTAAAAAAAATTAGCACTAAATGCAAAAAATGAAAAGAGTGAAGGTGTGACCTATGGTGCAGGACTGTTTTAGTCATGCAAAAATGAAATATATAGCTAATGGTACTTTAGAACAGATTTTAAGAAACGTTTTACTTATTATTATTTATATTTTTAATTTATGTGTACAATTTCAACTAAGTCTTGTTTTAAAGTGTGACAGGTATAAACAAAAATACCTTTTTATATTTCAAAGAAATGTGCATTGAGCATTTTTAGTTTTTGATCAACAAGGTGGGTTTTTTTTTACTTATTTATTATTAAAATTTTATTGTATGCATACATAATATAAGTAATATTCATTTATTATATAGTATTTAAAGTTCATTAATATTGAAATACTAATAGTTCTAACACGTCGGTTTTCTCAAAATAAAAATTTCCGAATAATGTCAATTTTCAAAATATTCCATGCGCGTGGGTCGAAAAAAGCGAAATTTATATAATCAAAACACAATAGTGCAGGAAAGTAGCCATTGGTAATAAGGAATAAATTCGCAAAATATTACACCAATTGGTTAATATCCTTTACCTCTGCATGGGGGGGGGGGGGTAAGGAAAAAAAATCAAACAGTAGAGTGCCGCTAATCCGCAAAGGCCTCTAATCCGCAATCAATTTATGAATGTAAACAAAGAAATTTAATTCTTGAAAAATGCTTCAATGGTGAAATTTTGGAAATTTCTTTTCACCAATTTTAACATTTTCCTTATCTTTATCCTATAGTATTATATATCATATAACATTCTTCTTTATAGTTTAAAATGAAAGCACATTTAATTAGTATATTTTTTTATATATTTATTTCTTCATACAATACTTGTAAAATACAATTTGAGCTTTTGTGATTTTTTTAATGATAAAAAATCCTTACTTAGACAATATATTTTATAATTTATTTATTTTTTCATTAAATCATAATTATAAAATTGAAAAACACATAAAAAAAATACATATATATTGCTTTTGAACTCTTACTTAAAGATAAAATTCAACACTATAAACCAAATGTCTTAAAACAGACAACGATTGATGCCATATTTAAGAAATTAAAAAAATAATAAAATATTTTTTACATAGTTATTACTTTATCTATATATTAAAATGTGTAATTTATTTATTTTTTAGTATTAGTAATCTAAACTTGTCTAAAATATGAATTTAAAAAAACGTAAACAAAGATTAAATAGACATGGCCAGTAATCCGCAAAAAGCCTCCAATCTGCACAACACTTGGAACCAAGCTTTGCGGATTAGTGGCTTTCTACTGTATATATATATATATATATATATATATATATATATATATATAGTTACCCAACCATAGCAATACAATTTCTAATGGAATGCAACAGCTACATCTAGATGTTAGTAATGTCCCAGTAAAATTTCATTATGCTGAAATCATTTCTATTATACTGCCGCAAAGGCGGCCAAAATTTTGTAAAAACGGCAAAAATTTAAATTCTGTTTTTTTTCTTCAATTTTCACTATTTTTACTATATGTTTAGAATTAAATAAATTTACATTATATCTAGTAATAACTTATAAATGCATAGAGTCCTTTTGATCATGGGCGTAGCCAACTATGGGCGAGAGGGGCCCGTCCCCGCCCGGAAAATTACCAAAATTCCTTTAAAAAGCCCATTTTTCTCAAATTTAGGGGGGGGGGAACCTTCTCGCCCTTGGTTGGCTATGCCCATGATGAAAATTACTAGACATTTATAACTTATTACTAGATAGAATGCCAATTTTCTTATTTTAGACATATAATTTAAAAAAAAAAGGGGGGGGGGGGAAAGGAAATTTTTGCCATTTTTACGAAACTTTGACTGCCCCTGAGGCGGTAATAGAAATGATTTTAACAAAATGAAATTTTTCTGGGATATTACTAACATCTTGATGTAGCTGTTGTGTTCTATTAGAAATTGTATTGATATATTTGGACATATATATATATATTTTGTTATATATTTAAAATTTTCAAATAATGTCAATTTTCAAAATGTTCCATGCGCCTTCCTAATTTTCCAAGTTCTTCAAAATTTGTTATGTATTTACCTTATGGTACACCAAATGGATATTAGATAAATAAATGGTATTTTAGAACTCATAGACTAAATTCTTGATTGAAAGAATAATTAACAGTGTTTTTGCATGATAAAAATTAGTTTTTATGCATATTATTATTTTTATTAATTATATTTTCTATTCATGTTTACGATTCCAACTAAGTTTTAATCTTAGATATGAAAGGTATCTCATAAATAAAAATCACTGTATTATATGTAAAAGAACTGCGCATAGAGCATTTTCAATTAATTAATTATTTCAATATTTAATAATTACCAAAATAATTAATATTTTACCTTAAAATTTTAGTTATTTTTACGTAACTACATTTGCAATCACATATTTAATTTTCAAGCAAATCGGTTAAAAAAAAAAAAAATTAAGTCCACCTTCGCCTTAAATGATTTAAAATATACATTTATACATACATATATGCGGATTTACTTTGCTGCATTTTTACAAAAACCAAAATCTACATTCCACAATTTTTAATTTTTATGAAATAAACAAAAATATCAAAATGCTCCTTCCAATAGAATTGGAAGTTTCTGATGCTTCAATGTATCTAATACTTTACATTCGAAATAAAGCTATTATATGAATGTAAAGAAATCTTACAATAATAATAAAGACAAACTGTCACATTCACATTCGCCAAACCACACAGCAGAAGTTATCGGGACTGGCTTGGCGAATGGTTACAGAGAAGTAAAGCATCCCCTGATTTTTTTTAAAGCTTAAGCTATTTTCAACATTCAGTCTCAACTTCATTTCTTTTTGAAAAATTCATGGTTTAAAAACTTACAACCATTTTTTAAATAAATTTAGCTACTTAAAATGCCTAAAACATGCTTTAGTGCAAGAAATAAAATTACCACACATATATCAGGATTTTGTGATAATATATAGCTTTAGTAACAAAAATCAAAGTATATATTTCACTATTTTTAGTTTTTATGAAATCTTAAGTTTTAAAAACATAAAATTGTTCCTTGAAATAGAGTTGGAGGTTTCTATTGCTTACTTACAAAATGAGGCTTTTGATAAATGTAAAGTTATCTTATAATTTAAACAACTTTTTTTTCGACTTTAATTTACTTTTGAAAAATGAATAGTTCAGAAAATCATACAAAACTTTTTTTTATTTATTTAATTTATCTGAATAAAATGTTTTAATCATGCTTAAGCAATATAAAAAATTCAGTTATGCGGATTTATATCAAGATCTCGCGATAGTAAGAATATGACTTGTGTAGGCATCTCATTAATGAAGTAAACATGTCAACAAAAACAAATAATTAAAATCGAAAACTAATTTCGTTTGTTAGAAATGAACTATGTTATTATATTTAAGTTATTACATCTATAGTAATAGCTTTGAAATAGCCATTTGTTTCCGATACATCGCTAAATATTTGAAGCGGAAACAACATTTTTAGGCTTACGCAAGATACTACTACCCATAATTTTTTCAAGTTTAAATACAAATTTTATATTTGAGAGAAACATTAATGCATTAGAATGCGTATAACAGAAAAATAAAAAATAATCACTTGTACACTTACCTTGATTATTTCCGGGATTGCAAGAAGAAGAAATATAAATGATACTTCAGGATCTCTGGTGTGTTTACGGCGCCATTAAAAACTCTACGTCTGCTCTGTACTGTTGCCACAACATGAAAATAACAAACGTTGAACCGACATCGTCGTTCAACTTGCGTTTCTCTTTTCCATGGCATTTTACTATAACTATTATAATGGTTCAATCGTTCGAAGTTCTTTGCTTGAACGAATATTTTGGTGAATGGTTGAACCTGTATTTTTAACAGTGTATGTGAAATGAAACAAGACACAGATGTCATATACGCACCACGTTGGCGCGATTTTTCCCTCCACCAGCTTGGGGAAAACTTTGTTTTTGAATATTAGTTACAAATAGTGTGACAAATAGTACACGTGATTTTTTATTTCAATATAAAAATAAAATAACGTAATAAATGAAACAGCTTCTATTATTTTAAAAAAGGAAATAAAAATAAATAAATAATAGTTTGATATAAATAAAGGCGCGGATGTCATATACGCACCACATTGGCGCGATTACAACAAAATGGCAATTTTATGCCTCACATGGTAACCCGGTTATTTTGTTTCAATTGTTGTTTATTAACTTTTATTTTTTATTTTAATTCTATAAATTGTTTTTATTATATATATCAATATTTATTTATATCAAAATATCATTTATTTATTTTTATTTCCCATTTTTGAATAATAGGAGCTATTTCATTTATTACGTTATTTTATTTTTATATTGAAATAAAAAATTACATGCTATTATTGTATGGTATTTGTAACTAATATTCAAAAACAAAGTTTTCGCCAAATTGGCGGGGGAAAAATCGCGTCAATCTGGTGGGTATATGACATCTGTGCCTAAATTAATATTGATATACATATAAAAATAATCTATAGAATTAAAATAAAAAATAAAAGTAAACAAACACAACAAACAGTTTTCGCCAAAGGGGCGGGGGAAAAATCGCGCCAACGTGGTGAGTATATGGCATCTGTGCCGGGATTTTTACCCTTTTATCTGTGCTTTCGGAAATATAAAAAAATTAAAAAATTCTTATATCAGGTGTATAATGTTTTGCATTTTTATACGGACCACTTCTCCATTTTAAGATTTTAAATTCTATTTATATCAGATATTTCTTTCTTGAGATTCCCACAAGTTTTTTCCGGTAATTTGTTTAGTTCGCTTATTAATTGTTTACAATTTGCCCCCCTGGCAATAACAATTATTTATCACAAAAAATGGGTACTTCTCTATTATTCCGTCGACCACTTTTCATAACAAAAAACTATCGCCAAACTGTAACGCTAAATAAACGGGAGAACGTTGCCATTAAAATATCAAAATAAATAAAATATAAGAATTTAAGGACACAATTGTTACTTTAATGAATGAAATAACTAATAAATCAGTAAAACATAATGAAAAATACACGCAAATGTCGAATTAAAAACCACTTGATGGCATAACAAATACGTATAATGCTTCTGGCATCAAGTAAATGGGACTGTATTTTTGGCGTTTAATCTTAGTTTGGCGATAGATTTTTGTTATGAAAAGTGGTCGACGGGATAATAGAGAAGTACCCAAAAATGGCTTAGTTTTGTTAAATTTGTTTGTTATGTATTTTCATTTCTTATTAAAATATCGAAAATGGCAATAAAATTTTATTTTAGCACCGTACTTAAATTTTTAAAAAGGCTCAAAAACATGGTTTAATAAACGTATATTTGTAAATATTTTAAAAAACATGTTTTTCCGCTCTCTAGAAAAATTTGTAAGATTCTACAACTGCCTTTGGCACCAACCAGTACATGATACGGAACTTTTCCCTATTCAGATACACAGAAGAGGTTGGTCACAAACAAGAGTAATGCTAGCAACAATATTGTTTTAACTCTATAAGAGTTAGAAACAATAATGATATTAAATTCCCCGATTACGGAACTTTCTCCTAGAAAAAAAAAACTGTAGAAGTCTTTTACATTTGTTTCGAATGAAGCTCGATCAACAAAGTATTAATTGATAATACAAACAACACTAATATTAACATGGGGGCACAAGTTTGAATTTAAGTGTATATATTTGGAACCCTCCCCCCCCCCAACCACCCACCAAAAAAAGAAAAAGAAAGTTACAGAAATGAATTTAAAATGGCGTGAAGCCACCCTTTCTGACATAAGAAATTGGCTGCGAACCCGATTACGAAACTTTCACTTAACTTAATAACATGTATCTAATAGCCCTGAGGACAATTCCCCTTCCCAGTTATACGGACCTTGGGGCTTTTTTAAAAAGCTTGACGCAGTTTGGGTTGAAGAAGTTGAGATTTACTGTCAAATGACATAAACTACTATGAAAATAAAACTGGTGAATTATTATGCTGGTTTATGTATGTATTTAAAAAATTGCATCTGATTACACTCTTTAGATAAATTACTCCTGTTTGCATTTAATAACAGATAAACGGCTTCCGTTTACTAAATTGTTTAAATATTGGGAAGAATTGGCGAGAGATAGATAGACGTGTAAACAAACGGGTAGACAGACGGGTAGAGAGACGGATAGCGACAGAGATAAGCTAACGGGTAGCGAAACGAATAGACAGACGGGTAGCGAGGCAGGTGCAAAAAAGGGTTGACAGAGGGGTAGTGAGATGGGTAGGGAGGCGGGTAGCGTGGTGGATAGAGAGACGAGTACGGAGACGACTTGACAGACGGATAGAGAGAGGGGTATATAGACAGACAGACGTGTTGATAGACGAGTAGTGTAACGGGAAGCGAGACAGGTAGAGACACGATTAAAGAGTCGGGTAGAAAGACAGACGGATACTGAGACGAGTATACAGAAGAGTAGAAAGACAGTAGACAGATGAGTTCGGAGAGAGACACAGCTAAGACATACGAGTAGTTAGACTGGTAGACACGTTTGTAGCAAAGCATGTTATCAATGTGGTTTGAAGTATACGAGTTTCTATAAATAGTTATACAAATAAACAAAGGAAATTTTTTTAATTCAAATATTAAATATTTGATTTAATATTTCCATATTTAATATTTTATTTTTTAATATTTTATTTAGATATTTGTCACAAAGAAAATGTTGCAAAAATTAAATTAAATTTGCGTTAAACTACGCTTGTTAAAATACGCTATTGGCTGCAAGTCTGATTATGTGACTTTAAAAATATCGTTTTAAAAGATCCGGAGGTTTTTTTTTTTAAAGTTTTGAGCAATTCCCGCTTAAGAAAATGAGATTATTTGCCAATTGTCATAAAAAAATGCATATGAAAACATAACAGTATATGAATTTATATATGATATTTTGTAATTATATCATTTAATTTGCTATTTTTCATATGTTGTATCTTTATCTATCTCTTGTCTATCATATGCTGTATATTCACTTAGATTCTTGTTGATATCTTCTTTATATCGTAATTGTTAACTTTATGTTCTCAGCAATATCACTCAGACTAATCCCTTTGAGGGAAGTCCTAGTATATATAATCGTTGCAGAATTTTGTCGAGTCATTTCAAATTTTATGAAAATCGAATCGAAACTTAAAAAGATATTAATAAAAGTGTTCTTTATTCTATTAAATCCCTTTTTCATATGCTAGACGGCCATTTTTATTCACAAATATTTTTTTTAGTAAAATTGCATAAAAGAAAGATCGTTCAAAAAAATTGTTTGCTTGAGAGATGAGTTACATTCAAAAATGTATAGATTCTGAGATAACTTCAGCGGAAATAAGTTTAACAGCCGAATATCTGAATCCATTAGGGTAAATAAACACAGGAGATTCGTTCATTATGAGTCATAAAAATATTAAAACATGGAGGTAATCATTCGCAAAGCAAGATCTCCATGTTGAATTTTGCAGCTCTGTTCGGTGCAGACAAAAAAAAAATGCATTTGTAAACGCTGCATACGTATTAATAAAAAAAGACATGCCAATTTCGCTCATAACAGAAGATATAATTCATTTCACTGAAATAATAAGGATGATTTTTTTACATTGTGAAACTAGCTATAAAACGAATGCAATGTACAACCACGTACAATTTCCAACTTGTACTTAGCTTAACTTGATTTGTGTTTGTAAAGATGGAATTTTGTAATGGATTTTTCCCTCACTTTTTGATATGCTAGAATTATAAAAAAATGTGTAAACAGGTATGTTTCTGATGACAATACAACATTTTCATATTTTTAGTACTTAATGATAATTTAATAAGTTAAATTTAGGACATTTTTCCGTCAGCCGCAGGTGATAAATCGCCAAATAATTTTACGCTTTACGAGTTACAAAAATAACGGAGTTAATTATGCGCCAAATCATTTTCGCCAAAATCACCCAACTGGTTGCGAAACTGCAAGAGCAAAATATTTTAAACACTAAAAAAATTGAATAAAAATGTATAAAGAATAGAGTGTAATATATATTTTTAAAATATACTCTTTTGTTTACAGTAATGACAGGTAGCGATAGCTGCGTTCTGGGACTAGAATTTTCTGGTAGAACTAAATATGGTGAACGAGTTGCTGGAATATGCAAATCAAGAGGCTTGGCCACTGCAACACTGATGACCCCTGAATACTTTTTACCTGTGCCAGATAACTGGAGCCTAGAAGAAGCTGCAACGGTGCCAGTTGTTTATGCGACTTGTTACTACGGCCTGATGATTCGAGCTCGTTTGCGACGTGGCGAAAGCATTCTGATCCATTCCGGAACAGGGGGTATCGGTCAAGCAGCCATTAATATAGCTCTTAGTATGGATTGTGAAATCTACACTACAGTAGGTAAGTATTATATAGAGTAATGTATATTAATATTATAAAGACGAGACGTGCATTTGTTTGTTTGTAGGAGGTATTATCAGAAACTACCGAACCGATTTAAAAAATAATGGCGGCGAATTGAAATTGACAGTAGGGGATTGACAATATAGGGTACGTTCTAAAATAGTAATTTATTTGCAATTGTTAGGGTTAAAAACTTGGAAATTGACATGGTAATTACTTTTGAGAAGTAAATGGTCACTAACAAGGAAGGTTCTCTATAAGCGCATACTCAGAAAAAAAAAAAAAAAAAAAAAAAAAAAGAAAAAGAAAAAGAAAATACAGAACATTCTTCTTATGAGGTAAAAATTCTATAAAAAATTTCCTGCTGAACCTCGATATAGCGGCTGTAAGAAAATAATGAACATTTATTTTGGGGGGATTTATCGTCATTTGGCGATACAATAAATTAAAAAAAAATATGCTTTTACGATAAATACTCTTTAAGGAAAAACTTTTTCTACTCTTCATACGGAACTAGTTTAAGTAAGTTTAACTTAAATGAATACAATTTTACAACTATATATATATATATATATATATATATATATATATATGTACGAGGGAAAGTCAGTAAGTAAGTTACAAAAGATAATTAAATAATAACTACAATGATATTCACTTCAAAACTATTTTTATTTCTCAACATATTCTCCACCAATATTTATGCAATTATATCACCGTTTTATCAGTGCCCCAACACCAGCTGCATAGCATTCTTTGGGTTGCTGTTTCAGCCACATTGGAACTTCAAGTTGAACCTTTTCATCATCTGTGAACATCATCTTTCTTCCAAGATGGTTTTTTAGTTAACTAAAGTGGAGTTGGAGCTAAGTCGAAGTTGTATGGTGGAATAGTTGCAAGATGATGTTCACAGATGATGAAAAGTTTCAACTTGAAGTCCTAATGTGGCTCAGACAGCAATCCAAAGAATTGTATGCAGCTGGTGTTGGGGCACTAATAAAACGGTGATATAAGTGCATAAATATTGGTGGAGAATATGTTGAGAAATAAAAAATAGTTTTGAAGTGAATATCATTGTAAGTTATTACTTAATTATCTTTTGTGACTTACTTAATGACTTATCCTCGTAAATATAATGAAATTTCACCATCATATTACACGGTTTAGAACAAAATTTAAATTGATTGAAATTATTTCAAGCTGAAAATGGAGGTTCTATTATAAGCAGTGTCGATTCGGCTTCGATACTGTTAATGTTGGAGAATAGAGAATAGTGTGGTTGCCATGTAAACAACGTCTTATTCAGAATCGAAATTTCTAAGGACAGCATTCTTAATCAGGCAGTTATGTTTAAAATATACACACAAAAAATTTCAGCCGGTGAAACCGTGTAAATATAAATAACTGCAGAAACATGAAACTTATATATATATATATATATATATATATATATATATATATATATATTATATAAGCTTGTAGAAATAATAATAAAATATTTCAGCGTTCAATTTTTAATTCATTAAGTACTCCACCATTTAAACACTCATTTAACAAGCAATTTCCCGAATTCATTAAAATTGTTTGCAATTGGCGAGGAAAAGATTTTGCTAGCAAAATCGTTTCGTTTTGTGCCAAATACTCGAAATTATTGTATTTTTTACAGGTTTTATATTGGAATTTCGAAATTAAATTTGTCTGATCATTTATAACGAACATGAGTTGTTTCATTAGCATTTTTTTCCCCAAAATATTTTGAATATGCGCTTTACGAAGACCTTCCTTGTAAGAAAGATTTTCTAAAAAATTGAAATTTATAAGAGTGAATTAAGAAGAAAACATTCTAAAACCAAAACTACAGAAAACGATTTCAAATATTTATTCAGTATTATTTATCGCTGTTTCAACAATAGTTTTTTTTTTATCTGTAGATCTCTGATTCCCAAGGAGCTGCAAGAAAGAAACACGTTCTAAAATTATTATTTTTTTCAGAAATTTCTAAAATTAGAAACTTCAAATTTGACATGTTAGTTGATTTTAGGGCACAGAACGATTTTTAAAAACAAAATCGAAATTACAAATTACAAACTGAACAAAAAACTTTCTAAATTCACGATTAATCTGAAACTACCGCGCCCATTTCAAAATTATTTTCTGTATAATAATAATGATTATTTCTATTTAAAGAAAGGCATTTTTTTTATATCTCAGCACAACCACACCCAAACAGATGGAAGAACGAAAACTGTTCTAGAATTACGATATTTTTTAAAACTGTTATGGCTGGAAGCTTTAGATTTGAAATAATGGTTTCGTTATAAACGTTAATACGACTACACTAAAATTACAAAACCGATTTCAAAATGTTTTCACTGTAGGATAGGTTGTGGATGGAATTATGGTGAGGAACTAGACAATATGTTATCTGTTTTTTCGCAAAAAAGAATCTACGAATGGTTTAGAAATACAGATTTCCTCTTTTAATTCATAGTATTTTTTTTATTAATAGTAGCAATGTAATTTTCACTTCATGTTAATGAGCGCACATATTACATTTTAACAATGTTTACAACAAGTGTTTTCCTTCTCCACGCGCACAAAGCTGCGGGTCTCGCTCATATAATAAAATTTCTCTTTCTTCGTTTAATGGATTTCCTTTACGCGTGATTAACCCCTTCGCGACGAGCGTCCTTTACGGAATTTTTAATCTTTTACCACCGGTTTTTTAAAACAGAAATTTTCGCCTAATTGAATCGCAGAAATGCTACCATTAAATAAAGCAAAGCTTACGCTAAAAAATAACTGGTGGGAATAATCGAGGATTCTTAGCATCTTATTCGTCACGTATACGTGTCGCTCGTCCCCAAGGGGTTAAACATGTTGAGTTGCGTAATATTGCAAACCACATGTTATTGCCTACTGATTGCGCGAGGAAATTGTGATAGCAAGATAACCAACAGAGGGGAAAATATCCAGGCAGGGAATCGAACCCGGATCCTTGAAAAAACGTTCTAATGATTCAAAGCTCATGAAGACTTCTCCATCTTGCATTGCGGTTGCAGCCTTAGGACATATATGAGGGAGTGATCCCAGACTGGTTATCGTCCTCGTAGCTCAGTGGTGGAGCATTGGAGCTTTATTCGAAAGAATCGGGTTCGAATCTCGGCCTGGACATTTTTCACTCTTTTGGTTATACGCTTTGTTAGCAATATGAAAATTCGCGTATTTAATATTCAATAATTTCGGACGTAATTTCATTGCTGATACTTAATTGAAAAAAATAAATTAAATTATATTAGTAATTTGTTACTGAAATTTTTCTCTTGTTTAATTAAAGCATTTTCGATATTTATATTAAGCAAAATTTTATATATTACAAAACGGTGATAAAAGATTCAAAAATCTTGCAATTCAATAAAGAACGCTTATCGCGAAAAGGGTTAACACGCTCGGTTTTTGGAATAATGTGAATGGATATTAGTTTGACCATATCACTTTGTACCCTGTTACAAAAAACAAAACAAAACAAAACAATACTTTATAAAATATAAAATTTATACGACTTTTCTTTCGATTTTTTTACATAAATTTCATTCTGTGTGTTTTATCAGGTACTGAACGTAAAAGGAAGTATATTTTAGAACATTTCCCCGGAATCAAAAGTGACAATATCGGCTGTTCACGTGACACATCTTTTGAAAACATGATTATGAAAAGAACCAATGGGAAAGGTAATTTTTTTTCTTTTACAAATATCATATACTGTTTGTTCAAAAATTCCTTCATAATGTTACATTATTAAATATGTTGTGATTGTAGGTGGTATATTTTATGAATGTAATTATGTGATTGTAGACCATATATAATTGTTAATTTCGTAGCTTTAAAAAATAACTATTAAGACGTAAATGTATTTTAATGGAATGAAGAACAACATCTGAACCATTTTTTCAATTGAAAATATGCCTCTAAAGCTAATGATTTAGGAATTAGTTATTGGTCAATGGTGAGAAGGGACACCCTGTATATAAATTAAAATAGTTCAAAAATTATATATTTTTTATGCGTGTTAAAAAAATTTGTGTTAGTCATATGAGAAGACTTACAGACTATTGTTCAAAGATATTAGAAACATACATCACATTAACTGAGATAGGTTATGTAAACAATTGCGCTAAAAATAAAGAGGAGGAACCATATAGTGTAGTGTTTACAGGTTGAGAGTGAAGTAGCTAAGGATGCAAACAGATCAGACAGGTGCAACAAATCAGGTGTCATCCATTTATTAAGCCATACTTCAAGAGGGAGGTCTTCAAAATGTGACATGGTGTGATAAAAGAAAGAAGTGGGTTAAGTTGTTCTGACGTCACATCGCCTAGCCCAGGAATAATGAAGTCCTGGCCAGCTCGAGTTTAATGAAATAAAACTGGCCGGATGACCTGCCTGGGAACGTGCCTACCTATCTCTAACTCCCCCCCCCCCCCATACACACACCAGAGGTTATGTTGGGCTTGCATTTTATTTATTTATTTTTGTAAAAATTATATTAATGTTAATGCATTTGTTTAGCGAAATCTTTAAAAATTTAATTTAGTTTAATAAATTACATATATATAAATTATAAAATATAATTTTCTTCTTTGTAGAGCTTTAAAATTGTGTTTTTCTTTTACCATCTTTTCTTTTTATTCTAAACCACATACCGGAATTTTTGATTAAATTTATTTGGAAATAAGTCAATACATTTGTTCATGTACATAATAAACCGAAGATTTTGTTTCAAAATTCCGGTGCCATTGTGACATTTGGGATTAAACTTAGTATGTCACCGTATAGGTGTCAGTAGAGTGCAAAAGGTTAATATCATCTTAAATTTGTTAAAAGCTATGTTACTGTATAGTGTACAATATTCTCGGAATTGTACAGGGTGAGCACAAAGTATTGCCTTGATTATAAGAATGTATTCTGCGAAAACTATTATAATTAGAGATATGATTGTTTGGATACATTGTCAGTATTTTTATAAAGTTCTTAAGAGGTCTCAGTAGTCTTACTTTTCCACCGAAGATGCAAGTTTGCATCATGTCACATTTTATTTTATTTCTGATTTCATATAACACAAAATAAAAGGAAATTTTTACCACTAATAGGTCAATATCAGCTTGATTTAACATAATTCTTTCAAAGTTGTACAACTCATATTTAATTATTTTTAAAAAGTTGAAATTTTTAAAAAAGGTAAAAGAAACTTTTTCGCCTGGTATCCACTGCGCGCAAGGTTGAAGAAAACATATTGCTTCAAAAATAACAAACAAAACTGATAATGATGTAAAATAGATGTATCTTGAACTTATGCTTCAATTTCAACCAATTAAAAATTTCATTTATTTTAAATGGGCATTTTTTCAACAAAAAAATGAATTTTTAAAACATTTTACAATTTATTAAAAAAATAAAGTTTTAATTGTTTGAAATTGAAGTATAAGTTCAAGATACATCACAGTGAGGTGGTACTCCATCTTGCTGATGAATATTCATGGTTGAAACGAACACATGGTAAGAACTAAAATACCGCGTTGACATTCTCCGAGCTACCAAGGGGACACACACTGAAATTTCATGAAGGATGTAGTCTAATTAAAAACTTTATAACACTACTTACAATGTACTCAAACAACCACATGTCTAATTATAATAGTTTTCGCAAAATAAATGTTTATAATAAGGGCAAGATTTTGTGCTTGACCCGTATTTTCATTTTCTTTTCATTTTTATTTGTTTTGTCAATCTACACTAGAAGGATTACAGCTTCTGTATTTTATAATAAATTTTTCAGGCGTAAAAGTTGTGCTCAATTCATTAGCAGATGATAAATTTCTTGCCAGTCTCCGTTGTGTTGCCAGACATGGAAGATTTGTGGAAATCGGGAAATATGATCTAGCTTTGGATCACAAAATAGGTATGTTTTCTTTCCTTTTACAATCGGATATTTTTACATGTATTTATTTAAGTCCTTGAATAGCAGTAGTATATATTACTTGTACCACTTAATTTTAATTAACAATTGTACCATTATTTTTTAACACAATTTTGATTATATAACTAATTTGAAAAGAAAAATTGCATTACACTTATACATTATCTACCAATAAGTATTTGGACACCTATGGAAATAGCGATATCTGCGGTACTGATACACGCCAAGCTTTCCATCGTTAAATATGCTGTCGGAAACAACATTGGCATCAGTCGCATGCAATATGCCACGAAGAACAGAGTTATCAGTTTTCAAAAAAGGTGTAATCATCCGTTACCACAGAAATGGTCGGTCTTTAAGGGACATATCTAGCGAATTGAATTACCAAAATCGACTGTGGCCTATGTGATTCAGAAGTGAAAGGTGAGCGGTAATTGTCGGAATATGCCCAGAGTCGGCAGACACACGAAACTGGGAGATAGAGACTGACGGGTGCTGTTCAGAGAAATTCGGAAGAGCTACACCCAACAAATGGCACACAACACCAAGAGATTCAACAGGCATCCGGGTGTGTTGTTTCGATGAATACCATCCGTAAGGAAGCTCATCTGCTTGGTTTTCATGGTCGTTCTGCCGCCCATAAGCCTTTGATAATCAAGTCCAACCGCGCTACTCGTTTAAAGTAGTGCAAAGTACGTCCACAGTGCGCCGTACAGCAGTGGAAACGGGTTCTCTGGAGTGTTGAATCAAGGTTCACCCTCAACTAGTAAAGGACAGTTTATCAAGAGTATATTTACTTCAGTGAAAAGTATCTATAAGGATTCAAATGTTCATAAAATTTTAAAACAATTCCCTAATCTAACACGTTCCCCCCTCTTCAAGATCGAAATTCCTCATAATACTTACCATTTCATTGAAACCTCTGGACCACCTGATTTAGCAAACCACGAAAACTCCAGCCTGCAGAACTCATTGCAGCTAAACGGGAATTCCAATTTATGCTAGAACAAGAAAGCTGTCGGCCATCTAAATCTAATTGGGCCTCCGCTTTACACCTTATTCGTAAGAGTTTAGGTGAACGGTGCCCCACTGAAGATTATAGAACGCTTAATAAGATAACACGTCCTTATAAATACCCAATCTCACATTACTAGACAAGACTTTACTCATATTTTTCGTGATGCTAAAATTTCCTCAAAAGTATGTATTGTCAGAATTTTTCATCAAATTTTTTCTAAATACTACTGACATCCCCAAAACAGCCATTACTACCCCATTTGGTTTATTCTAATTTGATTTTATGCCATTTAGGTAGCCCAGTGTTGCCCAGATTTTTCAAAGGCACATTCATGAGGTGCTTAATGATCTCAATTTCTGTTTTTCCTACCTGGGTGACATTTTAATCGCCAGAAAATCATCACAAACTGTACATGATTCGCACCTACAGCAAGTGTTAAGTCGCCTGGACAAATACAAAATCTAACAATCTATCCATCTAAATGTGAATTTTTCCAAGAGAAAATTCAATTCCTGGGACACATTGTCTTCGAAAATGTGTCCAAACCCCTTCCAGACAAAGTCAAAGCAATTATAGACTTTCCAAAACTAAAGTTAGTGAAAAACCTCCAAAGATTCTTAGGTGCCCTACATTTTTAGAGACTTTTTTTCCTGACATGGCTTCTACTCAAATGTCATTAAATCATTTGCTGCAAAATTACCAGAAAAAGGATTAAAGACAGATATCAGGGACTGATGCTACGACAGATGCCTTTAAAATATGTAAAGAGACACTCTCTCAGGCCACAATGCTATGCCATCCTGATCTAACTGCTACCTTAGTGCTGCATGTTGATACATTCGATATGGCTATTGATGAAACTTTATACCAAAGCAGTGAACAATGTACCTAGCCTCTTAAATTTTTTTCAAGATAAAAATTTCCTGCACAGCGAAGCTGTTAGCCATTTATGCCATTAAGTATTTTAGGTACATAGTTCAAGCTAGATCATTTACCATATACACTGGTCACAAACCTTTATGTTCTGCGTTTGCTCACAAACCTGAGAAGTGTACTCCTCGACAACATCGTCATCTCGACTTTATCGCTCAGATCTCAACAGATACTGAGCATATCAGCGGGCAAGATAATTATGTTGCTGATGCACTCTGCCGAATAATTACAATATCCCTGAATTTCAGTTTTCAAACGATGAAAGCTGAAACAAAACTGGGTTGAGAGCCATTGCAAAATCTTTCCTCATCGAATTTAGTGCTTAAGAAGTTTCCGGTAGAGCGTGGTTCTCAATCTGAACTATACTGTGATGTCTCAACTGACAAAATCAGACCCTTCGTGCCCCAAGTGATGCGTCGCCAGATTTTTTATAGTCTTCATGGACTTTCCCATCCTGGTATCCATTCAACCATACATCTGATAAAAGAACGCTTATATTCGTCTTCTATGCAGCCTGACATTACCAAATGGACTCGTTCCTGCATTTCTTGTCGACGCAGCAAGATCCATAGACACACTTCCAGTCGTCCTGGAGAGTTTTTCATAAGCATGTCCACTTGGATTTGGATGAGCCTTTACCTTAATCGAAAGGCTCCCAATACCTTTTAACATTAGTAGATAGATTCACATGTTGGCCAGAGGCTATTTCAATGGAGAATATAAGAAAACAATTGTCTTCAGATTCTATTCTGGGTGAATTTGCAGATTTGATATACCACTCCGTATCACAATATACCATGGACAACAATTCGATCATTAGCTGTTCCAAAGTTTAGTAAAGATTATTGACACCCATCATATACACACGACGTCATATCATCCGGCATCGAATGGACGTGTTGAAAGTTTTTGCAAAAGTCTTAAGGTTATCAGTCGCTGCAATGCTCCAGCACGCTGGTTTTAAATATTACCTGCTATTCTCCTCAAATTTCGCTCATCCATCAAAGAAGCCAGTGTTGCTAAGCTCGCATATCGTGAAACCCTTTGCTTATGAATTTATTTTCGCCTCCAGGGACTATGTAGATTCAGCTACATTTGTTGGTCGATTGCAAGAAAACATATCTGCAATTCTTCCTGTTCCAACCAGCCTACGCACTGGTCGTTTTATTTTTGTGCATAATGAACATTCTTCATGTAGTCATGTCATTTTACGACAATATGTCACTCGTAGCAGACTCCAACATTTGACGCAGTAACATTTCGGATGTTATCCCGCAGTGATAAAACTTTATCTTCCAACTAAACAGCAAAACAACAACAGTGAACATTGATCGGTTGAAACCTGCATTCATCGATGTGGTTCCTGATACAGTACTTCCAGAGAAGTCAGTATTTCTGTCTGCACCAGCACTAGCACTTGACCAACCACAATCTCCTTCCGGCCTGGAAACCAGTCAAGCACAGTTTTCTGACCCGTCTACCAACCGACAAGTCAGGTCGTTGAGTTAAATTTAACCCCCATTACCTTGATGTTACTTCATCACTGATAAGAGGATGATGTGGCAAAATACACAAGCGATCACTTACCAAAGAGTGAACTGAACTGAATTGAATCAAAAAACTTTTCTGACTCTCATTTTGGCTACAGTAGTTCGTTGTTCGTGGCTGTTAAATGTAACTTGTATACGCGTACGTTTTTCTATCATGTTTTCAAGTTCTAATAAAATCTGTTGTTTTGTCATCGTTAAAAACCTTCATCGTTAAAATTTCTGGGAACCCGTTCATGTGTACTAGTATAATCCACTAAAACTCACAGTTATCAATAAGAAATAGATAGAACTTTCAGATTCAGGAGAAGAAGAAAATGAAGCAATTCAAAGAAACGAACTGTTGAATGTATGCAAAGACTTATGGCAAACACTAGTTTCCAGCAGCGAAGTACCGTTTTCCAACGAAGTACCTTTCCCAGCAAAGTGGGTTTCCAGCTGAAAGGTTTTAACAGCGAAGTTGTGCAGTGACTTTAGGGTTCAAAATAACACGGTGTGTCAAAACTAAGGCAGAATTTCCGGTGTACAAGTTCTAGAAAAGTTAAGAGCCTACGCTAGTCACGCGACGACACGCTCAAGCTAATGTTAAGTCTATGGGAAGCTTCTTGCGCAATTTCTCGCTCGCATTTTAATATTTTTAAATGATTTTTTTGCATGGGATAGCTGAGGTAGATCTTTAACGTTGTTAGTTTTTACTTTTTTGATTTTGGTTACAGTTTTTTTATAAGCGGTTATTTTCAATTTTGGAACCGGTTGGAACTGGTTCTGAAAGTGAAAGTACTCTTACATAAAAAAACTGGAACCAAAATCGAAAAAATAAAAACTAACAACGTTAGAGATCAACCTCAGCTATCCTATGCTAAAAAAATTATTTGAAAAATTAAAATGCGAGGAAGAAATCGCGCAAGAACCTTCCCATAGACTTAACATTAGCTTGCGCGTTCTGTCGCATGACTGATGTAGGCTCTTAAGTGGGCGAGCCAAGTTTAGTGATAATTCTACAACCGAAGCTAAGTCCATTTTTAACCTTTCAGAGGTAAAGTATTTCTATTGCAAAAATGCTTTAATGATTGAATAACAGCAGAATTTACAAATAAATGGTTTTGAAGAAAATAAAACCTTTTCGTCACGTACATTATAAAATCAAAATTTTATAACAAAATTCTGGGTGCATTTGGCAGCACTGAATTAAAATTAAGTAGTATACATAATATACCACCGCTTTTCACAAGGTTAAGTGATTTCTAGAGCGATCTGTAAGGAAGTGTGTTAGGTAATTCTGTAAAAATTTAATGAAAGCGAGATGAAATTGTAATTTAATTAAATTCCTAAGAGTAAATTAATTCCAGTTTTGAATTATTTTGGTAGAATTTTATATTATGGTAATGACTAGCGCTAGTGCTTCCGCATTTATTGCTTATACATTCACTTCTAAATTTCGCATAATTCCACATTAATGCAACATTGAATAGGAAAATAAAATGTACTTTCAAATGAAATTTGTTTGAAAAATGTGTCTCAATCTTCTGATTTGTTATGATTTTTTAACTTTCAGATATGTAAAATGAAACTGTATTTAAAATTTTCTGTGTGTCCCTTTAAATAAACGATAAATGTTATGCACATATTCTACAGGAAGTATTTTGTAGTAAACCTCAGTAACGTATATCAATTTCATTATATTTGAAATAGTGTAATACAATTAAAATACCTGGAAACAGCTTTTCCCCATAGACCATTATGTAACGGAAGTCTTTTGTGATGTCTTGTAAATGATTAATAATTGTTTTGCACCCCATATTCTGCAGAAGGCAAGTTTTACTGCACTTCATAAATGCATGTTAATTTCATTATGTTTTAAATTATGTAACATCATTAACATACGTTTGAAACAATTTTTCACATTGCTATAAGGTAACAGATAACTTTTGACTGTCCCTGTAAACGAAGTATAAATGATACCCTCTTCATTTTCAATAGCGATCGTGATATAGTAGACGTCAATAACACCTGAAAATTACAGTACAATTCGAGTATATTTACGAAAATAGAGTTCGACCAGACGGCCAGACAAACCGAATTCATAAACACAATAAAATATAAAAATACTAGCTGTTACCCGTGACTTCATTCACGTAACATTAAAAGAAAAATAAAGGTACTAATCAAGCAAAATATTTCACTCCCGATAATTAAAAACGTAAATAATTAACTAACTCTTTATCACATTTCATAGAAGAAAATACGATATTTCTTTGTTATAGGGGCCTTGACATAAATCCGTTTAAAAAAAGTAAAATTTTGTGCCAAATAACCGCGAAAAGGAAATTGCAACCAATAGAAAAAAGACGGCCAAATGAAATCGTGTAAATCGACGAATTGGGTAAAAAGAAATGTCAATTTTACCTGACAAACCATTTTACTTTTAACGACTTTGAGAAACGTTTTAACAGCCATCATTTAAAAATAATTCATTGGAAATAGTATATGCTTTTTCTTTAAATTCAATTATTGTGAATAGAGAGTAATAATTCTACACCTAAATGCAAGGAGCTTCAATTGCAAAGCTTTTTGCAGCCCAAAATTACATGCAAACTAACACTTAAATTGCAAAGCTTTTTGCAACGCAAAATTATATGTAAACATTACTTTTGCATGTAATTTTCATTGCAAATTAACATTTATTACGGTTCAAATTAAAATTAATTTGGGTGCAAATTACATGTAAATGTTACGTTTGCATGTAATTTGGGGTTGCAAAAAGCTTTGCAATTGCAAGTGTTACGTTTGCATGCAACAGAAAATTTGTGTCCTTGGTTTAATCTATAGCTGAAACAAATCTTGATTTCTTAACAATATGCTGAGCAGGCGATTTTTGCTCTGCAGAATAAATTGATTCATAAAGTGTGAATATGTGGAAATATGTTTTTATTTTTCGGAAATTTTACTGTAATCAAGATTTTTTTCACCAACTATTTAAATTGAAAATAATTTTTTTTTCAGTTTTAATGAGAAAATGGCATAAAAATATATTAATCCGTTTTATTTCTCCTTTTTTTATCCACAAAAATGGAGTAATTTAAGTACCGTTTTTAGAGAAATTTCGTTAAAATTTACAAAAAGAAATATTAATATCTCGAAATCTAATTCAAAATTTTAAATTCTCAGAGTTTATATGACATCCTCGAATCAATGATAACCGGTATTAAGTAAATCGCGTTGCATTAAGAGGAGTAGTTGCAAAATACACACAGTCAGATTTTAACTTAATAGACTTGTGTTCAATTTTCTTTTCCTAATAATCTTACTGATGCTTGTATTATTAATCACAGAGTTCAGAGAATAAATAGAGATGAAGTGTTCATGTTTGGCGTGATGCTGAAAATGCAACCCTACAGTCGGCCCAAACAACTGGCGGCTTGCTTTCAAAACCTCTCCCCGTCCAATGAATCCAGTCCTTGTTCCACGTGCAGCCTCTCTCCATCCAATGAAGTCAACCCTTGGGCCTAATGATTTGAGCGATAAGCGGCTTCATATTGCAAGCCGATTTTACGGTTCATTACCTCTCTGTTCTTTCACCGTACTCAGTGATTATTAATGTATGAAATTGATACACGCTCCATTTGAAACATATTTAAAAAATCCCGTTTTATTATGACTTCACTTTGATCCCAGAGAAATCTCTTTTCAATGATATAATTCTTGTTAATTTTCTTTTCCTGGCAATAGACGCGTTCAGTGTGACGTCAGTCATGACGTTTTGGTTGGATACTGACTCCAAATAAACGGTTGCTATGCTTCATTTCTTATTAAATATAAATCGTAGAAAATGTTACTACTGCATATAATGTATTAAAACAGCTTGCCGTGAACTATAGCTATAAGATTTAGCTATATTGTGCAAACATAATAGAAAATACAACATAGCAACCGTTTGTTTGGAGTCAGTTTCCAAGTAAACGTCATTACTGACGTCACGACTGAAAGCGTCTATTATGACGTGAATTTTAGCAGAAAACTCACATCTGTTTGTAACTGATATTCAAGCTTATTATTAATCAGTATCAAAAAACAATATTTCAGTTATTCATCTTAAATATGACATCCATTATGTATAAACTTTTATTATACACTGATAGTCATGCTCTTTGTAATATTACGAATATTTGAAAATACATGTTTTATTTATGACGTCATATTTGTTCAAGCCAAGGAGGATCCTTTTCATAGTTCCATGGTTCAAAAAATTAGTTCAAAATCTTTTTCTTAGTAATATAATTATTGTTAATTCTTCTTTCTAATTATAACGCAGTTTTTGACGGAAAAAGATCTTTTTAATGTAACCGATATTCATACTTCATGTATAATAACAAATACTCCATATTGTTGTTTCAAATATCACAGAAATTCATCTTCCTTTGAATTATTTTCATTTTTCACGTGAAAATCGCTCAATTGAAACTTAATTGTTGAGGAAAAATTATTTTCCGCATTTTTATTTATTGGCAACGATCAAAGCTCTAGCAACGATATAGTAAAATGGTTAAATTTTATCTAAAAATGTCCATTGATTCTCTATGAAAATAATCAAATTTTGAATTATTAAGAAAAGTAATTGCATAAAATAAACAAAAACCCGTCTATGTTCATTTCCGGGTTATAATCCACCTATATGCAAAGATACAGGGTCATTAATTTCTCCATTTTGACGCTGGCTGAAGCCTAACATTTGCACACAATCAGATTTATAATATTACTAGCTGTTACCCGTGACTTCGTTCACGTAACATTAAAAGAAGAATAAATACATTAATTAAGCAAAATATTTCACTCCCGATAATTAAAAACGTTAATAATTAACTAACTATTTATCACATTCATAGGAGACAATACGGTATTTTTTTGGACCTTGACATAACTCAGTCTTAAAAAAGTGAAATTTTGTGCCAAAGAATCGCGAAAATAAAATTGCAACCAATACAAAAAGAACGGCCAAATAAAATCGTGGAAATAGACGAATTGGGTAAAAACAAATGTCAATTTTACCTGATAAACAATTTTACTTTTAACGCCTTTGTGAAACATCTTAACAGCCATCCTTCAGAAAAACATTAATTGGAAATAGTACATGCTTTTTTCTTTAAATTCAATTCTGCCTCCTTGTTTTAATGCATAGCTGAAACAAATCTTGTTTTCTGAATGACAGTATGTTGACAGGCAATTTTTGTTCTCCAGAATAAATTGATTCATGAAGTTTGAATATGTGAAAATATGTTTTAATTTTTCAGATAATTTACTGAAATCAAGATTTTGTTTTCAGCATCTATTCAAAGTGAAAATAAATTCTGTTTTTCAGTTTTAATGAGAAAATGGTGTAAAAAATATACTGATCTGTTTTATTTCGCCTTTTTTATACACAAATATGGAGTAATTTACTTTCCGTTTTTACAGAAACTTCGTTAAAATTTACAAAAAAAAAAAAAAAAAAAAAAAAAAAAAACCCTTGGTATTTAATTTAATTTTTTTAATTCTGAGAGTTTGTGTGACATCCTCGTATCAATGATAACCGGTATTAAGTAGCGTTGCGTTCGATAGTCTAGGAGTTGTTGCGAAATACAAACACACGGTCAGATTTTAATATAATAGATCCGTATTCATTTTCCTTTTCTTAAAATTATGATGTGATTTTTAGCAGAAAACTCTCATCTGTATATAACGGATACTCATGCTTAATAATCAGTATAGATTTAAAAAAAAATTCGTTATAAATATGGCGTGAAATTTATCTACTTTTTATACTTACTGATCCTTGTATTATTAATGTAAAGAATTGATTTACACTCATTTTAAAACATATTGGAAAATTCCCGTTTTAACTCAAATATGACGTCTCTTTTTCCCCAGAGAAATCCCTTTTTAATGACATAATTCTTGTTAATTTTCTTTTCCAGGCAATTAATTTCAATACTGGCATAGGGGAAATTATGTTACTTTAACGAAATAATATTAAATCTTACGTTTTATCAACAAAAATGGAACTATTAACATTCGTCATTTTTTTTAGGTAATCGAGTTATTTCTTTTAGTTTTAAGAATGAAAATAGCTATTTCTCGCTATCCATGACATCATTTTCGACATAGATAATTTTGCGGAGCATATTATTGACATTTGCTAATTATTTTCTTTTGAAACTTCTTTTTACTTTTTTAAAATTTAAATAAAAATTACGGTATAGTTATATCAGCCATGCGCAGACGGTAAAACGCTAAGTATTTTACCATACAAAAGAAAAAAAAAGTGAAGAAAAAACCCAAGATCATTTTATTTCACCAATCAAAGCCTTTCCTCTTTATTTGCGATGTATGACGTCATATTGGCCTGTTTCCTATGGTTACGCATATTGAAACCTTGTATTATTATCAAAAACGAAGAAAAGTACGTTTTATTTCTAATAATATTATTTAATCTTCTTTTTAATTCTTTAATTTTTTTATTTCATTTTTATTTTTCACGTGAAAATTTTTCAATTGAAACTAAATTTTTGAGTATAAATTATTATTACGGGTTTTAAATTAGTTTTGGCAACGATAAAGTATTAGCAACGGTAAAGTAAATTTAACCATTTTAAAATATTATACGAAAAATGTCCATTTATTCTCTATGAAAATAACGAAATTTTGAATTATTAAGAAAAATATTTGAATAAAATAAACAAAAACTAGTCTATGTTCATTTCACGGTTATAATCAATCTATATGCAAAAATACAGGATCATTAAATGCTCCATTTTGACGCTGGCTTCAGCCTAACATTTGCACACAATCAGATTTATAATATTATTAGGATTAGGATAGGATAACAAATTATAACACCTTGAATTAATATACTTCTTTTAATTGTAAAAGACGTAAAAAAAACCTCGATAAACAGAAAAAGAAGTTTTATTAGACTGTTGGCGCAACTCCGATACAGCCGAAACACGCCAACAGTCTAATGAAACTTATTTTACCGTTTATAAAGTTTCTATTTAAAGTCTTTAACCCCCTGACCGCCGATCAAAAGGGAAAATTTGTAACGTTGTTTTCTCTGTCATTTTTTGAAAATGCAAAATAAAAAGATGAATTTTCAAATTTGATATAAAAAAATAATTACTTATATGAGTGTAACCCTTGAGGGTATTAATCACTACTCAATGTTTTAAAACAGCATTATATTTGTAGAATTATATTAATTTAAACAATGCTTCGATTGAAGTGAAACTTACAGCATACCCAAGGCAAAATTCATGCAGGTATTTGTTTGCTAGACTAGCATTAAATGCTGTATCCCAGCAATAAAATAGTATAAACTACCATAAACATTTGCTGGTTCCACCAGAATTACCAGCAAGTCATGGTGTGTATTGATCCCCTTGATGCTGGCTAGCATTATAAAGCATTTAATAGCATGCAAAATCTAGCATACAAAACAATACATAGCAATAACTAGCCTATTTTTTGTTGCTGGTACTAGTGTTTGCATTTTATCAAACACTATTATGGGTTCGATATATTTTAATATTCAATCCTTTTAATTATCACAAAATTTATTTACACACTTATAAAATACAGATATGGGACATTCCACGAGATGTTGATATAGACAATTATTTACATATGTACAAATTCTAGATTAACTTTACCTTGATTCTGATCATCTTACTATACCCAATAAAAGATGATCCTAAATTATATCCTCTAGTTGCACTTTATTCTATGCCCGTCATTCTTTTTCTGGGAAATTAGACGGTATTTTTTTAATTCACATTCGTAGCTACTCCTCTTCACAAAACATTCTTTTTAACTACACAACAAAAAAACAGCCAATTTCTTTTTCCTAAATTTTTAACCTCTTCTCGAGATAATAAAATGTAAAAAGAAGGCAAAAGAAAAAACAACTACGTTGCTATAGCAACGAGCCGCATTTAACAAATAAAATAAAATATAAAAGAAACAATTTTATCGGCGTTAGGTAAAGTCGTCTGCATAAATAAAAATATTAATTCACCGATTCCCAACAACTAGCGTGAATTTTGACCTGGGTAATAAACAGATATATCAATTCACGGCGGTGATAAGGTTAAGCAATTAAAATAAGTATGTCATAAACATTTTTCAACAATGCTGGAAAGTGTTAATAATTAAATGTGGATGCTATCACATGAAAAATACAGTAAAAGTTAATATTTTTTATATCAGGTCTTAAAATGTTCTTGAAGAACATCGCCTTCCATGGCGTCTTCTTGGATGTAATAATGGCAGACATTGAGGACAGCGAATTGCCCGAAACGTTCCAACTTCTGTGGGAAGGTGTCAAAACTGGTGTTGTGAAGCCATTGGATCGGACTGTATTTCCGAGAGACAAGGCTGAGCAGGCATTTCGTTATATGGGGGCAGGAACGCATATAGGCAAAGTTTTACTAAAGGTAAGTGTTTCAGATGATCATCTACAGCGGTTCCCAACCTTTTTTATTTCACGTACCCCTTGCTGAGGCCTTTTATTTATGAGTACCTCTTTTTACCATAAACACGTCCCTACTCAACCACACAACGCACACATGCTAGTTTCTTTTTTTGTTTAAATTATTAATCTTTTTGACAGAGCTAAACAATAAATCGACCCAAATTACATTCCCATTTTTAATCTTTTATTTTTTATCTTGCATTTTAAAATTATTTTTACTTTTTATAATATTAACTAACATCGATATAACATTAAAAGAATTTTTAAATACTTATGATGAAAGTTTAAAACAATTTTCCATCATGATATACAAGAAGTCAAACATGGCTTTTATTGCTCTCAATGGAAATACTTGAACATGTTTCGTGGAGCTGAGGTTTTTTTTTTTTTTTTTTTTTTTTTTTTTTTTTTTTTTTTTAAATCAGGTTCAAACGAAGACAGATATAATCTCAAGTCAGGAGGAGCAGAGTCAAGTTTATTGCGATATTTGTTCTTAATGTATGCCTAAGACAAAAATGCTCTTTCTTCAACCTCTGTATTTATGAAAGGCAACAAATATCTTAATGCTTTATCATTGAGTTTTTGGTTATTTTCAATTTTCATAAAGATAGGGAGGGAATCATAAGTAACCATGCAATATGATCAGAGGTAGGCGAAGCTAGTGACTTTTAATTATCAATAAATTACTAGATCTAGTGGGCCTTCTCCTTCATTTTCAGAGTAATATATTGAAGTTACACATGACACTAACTTTGTTATCTAAAACTCTCCACTTTATTTATGTGTTTTCAGTTGAACCATTTTTGTGATTTCCGCCATTACCGATACCAGGGCATCCAACCCGGGCTACCCGGGATAGAGAATATATGCGAAAACCATTTTTAACACTTTCCAACCTAGTTGAAAAGTGTTTATGACTTCGGTTTGTCTGGCCGTATGGCCGTCTGCCGTCTGGCCGTCTGCCGTCTGCCGTCTGTCCGTGCTCTAACTCCCGTAAATATGCACGGATTGCTCTGCAATTTTTATATGTTATAGTCGTTATCTATAGCATGTTCCCTATTTCAACGGAAGTGTGTAGCACTGAAAGTTTTTTTACAGGGACACTCAAAAGAATTCCGTTACATTGCGGTCTATGGGGAAAAATCATTGACGGTTTATTAAAATAATGTTTCACTATTTTAAACGCATTGAAATTTATATATATCACTAAGGTGCATTAGAAGAAGCTTAATATGGAATAGGATGTGCATAGCACTTATAGTTACTTTACAGGGACAGTCAAAAGAATTCTGTTACATTACGTCTATGGAGAAAAATCGTCTGCGGTTTATTTAAATAACGTTTCCCTATTTTAAACGCATTGAAATTTATATATATCACTAACGTGTATTTCAAGAGGCTTACTACAGAATAGTGTGTGTACAGCAGTCATCGTTCATTTACAGGGACGCACAAAAGTTCGCGAACACATTTCCGTATTATTTAACTCCAGACGGAGAATTTTAAACTGTGCTACGCGTTTCCTAACTGAACTAAAATTTAACATCCTATGTAGTATATATACAAATCTATAGATCCTATACAGGGCTGAATAAAAGTATTCGGATTACTTAGATGTTATCTTTTAGCTTATTTAACTGTATGATTTGTAAAATTATTTTGGAAGCGTTGGAAAGTGTTACATAATCTATGCTTGACGCATGATTTTTCGTTCTTGTTTATTTTCTGTTATTGAAAACTAATAGAATTTTAACATTTAATAATTTCTGTTAGATTTCCCGCTAACAACACCAAAGAAATCGCTAAAAATTTCGTTATTTACAACAGTTTTTTTAAATTATTATTATTCAAATATTTTCAGCTGTTTTAAGCGTTTATTTCAATTACATGTCTGTTAAATCTGTGTTTTATTTATACTATTTTATTTATTCCTTACGGAAGTTTTAATTGCGTTATTGAATATTAGCTGCTGGAGACAAATTGCTGAACTTTTTATATTGTTTAAAGTACAAACGGATTAATTCTCTGTAATCGTCTGCAACCGATAGAGATAGATTTTTAAAAAATCATGCTTGAAATTTAATTTAAATGCTATAAATCAGTCAATTAAGATACAGTTTTCAAACAAATTGCATTTGAAAGTAGATTTTTTCCCCTATATAACGGTGTAAAAATTAAAAATTTGCGATGTTTAGAAATTAAAAAAAATTGCAGTAGAAAAAATCGCAAAACCGAAATTTCATCGTCCAGTGTTGCCATTCGCAAAATGACGTCAGCGTTACGCACGGACACGTTTGTCCTTTATAATACAGATATTTTCACGTACCACCAGGGGTACGCGTACCCCAGGTTGTGAACCTCTGATCTAGAATTAAAAGTTTCATTTACAACATTATACATACACTCAGGGCTTAATTTCTAACACGAATAAGTACCGGAGCTCTACTATTCTGCAGTAATAACAACCGTAAAATATCCTTTCTGCCCCCCCCCCCCCCCGTCACTTCCACTTGCAAATTTATATTTCATAGATTATTTGCAAAATTTAAAGCAATTTTATCTTCAGTAAAAGAAAAGTTTTAATGTATTTGACTATATCTATATGCATTTGTACCGGGTGTTCTGAAAAGCACTGATTGATTTTTAAATTCAATAACTTGCACACGGTGACAGAGATTAAAAAAATTCTTGCAGGAAGGTTTTGTAAGATGTCAGTAGTTTTTTTTTTTTTTTTTTTTTTTTTTTTTTTTTTTTTTTTACTGTGAATCCTGATTTTACATCGAATTACCAGCAGGAGATGGCGCTGCGGGCAATAGACGTCCAATCGAGGAAGAAACAGAAATCACCCAACATTGATGCGAAGGAAGGAGGTTAAATATATGGAGTGGGTTCAAAATCGAGCCATAAGAGCCTATTGCTTTCAGTGACATCTATCTCAGCTATTTGAAACTAAAACCGGGAATAACAGTAAAAAAATTCCTGAAATCATACATTACTCTCCTGCAAGAATTTGTTTTAATATCTGTCACCGTTTGCAAGTTATTGAATTTAAAAATGAGTTAGTCAATTTTAAGACACCCGGTATATAATAAAATCTAATAAATCCACGCAGCAAAAATATCAAAAATAACTTTAAGAAAATCCTACTCGCCAAGGATTTCTTATTATCAACTAGCAAAACACAATACACAGCGCTGTTCCGGTGGGCTCCGGAGCGCAGTATTTATGTGCTCTGGTTAATTCTGACCAATATTTAAGTATTCACTAAAATCAAAGAAACACGGGAGCTGAGCTCTGTCGTAATTTGTACACTGCATACACTTAAAAAAAAGGCAGATGTTTCTTAATCTAGAAAATACAATACTATAACCACGAACGAAAATATATAATAACCTCTCCCGAAATACTAACCATTCCAAAAAGCGTTCTTTATCTTTGGAAATTTCGGAAACGAATATACTTTCGAGATTTGAAGAAGAATTTATAAAAACAGAGTTTCTTTTGCTGCCACTAATTTTTTGGAAACGATTCAGAGTAATTTTTCTGGTGTATAAATCACTTTTCTCAACACTGAATATAGGTTTTTCGAAAGCTTCTCAAACAAGCATTTTCATCTTCAACAAGCATGTTTTACAGAGAAACATCATCAATTAACAGCATTAAAATTAACATTAAAATTAATGTTACTTTGTTACTCTTGCTTGTATTAATACAATTACGCAACTGAAATGTTTTATCAAATTTCTCGCGATTTTTTAAAAATAGATGGAAGATAAAATATAAGAAATTTTCAGGCAGAACAAAGTTCTTTCTGGAGGCATGCGAAAACGGGATGATGTATATTAAATATCACTACGTATTATTTTGACAGCTGATTTTTAAAAGTTATTCTTTTGTTAATAGACAATATTTCAGAAAATACGAATTTTTTTCTGAAAGTCAGCTAAAATGGGCGATGCCTACCAAATAGCCCTACGTATTATTTTGATGGCTGAATTTTAAATGAAGCTCACAGGAAAAATATTCTGAAGGCTTGCTAAAATGAGGCGATGCCTGTTAAATATCCCTACCTATTAATTTAATTTGAATTTTAAATAAACAAATAAGGGGCTGTGCATATATAACGTAACTTTAGGGAGGGGAGGGGTGTCTGGCTCTTGATATCATAAGATATCTCTAGGGGGAAGGGGTTTTGTCTTTTGATATCATTATCATTTTTTATACAACCAAAATTTTCTCTTTTTTTTGTAACTTTTATTTTTGCATCAAAATTGTGTGTTATTTTATTTTTTTAATCTGTATTTGTTTATGAAATACAGATTAAACCCAATAAATGATTATGAAATCATTTCATTCCAAAATATGGTATACCCCAACGTTCGGCACTCCTATTGTTCAGCCATCTACTTATAATAAAGTCCGAAGGCAAGGAAGTGTTGGTAACCATTCCAGGCCCGACCACTCTGGTCTGCGAATCGACCGTAGTTAAACGCCATGTTAGGCTTAATGAAAATCCTATGCTAACATATGATAGCTAAAGGATAATATCTTCTACTTGAGATCATGTCTGTTCAGCATATTTTCCTATAAAACATGTATATCATATCCTATTATAATATTTTAAGTTCTTAATTAAAAATCCAGATTAAACATCGGAATCCCAGATATAAACAAACGAACACTGTTGCCATTCAGCATCACAAATTCAAATGAATCACAAATGAACGACTCTCTGAAAGCTTCACATCCGATTCTGTTCTTAAAATATTTGTAAAAGCATATTAAAGCTTTTAAATATTTTAACTTTGGTTATATAAAACCTTCAAAAACTATTTTAGCAGTCATATATCGACAAATCCAAGTGTAGGAAAGTATATTGTAGGTAATCATTCCAGTGCGAACCGAGTCGGAGATGCGAACCCCATAGAACTAAATTCCTGCTTCCATGGCGAACCCGAGCGTAGCGAAACGCCATGTTAGGCTTAATAAAAAATTTATGCTAACATATGACAACTAAACGATAATTTCTTCTGGCTAAAATCATGTCTGTTCAACATATTTTCATATAAAACATCTATATCAACATTTCTGCAAACAATTTTTTCTGTAAACACTTTTAAACGCGGTGACAGCTTTCGTAGGGAGACTTTGCGGTGAAAGATCCAGTATTATATTACGCTTCTTTTTTAAATATTTTGGCGCTATATACCGGCAGATAATACAAACAAATTTTGAAATTCTGTTTCCATCATAAATAAAATTATTTTTCCTTATGAAACGTAATTAAAATATCAGGAATAAATAGTACCGGGTGATTTTCATTTAGTTTTGCTTATATAATAAAGAAATGAGCTATGTGGTGAGTCAAGCTCTTTAAAAACTCATTGATAACACTTTTTTACAAAAACTTTCGCACATGGATTATTTTTTAATGTTTAAGTCGAATGTTTTGTCCAATCGTTGAACTATTTCAAAAATTTAATATTGAGTTTTAAAAAATATCCTCATAATTTTTATTTGTAGAAATTATTTGTCATTTTTAAAATGTACTTTTCTACAATACATACCTTTGAATATTAAAATCTTCATGCTCTTTGTTTATATGAAGTCTTATGAAAATGCAGCGCAGATCAACTATCTGTCATTTTTGACGGGGGTTATATACTAGTATGCGAATATAATCCGATATTGGAGAAACCAGATGCGAAGTACGTTTGAAATTATACTTGTGTTTACTAATAAAGAAAAAAACATTGTTGTCAAATGCTTTGTTGGTTAGAAGTTCTGCTTTCCTTCCTCTCATTCAGGGGCAAGTGTAACAAAAAGCTATTATTAAATACTTTCAAATAGTAACTATATATTTTAGTTGTTATTTGATATAAAGTTATTTCATGTATAATAGTTATATTTTATTGACTTTCTCTTTTCGTTTGAATTAGTAAAGTTTGTGAATAATAAATTTATAACCATTATCTGTAGATCACTAAAAACGTATACAAAGAGAAAAATTGCAAAAATAAAGATAATTTTTAGACATTAATAACGTTATCATTAAGAGGGAAGGGGAGAATTTGAGAAATGATAACGTATGATATCGTAACGGGGGGGGGGGGTCCAAAATATTTCACAAACGTTGATAACGTTATATATGTACAGCTCCTAATAGGTAATTTGTAGACATGTCTTGAAAGAATATATTATATACTAGGGGGCCTACCCCCTGCGAGCTACGCTCGCCAACCCCCGCTCAGACTTCAAGGCCTCTAAAAACATGACAGCGTGCTTTGTTTTAAAAACATTGGTAAATCTGTAATTGGGTTGCCATGCTTTTAACGTTTTAATGCGGCATTTTTTTTATTATCATGGCCTCATACACAGCTGTTGCGACAACTGACGACTGTTTTTGGGATTGATAAGTAAAATCAATTACAACTTGAAAACCAGCTTGTATAAAATGGTTTGGTTTAAATTGTGGCTACCTCTCGGACTTTTATAACAACGATCTGTATTCTATTCTTCCTTTATGTTTAAGGATGACAAAAATTCCATCTGCTTGTGAATAACATTAAGAACCACGGTATTGAAAAGTACTATGTTATAGACATTTTCAGTAACATGTTTTAATTTTCTCTCTATTTTAGTGCACCATCATGCATATTTTCATGTTATTTTAAATATGTAAATTATTTATTTTAATTAATATGTATATACGAATTTTGTAATAATTATTTATCATACAAAATTAGTTAAATATTTTGTGCATGCATGCCTGCATTTATTCGGCATCAATTGATGAGATATTTAAACAAATTTGCTTTCCGCGATAATTTTACGCCATGTTATGTCACTTGAATATTGTCCATAAGAAAATCGGGTACTTTTCCAGTATAGCATCCTTTGCTTTTAGGTTTGGCGTAATTCGAGCTTCAAAAAGGGATAGATTCGTTGCCAAAAGTTATGAAAACAATCCCAATGAACTTTTGGTGCTTTTCTATTATAGGGGTCTTGACGCTTTTTTTAAAAAGCTTGGCGCAATTCGGGCATCAAAAAGTGAGATTTGGTGCCAAATGCCATAAACAGCCATGGAAACAAATTCGACATTTTTTTGTGTTTATATGCGTATTTTAATTATACACATATTATTATTGTTTTTTTTCTATACAAATTACTTCTGATTATATATAAAATAGGATAAATGACATTTTACGCTAAACAAATTGTATAAATATTGAAAAAATGCTTCTGTACACAAAATGACAAAGTGAATAGGTTGACAGACAGTATGTTGCCAAATTTCCTTTTCCGCCAAGGCTATTTTCCCTGTTTCGTCAAGGCCCCAACTGGAAAAGCACCGAACGTTTATGCTTGTTTATACATGTATTTATATGTATATATACAATTTATTTATAATTGTCGTTCAGTTTAGCTCTTTTTGTACATAAAAATAGATAAATGGCTTCTTTATATTAAATAAATTGTATAAACATAAATGACATATTTACATAAATGACGTCATTTGGACGAATTTATTCAAAATGTTTTCAGTTAATAAATTAAATTAATGCTGACAGACGATTGAATCCTGACGATAGAAATGTGATTTTTTTTTTCAAATTTTCCTGAAAAACATAATTTAATCACAATCTTGTCTTCATTATTGATTGAAATAAAAGATAAATTCAAATTCAATTTGAAAATGACGAATAAAAAGAAATGAAAAATCCCTATCGGGATCCTTTTCAATTTTTTTCCCTTTTTGTCACAGAAAAAACTGAGTAATTAGTTGCCATCATTACAGAAATATCATTAAAATTAGAAAAAAAATTAATATCTCGAAAACTAATTCCAATTTCAAAATTCTATTACCAGTTTTGACATCCGCGTATTTTTATGGACAATTGGTATTAATTTCACCATCAAGCGTTTAATATTTTATTAAAAATAGCCCTGAAACATAATCAGTCGTTTAATCAGTTGTTTCATAAAATCGTTTCATAAATTCGTTTCATAAAATCGTTTCACAAATTCGTTTCATTAGGATTTTATATATATAGGGTAGATACAGTGTCTCACAAAAGTGATGGGACACTTGTGCTTTATAAAAAGAAACTGCAATAAAATAAATAAACAAACATGTGCAAAAATTTTTTGGGTGTGTTTCATATTTAAAGTTAGTAACAATTATTACATAACATACATTTTGTCAAAATATTAAAATATTAATTTAGTAAAAATACAATTGTTCAGAACGGAGCAAAAAATGGCTCACATAAGTGATGGGACACTTACTTTTCCATCAAATATTTATCCACAAATTTTACTTTTTAAAAGGTTTTAATATTTTGTTGGATTTCCTTTTACTTTTAAAACATGATTTAATCTTTTTGGGATGGATTCGACTATTTTTTTTGTGATTTCTGGAGTGATTTTACCCCATTCTTCTTGAAGCACCGATTTTAGTTGTTGTTTTGAAGAAATGGTGTGTTTGCGAATTCTTGATTCCAATTCTTGCCAAATATTCTCTATGGGATTTAAGTCTGGAGATTGTGGTGGTGTTTTTATTATTTCAGGACAGTTATATAGCAGCCAGAGTCTAACGTTCAGAGCAGTGTGCTTGGGGTCATTGTCCTGGTAGAATTTAAAATCGTTATGAAGGTTCAATTTTCGTGCTGAAGATTTCAAATTTTGCTTTAAAATATCAATATACTTGTACTGATCCATTATACTGTCAATAAAAACAAAATTACCAACTCCAGCGGACGACATACACCCCCATACCATAACTCCTCCTCCACCATGTTTTACTGTTGGTACCAAGTTCTGTTTGCGAAGTTCTTCCCTGGGTTTTCTCCACACCAAGATTCTACCGTCAGAACCAAATATATTAAATTTACTCTCATCAGCAAATATAACTTTATTCCAGTAATCAGAATTCTTATTTATGTTGGATTTTGCGAAAGCTAGTCTGAGTTTTCTATTCTTTTCACTTACGAAGAATTTTTTCCTGGCTACTCTACCGTGATATCCAGCAGATCGAATTACCCTTCTAATAGTTTCAGGATTAACAATTATTCCATATAATGCTTGTAAATCAGCAGCAACTTTTGAAGCACTAATTCTTGGATTTTTTTTAATATTTCGAACGATAATTCGCTTTATTCCATTGGATAGCTTTGATGGTCAGCCAGGTCTTCTTTTATCCTGAATCATATGATTCTTTTTATATCGTTTAATGATATTGAAAACTGTTGAACGACTCAAGTTAACTGTTTCAGCAGTTTTTCTAATAGATTTTCCACGTTCAATATGCAAATTAATAACTAATTTTCGAATTTCAGGCGAAGTTTCTTTTCGTTTAGCATTCATGACTACACAGAGCTAAAAAACACAAAAATTCCAAAACAAACTGGAGAGAAATACTGCAGACGATTTTATAAATTATTGCCAATTGCTTTTAAGTAAAAATAAAACCCCAAAAAATATTTTTATTGCTTATTTCAGGCGATTTTTGTTGCATATATAATGGTGTCCCATCACTTATGTGAGCTATTTTTTGCTCCGTTCTAAACATTTGTATTTTTATTAAATTAATATTTTAATATTTTGACAAAATGTATGTTATGTAATAATCTTTACTAAATTTAAGTATGAAACACACCCACAAAAAAAATGTGTACATGTTTTTTTAATTTATTTGATTAGTTTCCTTTTGTAAAGCACAAGTGTCCCATCACTTATGTGAGACACTGTATATGGTAATCCCGTAACAGAACATTGCCTTTTCTATCTTAGTAGATTAAATAGTTAATGTAGATATAGTTGATAAATATAACTATTTTATCACAGAAAATACTTTTAACTACGCATACTTACACATACATTTCAACCCAAGGAAAACATCCTTTGACTGTTTATACACTTACTATGAAGATATGCTCATTTTCATACTCCTTGTATTATTACGAATATTCGAAAATGCATGTTTTATTTCCAATAGGACGTCATATTTGTCCCAGGCAAGGAGGATCCTTTTCATTGTTCCATGGTCCAGAAATATTTTCCTAATAATATAATTATTGTTCATTTTTAATTCTAATTAAAACGCAATTTTTCCTAGAAAACCTCTTCTCGTCGTAATCGACATTCATACTTCATGTATAATAACACAAACACTCCATATTTTCATTTCAAATATTACGGCAATTCATCTTCTTTTCAATTCTTTTAATTTTCATTTTTCAGGTGGAAATCGTTAAATGGAAAATTAATTGGTGGGGAAAATATTATTCCAGGCTTTGTATTTATTGGCAATGAAAATGCTTAGCAACGTAAAATGGTTAATTAAATTTTACAGGAAAAATATTCATTGATTCTCTCTGGAAATAATGAAATTTTGAAATATTTAGAAAAATATATTAATAAACAACATCTACTCTATGCTCATTTCTGGGTTATAATCCACCTATATGCAATACAGGACCATTAAATCCTCCGTTTTTACGTTTACTTCAGCCAAACATTCACACACACAATCGCATTTATAATATTATTAGGATTAGGATTTGAATTATCATAATTAGACATTATAATGCCTATCCTGTGAGCTTTTGTGAAAATATAATAATTGCTCCTTTAATAGAATATCACACATTTTCAGATACGTGATGAAGAAAATGAAAAAGTACACATTCCAACAATGCTCCGCCTACCTGCTATTCCAGTTACCTACTTTTATCCTAATAAAGTGTATGTAATAGTGGGAGGCCTTGGTGGCTTTGGCATCGAAGTCGCCAAATGGCTCCTTCAGAAAGGTGCCCGAAATTTGGTTTTGACAACTCGTTACGGAGCTAGGACGCCATACCATCAACTATGTCTGAAAAGATGGCGAGAAGAAGGATACAACGTTGTAGTATCCAAGAGAAACGTGAGCATCAAAGATGAGGCAGCTATGCTTTTGAAAGAAGCTTCTGCGGTTGGACCTGTGGGAGGCATTTTTAATTCAGCTATCGTAAGTACTGTAATTATGAATATTAATATTATTATTGGTTTTATTATTATTATTATTGATATTATTATTATTGTTATTATTGCTTTACTTTCTGTTTAGAAGAAGAAACTACTAGATTCGTGAAATTTTCATGTTCCGGTTTTCGAAGAATTTATACGTTTTACTAGGTCCAGAATACGATTGGACTGTTTTTTAGGTGCGTTCGTAATTAAATAAATACGTAGCACCTATTGTCGTCGCTTGGTCCGTCCGTCTGTCTGTCCGTCCGTCCGCATATAACAACGCAAAAACTACCCAACCGAATAGTTTGCAATTTAAAATATATTATCTTTGCAGAATTTTGTCGAGACATTTCAAATTTTATTAAAATCGAATCAAAACTTTAGGAGATATTAATAAAAATATTTATTAAGAAATTTGAATTTTTTTTTAATCGGTGCTTTTTTGTTATAGGAGCTTCCGAAGTTTAATCGTCAAGCGACCGAGACACTTATATTTTATGACAGAAATTAATCTGCAGACGATATAATTCATTTCACAGAATTAAAAATCAGAAAAGATCTGAATATTTATGTAACTAGCTATAGTACGAACGCACCTCATTTGTCACGTTTGACGTACAATTTCCAACTTGTTTTAATATCTGTCCGTGATTCTGTCTGTCTGTCTGTATGTAACACAAATTTTGTGGGCACTCTATTCAAAAACTGATACACAGAATTTAATAAATCTTTAGGTTCAGTTAGACCTTGACATAAATTGGTGCTGATTAGATTTTAGTCTAAATCTCCCAGCAGGTGGCGCTGCTATGCTGCATTTTTCACGATTCGCATTTAAGCTATATCTCAAGAAATAATACACGGAATGTCATAAAACTTCATATTCTGCTAGATTTTAACATAAACAGACGCTGGTTAGGTTCTGGTGTAAAGCTCCCAACAGGTGGCGCTGCTATGAGGCATTTTCACGGTTCGATTTCAAGATAGCTTTATATCAAGAACTAATGCATGGAATTTTACTAAACTTCATATTTTGTTAGACCTTGACATAAATAGATCTTTACTAGGTTTGGGTGTATACTACCCAACTAAGATGTCTCTGATATGCTCTGTTTTTCATGATGTCCACGATAGCTATATCGAACGAAGAAATTGTCATTGAATTTTAGTTACAGGCAATTGTACTTGTATAGAAGAAAGTTTTGTTATGCCAAAACATATTAGTTATTATTATTATTTATAATTTATTATTATTATTATTATTTAAATTTTATTATTATTATTATTATTTATTGCCGAAACGTCAGTTGAGGCTCACTGTGGAGACACGAAAAGTTTTTGGTTTCTGTTTGTTTGTCTATTTGTCTGTCTGTTTGTCTCTGTTCCGCGATAACTGCCGTCAAAATGGTCCGATTAGGTTGATTTTTGGTAGGTATATTGATGAGGTATCCGGAATTAGCTGTATAGTTTTTTGTTACATTTGGTTCATCCGTTCGGAAAATATAGAACATTTTATTTTAAGTCATAATGCTTTCCTATGGGGATGCAGACGATTTTTCAAATTTCATTTTTATCTGAAATGAAAGAGGAAAATCTGCATAATGGATTTAGATTTAGACATAAAATTAAGAATGCTAAATTTTCGATATGGATTTCCAATAGTTTTAAAATTTTGCCGATACATTTAATAGAATTTAGAAATTAATTGCTTAAAATAGTTGAAAATGTTTTTGCATCTGTTCGGGAAATATAAACATCTCATTTTCATATTTTTTACAATTTTTAAAAACATTTATTTTTATTTTCCACTTTAATTTATTCGTTGCTTAGCAACTATGTTTCAAAGAGTGTAAAATAGTAAAATTCAAGAAACTTGTACTATTTTGGTGAAATATTTTTTTTTTTATCAAAACGAATGTAAATTTAATGAGACTACGGGGAATGAATGCTTATTTATTTAAAAAAATTAAAGGAATAAGCAGTTCATCAGAATTTCAGAATATCATTGTATAACACTATGTTTAATTTATAATGATTCTAATTTCTGGAACATTCGAAGAATTTTATATGCTTATAAATAGGCATGCAGTTGAAAAAATAATAATTGCGGATTGTACGATGTTAAATGATATAAAAAATGAGATTTAAAAAACAAATGACTTGCAGAGCTGACGTTGAGATTTACTAGTAATATATTATTATTATTATTATTATTATTATTATTATTGGTGTGTACATAGTCACAAATATTTTCTGTGGGAAAACATATAGTGGTATTTTCGGGATTTAATAAATAGAAAACGATGTTCAGGCTTCAGCCATACAGGTTTTCCCATCGTCGCGTCGTTCAAGAAATCTCATGCCAACCTATTAGGAAAATTAACAGGTGATTGTTGATTGTCTAATATAATTATCGAAATACAGTTTTCTCAATCAGAAAGTGGGCGTCAGATGCGTAGTGTGTTTTCAAAAATTATTTTCCTATATTTTAAGAATTTTTGAAAACGCAATAAATTACAATGCAAATTTCTACTTGAGCAAAAACTTACTTCTACAAGATTTTCTGAGTTTCCAGTCCTTTTAAAAATACTTTGACTTTGAGAAATATAAACTTACCAGAAGGACCCGTGCGAAGATTTCGCACTGCGATCTTCGTGCATCTGCGACATCTGTACCAATATTATTCATATACAATTTACTTCCTGTTGTATATTTCAATAAGGTACAGATGTCGCAGACGCACCGGCATATCTTTTTGCCGCCAAAAGGCGATTTTATGCCTAGGCAACCCGACGATTTTGGCGAGATTTTGCTTCGTATGGCAACCCGGTAGAGAAGATTGCGCGCGTTTTATGTTAAATTAAACATTGTATGTTTTTTTATAAATTGATCATTGTGTGCGTTTTATGATAAAATAATTTGTGTGAACAGGTTGCCAAAAAATATGTTGGAAAATTTTCTTCTCTCGCCAATGTCATTTTCTTTACCTTGCCAAGGCCCCAATACTGAAAAAAAAAATAGAAAAAAATGAATCATTGAATCAGAGATTACGTGAATTCATATGAAAGCATTTTCCTCAGACTTTTCACAACTGTTCCAGATATGTCTTAAGTACATAAATCAATATTGGCACATGATTTTTTGCAAGCTTATGGAAATAATGAAGCTTTAATAAATAACATAATAACTTAGCATAATGAAATAATAAAAAATAAATACAGTTTTTTTAAATCCTAAAGAAATGTATATCCGATTCGAAGATAATCCTTAAATAAGTTAATATACTATTACTCCGTTACAGTACGCCTAAACACAAACATGATAAATCAAACAATAGATGACATATAAAAATTAAATAAAAACTCGATTAAAGGCTCGATATTTTTGTTCAAAAAGCACGCGCGAGAAAAAAATTAACAATCGTATTTTAACTGCATTAGAAGATAACGTCATCCGCTTCTTGAAAAACATGAAACAAGGAAAAATAAATTGAATGCATTTCTAATATAAGAAAGCATATCTTTTATTTTAATTTCAATTTTGCTTTTTAACAATAAATATTTAAATTAACTCGTGCGGAGAAATCATACTTTATATTTTTTGTACTGTTTATTTATTTTTATAATTACTGTTGAACATGATATAATGAGGTATTTTATATTTGTGGCAACACAAATTTCAGAAAAACCTTTAATTTCATTTATGAAAACAATGCCGAATTAATTTTTAATTAACTACAATTTTTAATCAAAAACATGTTTTAACGAAATTTTAAGCATGCTATGTCAGAAGCCTGTTCAAAATCCTTTCATATGGTATCTCATTCGTCGTTCTGCGTTTCGTATTTTCTGAGAAAAAAGGATGTTGACAGGAGAAATAATATACATGACCAGAAGGACCCGTGCGAAGCTTTCGCACTGCAATTGTTGAGATTATTTCCTGGTACGTTTTAACACGAACTTTTAATTAACTGATTTTTTTAATCAAACAACGCGTTTTAACAATATGTGGGTGTACTATCTCAGAAACTTGATCAAAAACTTTTCGAATGATACCTCAAGCATCGTTGTATGTTTTGTATATGGATAGAAAAAAAGGATGTTGAAAACAGAAATAATATATATGATGATTGTTTGTGTATAAGAAAATGGAAATAGGTTGCCAGAAATGTTTTTGCCAATTTTTTTTCTCTCGCCAAGTCATTTCTCTAGGTTGCCAAGACTCCTATACTGAAAAAAAGGGGAATTATAAAAAAAAAATTGAAACACTGAATCTGACGTTTAAGGAATTCATATGAAAGCACTTCCTCAGATTTTGCAAAACTGTTCCAGAAATGTCTTAAATACATAAATCAATATTTGGTACACCAATTTTTTGCAACCCTATGGGAACTTAAACATGGGATGTTTAAACTTTGTGGTTCAGCAGCCATTTAAGAGACGTCAGATTTCGCTGGCGTATTAACAGCTTAATGAAATATTAAAAAATAAATACAATTTTTGTGAATTCTAATGAGCTGTATATCTAAAAGGAAGATAATCCTTAAATTACGCAATCTACTGCTGCTCCGATACAGTACGCATATACACAGCCAAGATTTAAAAAGGAAAACATAAAAATAACTGACGCACGCGTAAAAATTAAATAAAAACCCGATTAAAAGCTCGATATTTTTCAAAAAGTACGCGCAAGAAATAAATTAACAATCGTATTTCAATTGCATTATAGCAAGACTCCCTTATCATAATCAAGCAGGGCGGTCGCTCTGCCAAGCCAAGCTTTAAAAAAAACGCCACACAAACAACGCCAAGAACTGGAATAAAGACCGCTAATGCTTATATACAGAAAGCAACTTAGCAATGTTAAATCGACAAAACATGCCAGATTAAAATATCAGATATCAAACAAACCAAGCGCCGTAGAAAACAAAAACGAAAACTAGAAGAATCTAAGGAAGAATTTCTTCAATTTAAGACCAAACTCATCTTCATAAGTGATTTATAAACAGAGATATAGCTTTTTTTTTAAATCGTTGAGTTACTTAAAATGATCACTTTTTTCTTCGTCAAATTTTTTTTTCAAACAAGCTACAGGCCTTAATATTGGGCAGAATAAAAAAAAGGATTGCATTTTTGGACAAGTAATTACGTAATCTATGTGCTTTTATAAAATTCAGTGTAAAAAAGAATTATTTTCTATTCTTAATTAGCAAAAAACTGTTAATTAACTTGGCGATTAAAAAATTATGCCAAAACAGAGATAAAACCCGCCAACGACCATGTACCATCTGAATTAAAATAGCACAAGTCAGTTACAGGTTATAATATAACCACATCAAATTTCATCTGAAAGTCAGCCATTTTCTTCTGAAGATATTTTTTTTTTAAATAAAACATCATTATTATAAGAACACATATTTTATCAGACAATTAAATATGACTGCAAACTGTGCCAGATGACTGTTTCCAACATGAATAAGTATGAGAAATTGCCATTCAAGATATCGGTCTGGGTGGTTCAGTCGCAGCGCGTCAGCACGGCATGCACAAGGTCCCAGGTTCGAGTCCTGCCCCAGGTCAACTTTTCACTCATGTTTGTTTAGTATCATAGTAAACGCGGTAGCGTTTGCTATAATATGTTTAAGAAATAGAAAATGCAAAGGTTTTTCTGAAATATCTGGCGAACCAGTTGACATACGACAGTGATTTTTTTTAAAAAGATAGAACTCGACGAGACGAATAAAATGATAGGATTGATGTAGTTTTTTATTTAACTTCGAACGAAAAAATGAAGACGCAAAGTTCAACAAAATCTAGCTAACGTTTACCTGGAAGGATTAACTTCGTTTTTGTTTTATTTTTTTCCTCTTGGTAAAACTTAGAATAGGTTTTTTTTTTAATCTTTGTATGTTTGAGGGTCGCTGAGGAAATCGAATTTATGTTGTAAAGCTCCGGTTGAACATTGGTTTTTCTTTTCTTTCTTTATCATAGCAAACGCGCGCGTTTGCACGAAAATTTAAATAAATATTATTATTATGTATGCAACAGAATTCATTCAAATTAAATAAATCACGTGTCAAACATGCTTATTTGTTTTTATTTTCTTACTAGCGTAAATGCCCGCTATAGGACGGTGGGTAGAAATCGTGGTTTTCACATTATATTTGAAATAATTGATATATATTATACTCATATACACAAATGACAATGAGGAATCAATCGACAATGAGGAAATACATATATTGGAAAATTGTATCGCCTAACATGCTCCTGCTATTCACGTTCAAACTCACTAAGAATTTTTTATATGCTTGTGTAAAAGAATTGTGTCTCATAATTTCATCTAATTCACGTAAAATATGCGGCAAATAGTTTTCAATATCGCCGTTATTAAGTTGTTCCTGTACAGCTGGTGCTGTATCTTTCATTTTAGTACTTTTCTGTTATACCAACACCATGCCAAAATGTTTGCTAATGCACAAATTATTTCAACACTGACCTAGCAGATGTTGTCTACAAACCGTGCCAAACATTGTGATTTGTTATCATAGTAAACGTGGTACTGTTTGCTATAATATGTTTAAGAAATAGAAAATGCAAACGTTTTTCTGAAATATCTGGCGAACCAGTTGACATACGACAGTGATTTTTTTTTTAAAGATAGAACTCGACGAGACGAATAAAATGATAGATTCAAAAAATTACTGTAGCTTACTGTAGTTTTTTTATTTAACTTCAAACGAAAAAATGAAGACGCAAAGTTCAACAAAGTCTAGCTAACGTTTAACTGGAAGGATTAACTTCGTTTTTGTTTTATTTTTTACCTCTTGGTAAAACTTAATTTAGATTTTTTTTTTATCTTTGTATGTTTGACGGTCTCTGAGAAAATCGAATTTATGTTTTAAAGCTGCGGTTGAAAATTGATGTTTTATTTAAAATTTTATCATAGCACACTTGCGCGTTTAAAACAAACGCGCACGCAACAAGAGGAATAAAATGGTAGCAGTCAAAAAATGACTGTATTTTACTGTATTTTTTTTATTTAAGGATCAAACGAAAAAAATTAAGAACGCCCTCCCCCTTCCCTCTATTTCCGAATCCATTGAATCTAAAATTATGAAAAAATCAGAGTTTAATAGAATTTTACTTAAACATTGCATAAAAACTATAATGATTATCCTAGGTGTCCTAGTTTTTGAGAAATTCACAATATTCTGTTGTTAACAAACGTTACTTTGAAATTGATGTTTTCATCTCCAAAATTGCCAAGGTGCTTAATGATCATCGCCATTGAATATATAAATAATGCCATATTTGCAGACTTATAGGTCAAAATGTGGTGATTTTATATGTTTAATAAATGTATACTACATTATTTTTTGTATTATTTAGTTTGATTGATTCTATATTATTTACCATTTTTAATGATGAGTTTTTTTATTAGCCGGCAGCAAATGATAAATCGCCAAATATTGTTCCCGTCACCCATCATTCATACTGCATTAATTTAATTTTAAATTATAAACATTTCCCTTATTTTAGTTAAAATACCTAACTTTAATCATAGCAAACGCGGTAGCGTTTGCTATAATATGTTTAAGAAATAGAAAATGCAAACGTTTTTCTGAAATTTCTGGCGAACCAGTTGACATACAATGATTTTTTTTTAAAGATAGAACTCGACGAGACGAATAAAATGAAGCATTCAAAAAATCATTGTAGCTTACTGTAGTTTTTTATTTAACTTTAAACGAAAAAATGAAGACGAAAAGTTCAATAAACTGTAGCTAAAGTTCCACTAGCTGGATTAACTTCGTTTTTGTTTTATTTTTTTCCTCTTGGTAAAAATTAAAATAGATTTTTTTTATCTTTGTATGTTTGACGGTCGCTGAGAAAATCGAATTTATGTTGTAAAGCTTCGGTTGAACATTGGTTTTCTTTTCTTTTTTTATCGTAGCAAACGCGCGCGTTTGCACGAAAATTTAAATAAATATTATTATGTATGTAACAGAATTCATTCAAATTAAATAAATCACGTGATAAACATGCTTATTTGTTTTTATTTTCATACTAGCGTAAATGCCCGTTATAGGACAGTAATCGTAGGTAGAAATCGTGGTTTTCACATTATATTTGAAATAATACTCATATACTATTCATCGACAATGAGGAAATATAGATATTGGAAAATTATATCGCCTAACAGGCTCCTGCTATTCCCGTTCAAACTCACTATGCCTTTTATGTTTTCATATAAAAGAATTGTGTTTCATAATTTCATGTAATTCACGTAAAATATGCGGCAAACAATTTTCGGTACTATTATCCCGTCGACCACTTTTTATAACAAAAATCTATCGCCAAACTGTAACGCCAAATAAAAGGGAGAACGTTGCCATTGGAATATCAAAATAAATAAATAAATAAAATATAATAATTTACGGACACAATTGTTATTTTAATTAACGAAATAACTAATAAGTCAGTAAAACATAATGAATAAATACATGCAAATGTCGAATTAAAAACCACTTGATGACATAACAAACACGTATAATGCTTCTGACATCAAGTAAATGGGACTGCATTTTTGGCGTTTAATCTTTGAGTTGGCGATAGTATTTTGTTATGAAAAGTGGTCGACGGGATGATAGAGAAGTACCCAATTTTCAATGTCGTCGTTATTAAGTCGTTCCTGTACAGCTTGTGCTGTATCTTTTATTTTGATACTTTTCCGTTATACTAACACCATGCCAAAATGTTTGCTAATGCGCCAATTATTTCAACCCCGACCGAGCAGATGTTGTCTACAAATCGTGTTGTGATGCAAACGTGCCAAACATTTTGATTTGTTATTTATTGAATGTAAAACATTTTTCGGTACTTTTTCGTTATAGAAAAACCATTGTCGCCAAGCGTAATAGTAAGCACAAAATGAAATTCCCGTGAATTAAAACACTTGAAAAAAACAACAATTATGAAATGAAAGTAAGCATTTGAAAAATATAGCATTTGAAAATTACAGACTTTTAAGCACTATTTTATTAAAATTAAAACACAAATATATACTTAAAATAAGAAAACAAATAATTGTTATACAATAAAGGGGAAAATCCTGTGCCGGTAGATTTAGTGGGCTCTTATTGGAGATAAATGTTTGATGTGGTTGTTGCGATCTTGTGAAAAATCTTCAATCATATCCACATTTACACTGTATCCATATTGTTGCTATAATATCTTTTGGTACTTTTTGGTTAACCAGCTGCCAGTGAAGTATATATATACACACATATATATACATACATATATATATATTTCACTGACTCCCGGCTAGCCGAAAAGTACCTCATTTTTTTGTTTCTCGCTAACATTGTCTGTAGACTCGATTACGGAATATTAGAAAATCTATCATTATTATCATCTAAACGGTCATGGATAATGTGCCATAATCAGGCTGCATATTATTACACATAATTTTCATGTATGGTTTGGTGAAACATTGAACTTTAAATTCTGTTCAAGACTGCATTTTATCTCGAAAAGGTGGACACCATGTTACAAAGTTATGTGGTTTGAAACGATCAGAAAAACAAACTTGGATCAATGATTATAATCCCGCGATTTTGTTCATGTGAGCCGCCAATATTGACATCCAGTTTGTTGGAGAACCCAGTTTTGTGTTAAATCGTTACATTACGCGTTATATAACCAAACCGGAAAAAAAATCGTAAGGAAGAGATTTGAAAGACCATTGATAAAAACAAAAGTCTCGGTGCCAGATTACGCGTTTTTGCCAGATAAAACTTGATTAGTCGAGAAACTGGAAGTTACGAAGCCGTAGACAAAATTCTTGGCCATAAATGTTTCTATTCATGGGATGCTGTGCAATATTTAAATACCAGCATGAAAAACGACCGACGAAAAAAACTGAAAGTCACCATGATTTGGTTTTATTGGCAAAAGAGGATAAACGATCTACTGAAATTTACTGTCGGAATTTTATTGATGATTATTACCCGACATGACAAATTGGAAAACATGTGTTTATACGAATTGGCCACTAGGTACTAATACGAACGAAATAAACCAAAGTCTGTAGAATATTACTAATTAAAATAGAACCTCAGTTGGTTCAGAAAACGTTTAAAACCAGTTGTTTTGAAAACGCCCTATCATAACACGAAAACGGACGCTGGAATTGAGTTGTACTATCATCATTCTTTGCTGATGTTATTCAAGCCTTGGCGAAACGAAGAAGACCTTTTGTGAGAATTTAAACTCTACCGTGAATCCTTTGAGCACAATGTGAAAAAATTTTCAGAGATGGAAGAATGTCGCGAAACAAAACATCGATTACAAGCTGCAATCGACTTGGCTGAAAATTTGCAACAAGAAAGTGGTTTGAACAACCAGCTTTAAAATATCGAAGAACCAAATGAAGACGTTGATAAGATAGCCGCAGATTCTGATAACACTGAAACTCACCAGGAAATTGTTATTAATGAAGATAAATTGAACAAAAAAAAAGAATGCTTACCAAAGGAAAATATTCTAATCAATTATAAAGTACATAGAAGAACAAAAGAAAGACCCGTCTATTCCACCCATAAATCTGATTGTACGCGTAGTTGCAGGTAGAGGAAAAAGCTTTCTAATTTAATTACTCAGTCAAAAAGTTCGTTTAATGAGTAATCACAATAATGATGCTGCTGTAGTACTAGCACCAACGAAGAAGTACAATTCACACGTTTTTCAAATTGCCCGTCCAACATACGAATGAAGCAGAATAATTTAAGCTTGATTCTGACGCTTTGAAATTATTTAAGCAACAATGGAAATCATTGGATTTAGTAATTATCGATGAGTGCAGTATAGTTTCGAATGTACTTTAGCGATGATCAGCTAACGATATGGCGAATGTTGTAAAAACAAGCGCAATTACTGTTTTGGTGGCAAAAACATTATTTTGTTTGGTGATTTATTGCAGCTAGCACCCGTAAAGGCCCAATTTTGATTTCAGGAACTGCCTTTAAACAAAGTGAAACAATGGTTTGGTGGTGTTGGTACATTCAACTTTTGGTACGAATTTGAATACAGTGACCTAACAATGAACATTGTGTTATATACATAAAAAAATATATATCGCGGCATAACTTTCTTACATAACAGTCTCATGCACCAAATAACGATGCAAAATCAAAACTCAATTTTTATAGCATCATCACTGAACTGATCGTTAGTATAATTATCAGAACCTAATATTCGGCCCCATTCAGCGATTTTAAGAAAGACTAAGAAGAGTAGTAAGGAAAGATACCACTGAAAGAACAACTCAGCTATAGCAGGCGACTTCAGTGCAGCAGAAACAGTCTATGGATACGACCGAGACAATTATAGAATACAGTTTCTTTATGAGGTAATAGCTATGGAAAACCACCATTTAATTATTGATGTGACGGTCCCTTGACATTTGAGAGAGCAGGTAGACATGAAAAAATGCTACTTTGGCGATGAACAGTCAACGATTTGGTGAGTGTTGTAAAAACAATGTAACAATAAAATTTTGACACTAACAAAATTTTTTGCTTTTCAAGATATTAAAAAAACTTTAGTTTTTATCAAAAAATTTAAATGACTAGTATTAAAAAATGCTCTGAAGAGCACCAAAAAAGGTTAATATGTTTAAGTATGAAAAAGGGTTGGACAAGTGCTTCTAATTGAGCATGAGAAAGGAAAGGGGTTCCTTCTTGGCTGCAGCTCACTGTCAATACCAACTTTAGAAAAAATCATATTCGCGCTTTTTCCATATAAATGAAATCACTCACAGTTACGATAAAAATGTATAGTTTAAAGACGTAGCCAGTAAAGACGCAGCTTGATTAGACATGAATGTAAGGATACATAGTACCAAAAACCTTAGTTTCTGCAGCGTATCACACTCCTGCAGTGCTACCAAGCATGCCTGCAGTGTAGAACTGCGCAGAAAATTGATTCGTATTGCAGTGCAGAGTGTTGCAGCATTCTGAACAGGAACAATTTCACATATGCACCCATTACAGTATAATGCATTCATTGATTGAAATTATATGCAAGTGGCTGTGGCTCCACAATGCAATATGCAGTACAGCAATGCATATGTAAGCTATAAACGAACATTAGGCGCATATACCTTTAATACGGAAGTACAAAAGAACAGTGCGGGTGTGCACCGAGGCTCAAAAGTATAATAGGAGTGTACAGTGTAGTATAGTCTGTAGAGCAATAATAGTACACAGTGCACTGTACAAAGTTGCATTGCAGACGCACGCCCAGTACAACAGCAGAACAGTGCAGTTGACATATAAAGCACGTTGGAAAGTTTTACTACAGTACCGCAAATTTCTTTTATATGAAAAAGCGCGAATATGATTTTTTCAAAAGTTGGCATTGACAGTGAGCTGCAGCCAAGAAGGAACCCCTTTCCTTTTTCATGCTCAATTAGAAGCACTTGTCCAACCCTTTTTCATACTTAAACATATTAACCTTTTTTGGTGCTCTTCAGAGCATTTTTTAATACTAGTATTTAATTATCTGATAAAATGCGTGTTCTTATAATATTGTAAAATAAAGTAATCAGACGTAGTGTTTAAAAAATAATTTAAATATATAATTTGCGTTTTTAGAAAGATCTTTAAAAATAAATTAGTTTTTGAGGGAAGATGTACCTTCTAAAATGTATACATTAAGACTTATCGGCATTTAAAATTTCTTTCCAAACGTAAACAAAATTTTTGAAATAAGTTAAATGGGATTCATTTATTTCTTTAAAAAAAAAAAAAAAAAAAAAAAAGGTAAAGGACAGGCATTTTGTTCGCAGGAATACCTTTCACGTCATTTTCCTATAAATTAATCAAATCCAGTTGTTAAATTATTTTTGTTTTAGAAGTGAAGTTTCCATTTACATTTATTGTAACAGTACAATGTTTAATTGAATAAAATAATGTAAATCTAAGAAATTGCTAAGAAATTCCAAACATGCACAGGGTAACGCAAAAATAAATAAATAAATAAATAAACAATAAATAAATAAATAAATAAATAAATAAAAATCAGCTTTCAGAAATTCTAAAAATTGTTCGTATATCTTAATAGAGCAGTTCACATCACGTGACTTTTACCGGAGAACAATGAAAAAAGCTGTAGGACACGCAAATAGAAAAAGGATTGATAAAGGTAGCGATAGCTGTCCTACAGCAGCAGCAAAAACCTGTTCGTGACGTCACCTTGCACAGCTCTATTACAAGCTAAAGGAGGGTTTATTTCTACATTATTCTATATATAATAGTAATTTCAGCAAATATATTAAATTCCAATGCGATCTGATTTAAACTTTAAGATGGTTTATAAGACATGATAAAAAAAATTATAAAAAAGAGTGGCGCGTCACATTTCGGGGAGGAGATAGGTAGGGGCGTGAACAAAATTAGGAAGTATAATAAGGCGATCTGTTTGAAACTTTACGATATTTTATAACACATAACATAAATTTTAAAAATAAAGCCGCGTCAAAAATTATAGGGAGGGGCGGAGCGTGTTTTGCCTACACAAGTGGGGGGGGGGGCACTTTTCTAATGTCCGTCATGTCACATATCGTTACAAAGTGCTGTGACCACTTATTCCTGTTATGCATCACAGGTGTCACCCCCACATTTTGCGCCCCCCCCCCCCCGACACTACTCATGTGATATATCGTTGGAAAGGTCTCTGAAAGCTTAATCATACTATGCAGGGAGGGGGGATTTCTAAATTTTGCACATACCCCTCATGTGATACATCGTTGGAAAGGTCTGTGACCGCTTAATCCTATTATGCATCTCCGGTGTTCATCCCCCCACTTTGCCCCTAAACGTGATTAGCTTTCACCATCAGGGGGCGCTTTACTATCTCTGTTTCTATGGGTCGGATCACGACGGGGTATGGCTCATTCGACTCGACATCGATAGAGCTTTCTGATTTTAGTTCGTTTTTTAACCACCAGGGGGCACTTTCCTATCTCTGGTTCTATGGGCTGGATCACGACGGGGTATAGCTCATTCGACTCGACATCTATAGCCTTAACGATTTCAGTGCCCGAGGTTCATATAGAACAGATTGCGCTGCCTGGTGGTGGAAGATGGAACTTGAGCGTGCTATACGGCTGCTATACGGTGCCGAAGGCAGTGGGGACCGTGTCGGAGGTTCGTTTGGTTAGAGGTTTATACTATTCGATGTGCAAATTAAGGGATTATCCGGTGCCGAAGGCAGCCGGGAACCTGGTCGGAGGTTCGTTCGGTTCGAGGTTTATCTTATTCGAGGTTTTACAAGGTTTGAGGCCCCGATGTAAATTAAGGGCCCGTTAGTGCTAATAATAAAAGAGCGTGATATCACGTTTCATATCAAATGCAGCACTGACACGCTATGTACGTATTCCATTTTTATTCATTTCAGGGATAAGTCAGTGATATTTTTTAACGGAGGATAACAAGTATTATAACAAGCCACATTTAGTATGTTGTTTTTAAGAGTGTATTTAGTTTAATTGAAAAATCTACTGGTATTTCTATTTAACCCTTTAAACAATGACTGAAAGTAAAGTGTAATTTTAAATTATTTCTCATGTTTAGATTATTTAAATTATGTTTAATCTATTTAAAAAAAAAAGAAATGATATCTACAAAAACAACTTTTCAAAAGTAGAAAAAAAAAAAAAAAAAAAAAAAGTTGTGGCTAAAAAAATGGTGTGATATTAAATTTCCAAGCTATTATATTACTTATTTAACTTTTTTTCCATTAAATAAGTTATCATATATATAAGTCAAGTGCCTACGTATATGTTAATAGAAATCGTTTTCTCCTGTACTAAATACATCCTAACGAGTTTCTGAAAATGCAATTTTTTTCAAATTATGCATGATGGGCTTGGCGGCCATCTTTCCATATTTCTAAGCATCCAAATTTCTAAAGTAAAAGCGTAATATGTTTGCACTGTAATATGTTTATAACAATTTCGAACTTCAGATTTTAACTACGGACAGATAAATTAGATAAGACTGATATTTTGAGAAATTGATTTTTACTAGTTTGAAATTATTAATTACTCTAAAAAATAAATCATAAGATGAATCTTTAAGATAGGTTATCATTATCTTAAGACACAATTTTCAGAGCATACAAGTCTATAAATGAAACGCTTAAAACATTTGCTTAAATAACAATTTTGAACTTCGGATTTTAACTACGGATTTGAGTGTTTAGAATTTAGTGAATAATATGCAAAGATGGCCGCCAAGCCCATCATGCATAATTTGAAAAAAATTCCATTTTCAGAAACTCGTTAGGATGTATTTAGTACAGGAGAAAACGATTTCTATTAGCATATACGTAGGCACTCGACTTATATATATGATAACTTATTTAATGGAAAAAAGTTAAGTAATATAATAGCTTGGAAATTTGATATCGCACCATTTTTTAGCCACAACTTTTTTTTTTTGTTTTTACGCTTGGCTTTTTCTACTTTTGAAAAGTTGTTTTTGTAGATATCATATACAGGGTGACAATTATTGAACTATATGAAATTAAACCGTCATAACTTCTGAACGGTTTGCTTGATTAAGTTCAAGCTTCATGGTTGGCCGTAGGGCATGATGGGAATATTAGTATGCACATGCGCACGCAACTTGTTTTTGTCGGCCATTTGCAAGTGAAAATGTCACGGTACAGCGTGCCTAAGCGCATTTCGCGATAGAGAAGTCTCTCCACCCTCGACGGGTGACTGTGTGGTGTGCAATGTCCAGTCACGGAATAATCGGTCCGATATTCGTTGACGGCACGGTAACTACTGAACGATAAGTGAAGGTTTTGGAAAATGATTTCATCCCCATTATCCAAAGTGACCCTGATTTTGACAAGATGTGGTTCATGCAAGACGGAGCTCTACCCCATCGGACCAAGAAAGTGATTGATGTCCAGGAGAAGCATTTTGGGACTCGCATTTTGGCTCTGTGGTACCCAGAGGCCACTGGAATGGGACTCGCTTTGCCGCCATATTCTCCGGATCTGAACACATGTGACTCATTTTTGTGGGACTCCATTAAAGACAATGTGTACAGAAATAACCCCAAAACCATTGCTGAGCTGAAAACTGCCATTCAGGAGTTTAATCGACAGCATCGATGTTCCGACACTTCAGCAGTCATGCAGAATTTTGCTATTCGTCTGCGCCACATCATAGCCAATGATGGCAGCCATATCGAACTTGTCATAACCTAAATCCGAATATTTGTAGTGACGTTTACATGTTGAATAAAGTTTGTGCAGTCAGTAGTTTTAAAATAATTTACGTTTTATTTCATATAGTTCAATAATTGTCACCCTGTAGGATGACGCCATCTGAAAATGCAGTATGTTATTTTGGTGGCAACACTGATTTGAGAAAACCTTTCATTTCATTTATAAAAACAATGCCGATTTAATTTTTAATTAACTACAATTTTTATTCAAAAATATGTTTTAACGAGTTGTTAAGTGTGCTATGTCAGAAGCCTGTTCAAAATCCTTTCATATGCTATCTCCTTCGTCGTTCTGCGTTTAGTATTTTCTGAGAAAAAGGCATGTTGACAGGAGAAATAATATATATGATGATTTTAAACACACTACGTCGGCATTTGTCATTTATTGAAAAATTAAGGCGGAATTTAAATAAACATAAGGGATGCAAAATTTCGTCACGGAGTTTCACTTTTTCTGCTTCTTTCGCCTATTTGGCGATCTTATAAAAAATATATTAATAAACTTTTGTTTAAAAACATTTAGAACAAATTTCTGATAAATATTTGATCTTTAAAATTTAACTAAGTATAATAATAATTACATTAATTTAATACGATAATTGCACTATTAACAAAATTATTTCTGCAAATTGTATTCTTAATTTTATGAAAAACAACGATCGTCGCCATGCTTGGCAGGCTAATTAACTGCCATCTCCATCAATGGAATTTATGCACATGATGTGACCCCCCCTTCCCTCCCAGAGATGACGGTATTGATTCGTTATTTTACCCACCGTACCACCAGAATGCCAATATGCGCAGCCGCAAATTTCGTGAATGTTCTGGGATACAGAACAACATTTTGAATTTATATTACATTATATTAAGTATCTACTGCCATAACAATGAATTTTTGTCGTATTTTTAACAACTAAACCTTAATAACACATACTCCATAGAGCACTATATTAATATTCAGAAGTATTGAGTAGACCGGAAAATTCGTTCCGTTTGGAAAAATTAATTCGTACCGGAAAATTCTATCACTTAATTATTAGACATTAATTCCGATAGCTAATGTCTAATAATTAACGGGCAGAATTTTCCGGTACGATTTAATTTTCTCAAACGGAATTAATTTTCTGAGCAATCCAAATTAACCTTTTCTAAGGCAGGGGAAGTATTTACCCCACTTAAGTTTATTATCAAAATCCAAATTTGTACCAGAAATTTTGAATAAAATTTTGCTTTATAATGTACGAGACAAAAAGCATTTAATTACTTTCAAATAAATTTGTTCTTAAATTCTGGTGACATACAATCATTTCAACATTCTAACAACAGAATTATTTTACCTTATAAAGAGATATACTGCCAGCAGACGAATTTTAGCCTCGACCTCAGGTCGCGTGCGTAAAATCCAATACGTCTACAAGCCATGGTCTGGTATCATGAACACAACACTTCTAGGAACCGAATTTCTTATTATATTTTACAGACACTCATAAGAAGATGATTGTTTGCCAAAAAAATAAGACACATTATTATTTTTTTATTATTTATTTAGTTTTATTTATTTAGTTTTATTTTATTTTATTTATTTATTTATTTATTTTTTTTTTTGCGTTAAAATTCTCAAAGTTTGGTTTGATTTCATTTTATAAACGTTCATAATACAGACATGTAATGAAAATAAAAATGAAAATTTTAAAATTTTTTACTAGGTTTTAAACGACGCTTTTCTAGAAAATACAAACATCGAAAAATTCAAAGAAGTCTGCGCTCCTAAGGCCGATGCCACAAGACATTTGGACGTTCTTTCACGATGTTTATGTCCCGAGTTAGATCATTTTGTATGCTTCTCGTCGATCAGCTGTGGCAAGGGCAACGCCGGACAAATGAATTACGGTTACGCTAATTCTGTTATGGAACGAGTGTGCGAAGAAAGGCAAGCAGACGGATATCCAGGTAATGTAGTCTGTATCGTCTGTATACAGGGTGCCCACGTATAACCTGACCGACCTTTATTTTCGCAACCGTTGGTCCTAGATGCATACTTCGAATTACAAAAAAGGTTTAAATGAGGTAAAGAATTATTTTTAAAGCGATTTGGGTCAAGAAAAACATTTATTAAAAAATTACGAAATTTAAGTTTTTATACGTTCTCCTGGTCTTATAAGTGATATTTAGTTAATATGTACTGTGACACTAACAAGTAAGACAAAAAAAGTCCCATTCATCTAACATTAAAATTGACCGAGTAATAGCTGTTTAAAGTTGGAGTAAATTTTTTACTGCGAAATAGGGGTCATTCACAAATGTAGTAGAAATATAAATAATCGTCAGATATATAAAAAAAATAGTTGAGAGCAAAATTAACATTGCAATCTAATATAAACGTGAGATCTATAATCATTCAGACATATTAATGCAAAATATGCAATTTGTACTGAACATATAAGACGATAAAAATAACAGAATTTTTGTTAAATAAAAGGATGAAAAACAACAGCCCCAATTCCTTACAAAATGATACAAATTTTAAAATGCTGTTAGATTACACTGTCTTTCAAATTTTTCGTTGTACAATGTTTTTTAGCTTTTGAAAATTGATTCTTATGTATTTTTTAGCGCTGAATACGAAAATGATTTTCATTTTAAACCATCACGTCAGGATTTTTCTCAAATTGCAAATTTCAAAGTTAAAATTGATCCCTCTCTCCTCCCCTGATGGATTTAGTATCATCGTACCCCTGAGCTGTTTAGCTGTAAAAAACCCAGAATAAGCCAAAAATTTGAATAAACTATTGAATTAAATAAAATTAAACTGAATAAAAAAGTCTTACATCTATTTTATAATATCAGATTTTTCGCTATTTTTTAACCTTGAACGATTTGCGAAAAATCCTGATATGATGGTTAAAAGTGAAGGTAATTTTTTTTTTATTCAGCGTTAAAAAATACATAAAACGTAATTATAAAAGTTAAAAAACACAACCATCGCAGGTTTATGTTATCTAATCTAAAACTCTTTCTTAAACTTGTTGACGATAACCTATCCGAATTTTTTTTGTGTTATTCTCTAATATAAGTATGTATAAGATAGTAAGCGTAGAAAATCATAATAATATTACATTGTCATCGGATTTAAGTCAGTTTGTGAAATTTAACTTCTATCGGACATTTGAAAGTGAGTAAAGTTCGAGTACAAATTTTAAACTAGAAAGACGATCGTTGCAAGTTAAATAAAACCTTATGAGAATAACATAATTTTTGTTAACCTTATCACCGCCGCGAACTGATATATCTGTTCACTATGCTGTAGGTTTCACTGCAATATTAGCAATTTTTAAATTAATATAATTCTTTAAATATAATGTAGTTTTAAAACATAAAGTAATGATTAATAGTCTCAAGGATTATATTCATATACGTAATTAAGTTTTTTATATAATGTTTGAAATATAGTCTTTTTTTACTATTTAAAAAAAAAAAATTCCGTGAAAACAACTTTACAATTTTGCCCTTTTGCTCGGCGGTCAGGGGGTTAAAAGAAATCATAGCCTCAAATCCTTTCAAAATAAAACATAAGTTAAAATACAATTATTTTAATTAATCTGAAACTTAACTAATAAAAGTTAACTCAATCGTAATAGTTGTACTATTTCTTTTAAAGCGCAGATACCTTGAAATAGGTTTAAGTACTTTATATACAACCCCTGAAAGCATGGCCGAAATCATCTGTTTTGAGATGCAAAAAAGTGGTATAAGTCATGCATTTCAAAGTTTCATAACTTGGTCAATTTTAATGTTAGATGAATGGGACTTTTTTTGTCTTAATTGTTAGTGTCACAGTAAATTTTTACTAAGTATCATTTATAGGACCGGGGGACCGTATAAAAATTTAAATTTTGTAAGTTGTCAATAAATGTTTTTCTTGACCCAAAACGCTTTAAAAATATTTCTTTACCTTATTTAAACCATTTTTGTAAGTGGAAGTATGCATTTAGGACCAACAGTTGCGAAAATAAAGGTCGGTCAGGTTATACGTGGACACACTGTATATTTATAATCTGAAATATTTATAACCAACCAAAGAAAACGGTTGTACAATTCCTTTGATTTTTTTTTCTCTATGCATATTCCACGCATAACTTTTAACGCTTTCGACGATTTTTATACCTTTTTAGGGTTTTGTTCATCTCACGAAACTCTATTACTCCCGGTCCGTTGTCTGTCCGTCACAGAGTCATCTCAGAAACTATATAACTTACAGGCATGAAAATTTGTGTACTTATAGCTAAATACCCAATTTGAAGTTCAAAATATTCAAATTTGAAAAAATCGTATTATTTTAATATAGAGAGATAAAAATGCAAAATTCTAACAGCCTTTTCCTATTAAATTTAAATATTTTGCGCTATAGCAGTTGATAATTTCTGGAATTGCATTTTCAGATACGGTATGTGTTTTTCGATTTCTAATTTTTTGCACATTTTTTTGGCGTGTATAAATTCTATAGGTCATATACAGGGCTGCACAAAATAATCCAGTATATTTCATGTTTATTGACGGAAATAGCTGAAGGGAATATTTCAGCTGTGCTATGCGTTTCCTAACTTAACTGAAATTTAACATTGCAGTATATATACAAATCAATAGATAATATACAGGGCTTCACAAAAGAATTAAGATACTTTTACGACTATAGATAATAATTGTTGAAGTTGGGTTTTTAAATGTGTTATGTGTTTTTCAATGTAATTTCACAATTCGCATTTCAGTAATACATAGTACACTATATGGCCAATGATGACCGGTCACTTGCGATTTTAGATGTTTTGTTCAATATCTAGAAAAATACATAAAGAATTATCCTCAAACTTCAGGCGTGTAAATAGCATAGTCGACGTCATATATTTCGACGAAGATTTTTCTCCGAAACCCCATAGGGGGCCGTCAATAAATTGAAGAAAAACGAACATCTTTTGGATAACCCTGTAAAAACTAATATCGCAAAAGTGTTGAAACGGTAGCACATGCATAGGAGGCTTCTTTTAATAAACTATGTTCCTTTTTATGAGGATAGTACGTATACTCGTGGAGAAATTAAGGTTTTTATAAAAACAATTCCAAATTTCACCAAGTGTTTTGCTTATAATTTTCAGAGTTTTTAATATAAAAGAATGTTCTTTTTAGGAACGATGACAAACAACATTATATACAATACCCTGCAATCAGAATTAAAAAATAATAAATAGTGGATGAAAAATGAGCAGGTTCACTAAATATTGTTTCACTGCGCATGCGCGATTTCAATCAATATATACTGTGCATAATATATTAGCTAAATGTATAGACTAACTTTTTTGGAAGTCTCAAAAACATAGCTTGAAAATTCTGATAGAAATCGTCGATAGAATAAGCTCAAAATTCGCTGTTCCCAAAAGGAAGCAAAATGATAAGGGGTTGTACAATGAAAGACACCTCATTCTTATTATGTCAACTTTCATAAGTTAGTATGTATATTTGGATACAACCCCTTATATTTTTGCTTCCTTTTGGGAACAGCGAATTTCGAGCTTATTCTATCGACGATTACTATCGGAATTTCCAAGATATGTTTTTGAGACTTTCACAAAAGTTGGTCTATACATTTAGCTAATATATTATGCACAGTACATTTTGACTGAATTCGCGCATGCGCAGTGAAACAATATTTAGTGAACCTGCTCATTTTTCATCCAATATTTATTATTTTTTAATTCTGATTGCAGGGTATTGTATATAAAGTTGTGTGTCATCGTTCCTGAAAAGAACTTTCTTTCATATTAAGAACTCTGGAAATTATAAGCAAAACACTTTGTGAAATTTGGGATTGTTTTTATAAAAACCTTAATTTCTCCACGAGTATACATGCTATCCTCATAAAAATGAACATAGTTTATTAGAAAGAGCCTCCTGAGCATGTGCTACCGTTTGAACGCTTTTGTGATATTAGTTTTTACAGGGTTATCCAAAAGATATTCGTTATTCTTCGATTTGTTGACGGCTCCAAATGGGGTTTCGAGAAAAAATCTTTGCTGAAATATATGACGTCTATCATGTTGTTTACACTCCTGAAGTTTCAGGATAATTCCTCATGTATCTTTCCAGATATTTAACAAAACGTCTAAAATCGCAAGTGACCGGTCATCATTGGCAATATAGTGTATAATTATTGCTTAGTATCATAAAGTATTATTTAGTATTGCTCAGTATAATTAGTAAATTGTTTTCTCAGTTATTATATCATCAAAATTTGAATTTTTGGAATTTGTGTTTCAGTACTACTTGTCTAATCTCATGGTGGAATTTGATTTTTGTTTATTCTATGATTATTTCATTTGTTATTATGGTATTTATTAATTGTTTATCGTTCAATAAGTGAGCTATTAGTATTGTTTTGTATTTATTGTCTTCTCTCAACTTTAATAATTATCTTGTAAGGCTTTGCCGCATACTAAACAAACCTGCTGGCGGGGCTAGTTGAGCTTAAGCCGAAAGGTAGGCTTCTCCGCCCAGTTTGACTTGTTTACTTTGATATGGGCGGGGCTAGTTGAGCTTAAGCCGAAAGGTAGGCCTTCCCGCCCGGTTTGACTTTGACCTTGTTTACTTTGATATCATATTTTACCTTACTAGTTTTGTTATAGTATTCTGAATGTATTAGAAAGTTTTTCATAGTTTATACTTGAAGCTGTTTTGGAAAGCTATCTTTTGGATATGATTCCGTTCTATATCATTAGGATCTACACAAAAATAATATGTTTGTCTGGCTCTCTATTTTCATATTTTTCTCTTTTTTTTTTTTTACTTTATAGGCTTTAGCTGTTCGTAAACATTGACCAAACGTTGCGATTTTTGAGTACGGTGTAAAGTTACGTACACTGTAAAAAATGACGAATGTTTCTGAATCTACGAAAATATAATATAATGACGAATAAATTTATAATATAAACTCATCCTTGTTAACCATGATTCTGAACAGTGCTTCTTTATCTTTAGAAACCTCAGACATCAGTGGCATTTCGAGATTTAAAGAATCATTTAGAAAAAAAAATTTTCTAGCTGCCCGTAATTTTCTGAAACGTTTACGAGAAGCTTTTAAAGTATATTAATCTGTTTTCTAAGCCCGGCATACAGTTTTTTCCGATGCTATCCAATCTCAAGTAAATATTTTCATGTTCAACAAATATGTTTAACAGACAAACATGCAAAATTAAAAGCGTTAACATTAACATTAAACTTAAGATTCTGTCTTTACTCTATGATGTATAAATTAACTTATGCAGCTGATAACGTTTACTTGAGAATGAATGACATTCGATAAATAGGTATTCCAGGCTGAGGAAAATGTTTAATAAATTATAAAAACTTGTGCCAATTCGGCGGGATAGTAGATGTTATGTGGTAGCTGTACTGGTTAACTTGCCGAAATAAAGCACAGATTATTTAGCCTATGCAAATTATATTTTATTCACAAATAAACATGTGAGTTTAAATAGTGTAGTGCACAGGATAATAATTGAATTAATGTAAATTAGAGTTCGTGATACGGACAGATACTAAAAGAAGGTGGCAGCAGGAACTAATTCGGAAGTCCTCTTGAAAACAGTTTGATCAGAACAACCTCTCCTCGAGGTCTCAAAAATAGGTACAGTCTTAGAATTATAAAAAAAGTTCTCAATTACTAAGGAACAAAGGGGTTCCTTCTAAACCGCTCTTACTCGCCAATAAGTAGAGCTTCAAACCTCACAGCGATTTCACTTCGCTGACGACGATTCTCAGGATGAGAATCTTTTTCAGAGAGACCTTCTCTCTCTCTCTCCAAAACAACAACTGACCATCGACTCTCTGCTCGTTCTTCCAGCCCCCCTCACACCTCGCGGGGGTGGCAGGAAACGAGGGGTCTTTAACCTCGGACAGCCTTCCTTCTCTATGCTGAAACCTAGTGAATACGTTACAGCATCACCCCTCTGGTTCTGTCAGATTTTTATTTCTGAAGAAAAATCTAACTGCAAATTCCCAGCACTTATTCCAAACTTACAATAGGGGCTTACCACCATCCTTGTCTGTCAGTAATTACATTTTAACACTTAAACAGCACATCATAATGACACTATAAATTTTACACACTTAAAAACACTGTTACAAAAATAAAAGAACTAAGAAAAAAAATATCTATATACACATCATTATCTACTTTATCCTTATTTTTCTATACCCAACGCCGATATGCGGCAGTGATGGAATTCAGTTTTCCCAGGTTTGTAACCGAAAGATTGCCTGTCATCTAGCGAATTTACTGATTTCCTGACAACTGGTAAATTTTCTCTAGAACTATCAGACAACTGCTTAATTGGACCGGATTCACTTTCACTCTTGGGAAAATAATCAATAGAGGATCTAATTCCAGTTTTTGCGAAGATCGCTTTACTACCCTTCTTTCTGTCACGTTTTACCCTCCTTCCTATATCAGATTCACGCATGGGCTTTCCATAAATCACCCTATCTTTTTGGGCTAACTTTCCCCCGCTCTCTCGTAAACAGATAACTTCGTTTCCGGAGCTGTGCCCGCTCGAGTTCTGTCGGGGAGTCAAGCCGGTGTTGACCTGAGGTGGTTTTGAATTCGTTTTGTCCAGTTGCGCTTTATTCCCCCTCGAATAATGAGACATTTCCGTGCTCTTAGCTGTTAACGCGGGTTTCTTCTCAGCGCACTTAATTAACTCTGGTGGGTTCTTCACTATTTTTTTGGCTCCAGGACAAGAAGGGAAAATAGTCTCCTCACATATTTTTTCTATTTCGGAATCAAGTTTCGTTTCGCTCGGTAACTGAGGGAGTAGGCCATCATTATTCTGATCCCTTTCTTTATCTTCGGTATTGTCGAACCGTGGGGCAATTCCAGTCTTCTTCCCCCTTCTAACATTGGGATCGGAAAGACCTGATAATTTATTCTGGTCATCCGCATTATCTTTTTCGATTCTCTGACGAATCTGCCTGTGGCGCGATTTGCAATTTAGTATCTCCACCCACATGCGTTTTTTTAACTTAACGAAATCGCGTACTTTCGTTTTCCTATCTAATCTATCTCTTATCCAACATTTTTTAGAAATCTTAACATTTGTCTCGCATTTCGGGAGAACAATCGGTTCAGGGTTTCCTTTTTCACAAATTCTTTGACCTGTTCACTAAAGGGTTTTCTTTCTTTTTCTGCAATCCAGGATTGTGAGGAGGGAGTTTTAGTTTCGATATGTACGTTCGTTACGAGCCGCTCCCTAGTTCGGGTCAACGCGGAGCTTCTCAGTTTGAGTTTTGAATTGACTTGATCGATTAATATTTGGGTCTTATTTCCGAGTAAATAATAATCCATCTACACGTTTTCGTCTACAATTCCTGCACGGGTCGTGACAGTTGTCCCGTCTTGTGTTTTCAAATTTATTCGTGCGAGGGGTATGCGATTCAAGGCATTTTCTAACGGTGACCTCACATAAACAAATTCTCCGGTATACTGATCATTATTTACATATTTTGCACTTAAAAGGTCCAAGGTGCTTCCACTATCTCTAAAGCAAATCATCTCTTTCTCGTTTACAAATCCTCGGCTCAAATAAGGCGCGAGGCTTTCGTCGGCCTCTTCTAAATTTAGTAGCAGGTTCACGCTTTCGAATTTCTCATTAGTTCTTTCTAATTCGGGGAAACTTGCTAACTGATTTACGCTCTCGGGTTTTTCATTAACTTTCTTTATTTCTGGGCAGTTGTAGCGTAGGTGGGAAAAACTTCCACATCGATAACAGGCTCTATCCCTTCTTTTATCAAAAATTTCGTCTCTGGAATGCTGGTCATTCTTATCGCGCCAATCTCTTTTTGCTTCTGGCCTCCGTTGTTCGGTATTCTGATTTTCTACAACTATACTCCTCTCTGCCCTTTTCTCATTTACTGGATTTCTAACAGAGGGGGTGGGGGGCGGTCGTTTCACCGATTTACGTACCGACTCATAACTGTCCAACCTTTGGGTTAAATCTGCCGGCGTGATTATGTTGCTCCACGAATCAATAAAATGATTTTTAACATCTGGCGGTACTTTTCTTTTCAATTGGTCAGTGATAATGAGGTCTCTTAATTGTTTAAAATCGGTGACCTGAATGCCACTCAACCACTGATCGAAATAGTTGGTTATCTCGTACGCGAAGTCCTTCCATAATTTACCTTCGGGGCGATTCGTGTTCACGAACTTGATCCGGAAATCTTCCGCCGAAATTTTGAATCTTTCTAGCAGTTTGTTCTTAATATATTTATAATCATCGCTTAGATCTAACGGCTCTCTCAGAATAATTTCTGCTAATTCAAACGGTAGTAGTCCTAATAAATTTGTCACCCACTGCGATTCGTCAATCTGGGCCTTAGTCGCCTGCCTTTCAAATAAGTTAAGGTATAACGATATTTCTGATTTGCCAGATTCAAATTTAGGGAGTACGTTTTTTAACAAAACTTTTTGTTCTCTTTCCCCTTGACTGGACGTCAATAACGAATCAGTCTCATGTTCAGCTCTTATTTTGGCTAATTCGTGTTCCTGATCACTTTTTTCTTTTCGGTCACGTTCAATTAATTTTAATTGAGCTATCGCCAGCGTTTCATCATACTCGGACGTCTCCGTGATTTTTTTTATTATTTTCGGAACAGTGTCATTTGGTAACACTTCTACCTCGAATTCTACAGCCAACGTGGCCAAATCGCATTTCCGAAATCCGGCAATCCCTGCCATTTTTACTATTTTCAATTTTTCTACAAAATCCTACACTTCCCTTAACATAGATAACAATAATATTCCTCCCACTATAGGCATGCAAATTACACATAAAAACACAATATTAACCGCGACATAAAAATATACAATGTGCAACAATTCATAAATTTGAGACTTCTAACACTCTATCTTCCAGACATATTTGTCTTCCCGGAAAACCAAATTCCACACGTAACAAATTCTGTATTTCTTAATTAAATTTTTTATTATTATTACAACTCTGCATCTAGCTCATAAATAATAATTCATTCTTGAATTCCCTAAAAAAAAACAATTAACAGTGCTTGGTTTACCTAGCAATTTCAATAACAAACAAATCTTAACAAAAGATTTTCTCTGCTCTTATTTTTCTTTTCAAACTCAAATTTATATTTTAAAGTTTTCTTTATCATTTCATCTATGCAAAAAAAAAACGATATTAACTTTAAACACGTTTAATTTCATCTACCTGAATGATTTTAGTTTAATTCTTTCATTACTTTAAAAATTCGCTGAATTTTGCAGAAATTTCACGCAATCAACATAAAAAAAATCATATTATACTAACAGTAATAACAGACTAATTTTTTTTAAACACTTTTAAAACTTTGTTACACACCTCAGCCCCTACTGTAAAATATTGAAACAGTGCTTATCTGGGGTGCAGCTGTACTTCGGTGGTTCAATCCTGGAATAGCGGGTGCTGAGTCATAGATGATGTATTCGGCGGCTATTCTCGTCCTGCTTCAATTTACTGGGTGCAGACTCTGGCTCTGATGCTCTGCCTTTCTTTTATTATTGCATTTGGGGAGCAGCTGTGGTTCAGTACTTGATTAGCTGATGCTGTTTCATAGATGCTGTATTCTGCGGCTCTCCTGGCTCTGATTCACTTTACTGGATGCGGCCTCTGGCTCTGAGTCACTTTACTGGATGCGGCCTCTGGCTCTGAATCACTGTACTAGATGCGGCCTCTGGCTCTGATGCTCTGCCCTGAACGGTGCGGCGGGTGTAGACTGCTCCTGGTTCCACTCTTCCGTTAGGCTCCTCTGCTATTTCTTTCTATCTCTGTCATTACTCGTACATTTTTCCCTTTCGCTGCCACCATTTCTGTGCCAATTCGGCGGGATAGTAGATGTTATGTGGTAGCTGTACTGGATAACTTGCCGAAATAAAGCACAGATTATTTAGCCTATGCAAATTATATTTTATTCACAAATAAACATGTGAGTTTAAATAGTGTAGTGCACAGGATAATAATTGAATTAATGTAAATTAGAGTTCGTGATACGGACAGATAATAAAAGAAGGTGGCAGCAGGAACTAATTCGGAAGTCCTCTTGAAAACAGTTTGATCAGAACAACCTCTCCTCGAGGTCTCAAAAATAGGTACAGTCTTAGAATTATAAAAAAAGTTCTCAATTACTAAGGAACAAAGGGGTTCCTTCTAAACCGCTCTTACTCGCCAATCAGTAGAGCTTCAAACCTCACAGCGATTTCACTTCGCTGACGACGATTCTCAGGATGAGAATCTTTTTCAGAGAGACCTTCTCTCTCTCTCTCCAAAACAACAACTGACCATCGACTCTCTGCTCGTTCTTCCAGCCCCCCTCACACCTCGCGGGGGTGGCAGGAAACGAGGGGTCTTTAACCTCGGACAGCCTTCCTTCTCTATGCTGAAACCTAGTGAATACGTTACAAACTATTCAGAAACGTTTCTGAAAAATACGGGCAGCTAGAGAAATTTTGTTTTTATAAATAATTCTTTAAATTTTGGAAATGCGTTGCTTTCTGGGGATTCAAAAGACAATGGAACACGCTTTTTGTAATTTCGGATAACTCAGAAGATTACATTACATTTTCGTTCGTGGTTATAGTATATTTTCATAAAATAAGAAACATTGATAATTTTTTACAGTATAGTACTACTTTACGTTTTCAAAATAGTCGTCGAATCGTGTATAGTTTTTTTTCTTTTTTGTAGATGTTATACCTTCAAAACTGTAATATTCCATCATCTACTGCGCGTTAAAAAAAGCGATATTGGCAAAAATAAGATTGTGATTAACACTTGATTTCCCCGAAAAACGTGCGTTATTCCTATCGTTCTATCTATGAGATACATGAGGTAATTTTCACATTTATACAATTTATACAGCGATATTTAAAGAGAAAATTAGTAATTAACTATATATGTACGATCTTTTCCCTTTAATCATAAAAACTAAAAATGTGTCGCTTGATAATTATGAATGGACTCTGGATAATTGTGGTGAAAAACTGGAGCATGTGTGAACAACCTCTGTATATTACTACATGCAAGAATTCAGTAAATAAAACAAGCATTGCTTTACAAAAATCTGTCAAAAAAGTCTATTTGCTATAGTTTTTGTTAATTCAATTTTTAGTTGCGTTCGTAATTATATAAATACGTAGCACCTATTGTCGTCGTCTGGTCCGTCCGTCCGTCTGTCTGACCGTCCGTCCACATATAACAACGCAAAAACTACCCAACCGAATGGTTTCAAATTTAAGATATATTATCTTTGCAAAATTTTGTCTAGACATTTCAAATTGTATGAAAATCGAATCAGAACTTTAGACGATATTAATAAAAATATTTATTAAGTAATTTGAATTAAAAAAAAATCGGTGCTTCCTTGTTATAAGAGCTTTCGAGGTTTAGTCGTCAAGTGACCGAGATACTTATTTTATGACAGAAATTAATCTGCAGACGATATAATTCATTTCACAGAATTAAAAATCATCAAGATCTGAATATTTATATAACTAGCTATAGTATGAACGCACCTCATTTGTCACGTTTGACGTACAATTTCCAACTTGTTATTTCTAATTTCATTAACATTGAGACCTTTTTCCCAATATTGATATAAGAAATAAGTAAAAAAAAAAAAAAAGATACAGTCCTAGAATAAAAGAAAAGTTATCACTCCTAATAATTTTGAAAAAAAAAATATTTTTAAATTGTTTTTCGAAAACGTATGAGCTGTTAACCTATCAATTTTGTAACATAAATCAATTTCTAGAAGCTTTAAATATGCAAATCTAAAATTATAGCTCATTCCGCGAAGTTTTTTTTGAGTTAGGCTTAAAAAAAAACTCTTAAATTTAGTGATAGTATGCTCAATACCAGACACATTAAATTTTGTCAAAAGTAGTTTATGTCATTATTTTTAATTACATGTGAATTATTCAATTACATGCAATGTAAGGAGATAAAATAATGGTTTATTTATATTATACAAACAGAAATAAGGTTCGAAATTCCAATCTTCATCGCTTGATTCAAAGCTATCATCACTATCGTCCCGTTTGGCATCCGAAGATCCAAATTACCGAAGAATCCAAATATGATGTCAAAGTTGGGTGTCGGCATTGATTTTTTTTTTTTTTTTTTTTTTTTTTCTATATGTAGACTATTCCCAAAGCAAAACTTGAGAGTACAGTATTAATTAATAGCCTTTATTACAAAACGGTTGATACCAATCACATTTTTATATGATTATTTGCTTAGGGCTAGTTGAGTACGATTTTTTTTTTTTTTTTTATTACCAGGACTGTACATATTGCAGCTACAGCGCCTTTGAATATGGGTGATATTGGTGAATATGGGTGATATTTTACTGTAACTTTGGTTGAATAAATTAGATGATATTCTGGCTTGACTAATGTTGTTTAGGAGTACTTTTAGTCTTTTTTATTTTTTTTAAAGTTTGAACCTGCATCTAAAAAATATTAGACTGCAGTGTGAAATATTTGCATGGGTCCACTTGTGTTTATACAGGGTCATTCATAATTCCCTCCGGGGTTTCGAAACGTTATAGTAAAAAAACGAAGACGAATATGAAAAAAGAAACATATGAAATTATTCCGAAACTATTCAAGTTTTACTTACATACATTACAGGTGTTCTATGTGTGAACCCTTGGTCACACGGCATACATCCATGCGATAGTCCAGTTCCTGCCATACTCCGTTTCTTTAAATTTCCGGTACCACACATGAATTGTTTTGTCAGTTGGTCCCTGTTTTCGATATTTATTACGAAAGGCCCGTTGAACTGACACCACTGATTCAGATTTAAAGAAACGGAGTATGGCAGGAACTGGACTATCGCATGGATGTATGCCGTGTGACCAAGGGTTCACACATAGAACACCTGTAATGTATGTAAGTAAAACTTGAATAGTTTCGGAATAATTTCATATGTTTCTTTTTTTCATATTCGTCTTCGTTTTTTTACTATAACGTTTCGAAACCCCGGAGGGAATTATGAATGACCCTGTATATTTACAAATAAGGAAACTAAATACATTGAAATACTTTATTGTATAAATATTTAATAAAACATTCATATAAAAGAAATGCAACACTGTGCAGAAAAATTCACTTTTACAATTTCACAGCAACAATCAAATAAAACAAATGATGAGATGATTTCAAATATTTTAATATACAGAAAATAATTCTTCGAACTAAGCTAATCAACTTTAGTTAGACATGATATAAGAATGACAAAAGTGGAAATACCGGCCTGGCAACCCATCATGTGAGGCGAAGTTTAGTAGGAACGTCTGTGCCAAGATAAAAGCAAAGTTTTCGCCAATATCGGGAGGGTTGCGAGCATTCAGTTTGAACACCTTCCCATAACCCCCGTAACAATTGATGGGCGAAAACACCCTACATCTTCCTTCTATTTTATGTTCCTTCTTCTATGGTTGATACCAATCACATTTTTATATGATTATTTGCTTAGGGCTAGTAGAGTATGATTACTTTTTTTTTACCAGGACTGTACATATTGCAGCTACAGCGCCTTTGAATATGGGTGATATTGATTTCTTCTCAAAAAGTTCGTTGTCACTTGCACATAATTCCTTATACCACATTTATGTCTCTTCTATCATTTTATAAAAATATAATTTGAGAAAAAAGAGAAATTGTAAGTCAAAAGAGTAGTGGTATAACATGGACTCACATTTTTCTAGTGGCAATTTATTAGGATTTGTCAGCATATTTTCTTTAATCTCTTTTGCCGGAACAAGTGTTACATGCGTGACTATGTTTTAAGCAAGCGACAGTTTAATGAGGTCTTTCTGTATTACGGTTCAAAGCCTTGCTAAAAACTCACTTCATCATACTAACAATGATATGAGTAGTGGTAGTTGTTACATTGAATTCACTTTTCATCACAGTCAGCAATTAGTGTAGAAATGATTCTTTTTTTTTTTTTTTTTTTTTTTTTTGGCTAAAAATTAGCAATGGACTAACCTATTTCTTTTAAATGCTAATATGTGTCAATTAACAACATAATAAATACATAGTAAAATATCGTTTATTAAGTTGTTTGACCTGTTTCGACTCAGTCCGAGTCATTTTCAAAAACAAATGAGAATATTCCATAATTGCACGGTCTTTGAAATTATTTAAAATGCTATCATTTAATTTGCATGTACTTTTTAAAAAATTACGCACGTTATCTTTTATGTTTTCTTGGTTGTTTATTTTTATATCTGTATCCATGGAGTAACTAAAGCCACAATTTCGGTAAGTTAAAAGATGCCGCATCCTTACATATTGTATTTTGCGTGTTAGTATCTCTATGGTTTCTCTTATTATGGATGGATAATATAGACAGGAGGAAAAAATTATTTTACTTTCACTGAAATTTATTTGGATGGTTTCTTCTTGATATAATTTTGCCATGGCTGTGGTTTTTCTATTATACTTAATATCAGCTATATGCTCCTTTTTTTTAACTAAATTTCCTGCTGGTCATGCCAATATAGTAATTCTTGGATCCGTCTTCTTTCATAAAAGATATTTTATACAATATAATTCTCAAAATTAATTGGGCCAATTTTACTGCAATACAATACAATATGTAACGATGCGGCATCTTTTAACTTACCGAAATTGTGGCTGGAGTTACTCCATGGATACAGATATGAAAATAAACAACCAAGCAAACATAAAAGATAACGTGCGTAACTTTTAAAAAAGTACATGAAAATTAACTTATAGCATTTTAAATAATAACTTCAAAGCCCGTGCAATTTTGGAATATTCTCATTTGTTTTTTAAAATGACTCGGAGTGAGTCGAAACTTGTCAAACAACCTAATAAAAGATATTTTACTATGCATTTATTATGTTGTTAATTTACACTTTTTTAGCATTCAAAAGAAATATATTATTACAAAGTGTTATAATTTATTATATTGTCAAATTGATAGCCTTTAAAATTTGAAATATCTTTAAGTTCTTGAGACATTTATTTGCGTAGTTTCCATACAATTCCCACATTTTTATATATAGTAATGTGCTTTTCTGTACTTAAAAAATACATTTTTCCGAATATTTTAGGATTAACCATCCAGTGGGGAATAATTGGAGAAGTCGGTGTTGTACACAGACACATGGGAGACGATGCCATGATTGCTGGAGTTGTTGCGCAAAGAGTTAAATCCTGCCTGAAAACCTTAGATTTTGCCTGTCAACTGAAAAAGCCTGTTGTCAGCAGTTACGTCGCCAAAGATTTATCGTCTAAAGCAGGAGATAGAGGAGATACTCTTCAACAACTGGCTAGAATATTTGGTAAAAAAAAAAAAAACTAATTTTTACTCAATTTTTACATCCATAAAAACAGCTTGATTTAAATAAAAGAGAGTAAAAACGTGTCGTTTCTGTTAACACTGATGCATTCAATAACGCTGTTGCAGGTTTTAAAGATCCATCCGAATTCAATGCAGTACGAAGTTTTGGAGAAATGGGCGTCGACTCGATGATTGGAATCGAGGTGAAACACCTGTTGGAGAGCACTTGTGAAATCAATCTCGACATGAAAGAAATTCAAGATCTAAAAATCGAAGATGTGAAAGCTCTTCTAGAAAAAGCAGAATCGGAGAAGAAGAAGAATTTGAGTACTGCCCTCGTGTCCACTTCTTCTGTGGAACTTCCGAAGAATTCCGTTCATTCCGAAACTGTAATACGTCTAAATGACGTGCAAAATGGAATTCCAGTCTTCATTTTTGATATAGACTGTGATAATATATCAGATCTAAAGAATTTAGCGGAAGCAATTAAGCATCCAGTGTATGGTTTAGTATGGTCTAAAGAAGTTGAAGAAACTAATGTAGAATCATTATCATCCTTCTATTTAGAGGTAAGAGTCCTTCTTTTGAATTCTCAGAACATACGGTGTGAGAAATAAATAAATAAAAATAAAATAAAAAGAATCCCATACATTTTAATCATAAAATTCTCGTAGAAAAAATCAGGTTTCGAACTATGAAATGGAACTACAATAATGAACATTTTAAGTTTACGCACGTAATAAATGAGAAAATCAATCGTTCATTGTGAATATAATGAACGGTTTAGATTTCTATCAGCTTTTCTTCATTTGTGAGGTTTCTTGATGAACGCGGTCTTACCAAACATTGTTTGTGAACATTTTGAACCATTCCATCTGCATAATCTCCAATTCTAGCGATTATAAGTCGTTTGTAACTGTCTCCTAAATAATCTCTGCTTATCAGCTGCGTTTTCGAAGTTCCATTAATGCTGTAGGATACATTTCCTTTGATCAAAACTTAGTATGGTTTCAGTTAGTTAAAACTGAAACAGACTATAAAATTTCCAGTTTATTAGTGAATAAATTGTGTATGTATTTTTTAAATACCCTGTAGCAGGGCTTGACAAATACGGTAGCCAGGTTATTTAATCTGCAAATTTAAAATAATACAATTAGAATTATTTGACTGACTTCAACAGGAAAGTAGACAAAAAATAGTTTTCCAGCTTCACTATTTCATCGAGCCCCCCCCCCCTCCCCTCATCAGATATAGATTTTGTAGCACACAACTACCTGAAAATTTGAAACATTCGTCAATCACTATTTCTCGAACATGCCGGTTAATTCAACCTTTAGAGTATTTATTTATATTTTTTTCAGAGATACATAATTTGATCAGTTTCATTATAAAACTTGGTTTATATTATCTTTCTAACTTATGTACTATTCTAAATTGTGTAAGTAATAATTCTAAATTATGCTTGTTATAGTTTGTTTTTTTTAAATTCATTCATAAAAACTTTTGTGCTTTTAGAAATTCAATGGTGGTAGAGGGGGGGGGGGGGTAATATTTTTTACTGTCGACTAGAAGATTATTTTAGCTACCAGATTTTATCAAATTTATAAAGCCCTGCCCTGTAGAATTAAAACAAATTTCAAAAATAAAAACATGACCAAGATGTTCCTTTTTGTTTTCAGAAAATAAAACGGATTACTCAGAAAGAAGCTCATTTGGTGGCTCATTCTACCGCCAGTATCATAGCTGTGGAAATGATACTCCAGAATCAAAAGTCTAACAGCCTATCACTGTCACTAGCTACCATGAACGGCTACTCCTACCTCCTGAAAGTAGTCAACAAAGACCCGAAGCCATCCGAGGTAGACATTCTCTGCGATTTTGTTGAGAGCTACATCCCCTCTGCACGGATTCGAGTAAGTTTATAAAAAAAATAATTTGTGTCATTTTACTACTAGAATAAAAAAGTTCGGATGCTAAAAGACGCAATGAACGTCATGGCCGTAGCACTCAAAAGTCATTCATACATTTCATCCAACACAACGTTATAGACAGCAGAATTTAAGTAACCTTGTTGAAGGAAACCTTATTTTTGCTCAGCGAGCTTGACTGTTGTCATATCCTATTTTATATTGTGTATTCTGAGGGCCAGATGTAGGTTACAGCATTCTCGGAAAAATTTAGGATACACACATCGCAGAACTTTGTATTCTCAAAATTTTAAATGTGACTTAGTGTAAAATACTGGGAAGCTCTGCCGCCTAGCTGCGCAGGCTCTAAAAACACGCTAATTTGCTCTGTTTTAAAAATATTACCCGGTTACTGATGATTTAAGGGTATTATCGCGAACGGCGACGATTTTCTTTAATTTGGTTGACATGCTAAAATTACACCGTTTTTACACAATTTTATTTAACTCAACTTAATCTTTCCAGGAAAACATGGAATTTTGTATTAGATATTCAATACACTTCCTGATAGGGTAGTATTCTGCAAATTATGCACACAGGTGGGTTTCTGATGACAATACAATATTTTAAAATTTGTAGAACTTAATTATAAATAAATAACTTTAATTTTAAGACATTTTTCCGTTAGTCGAGCACAGGAGATAAATCGCCAAACATTCTTGAGGGTTACAATTGTATACGAGTTGCAACAACAACGGATTTAATGATGCGCCAAATCACGCTCTCCAAAAAAGGCCAACGGGCTGTGAAACTACAAAATGAAACATTTTAAACACGAAACAGCATAAAATAACATGTAAGTAAGATAAGAGTATATAATTTTTTTAAATACGCTTTCTTAGTAATAATTTACTACTAATTAAAAGAATTATGATTATACATTGAGAAAATAAATTAGAAATCCTGAATAGGTAGTTTAAACACTGACTTTTTTTTTCCTTTCCTGTTGCCATATCTTTAAAAAACAGAGCAAAAATTATATATTTTTTAATAAATTCAATAGTTCTTGTTTTCTACCAAGCGTAAATCAGACCGATGAGTTTTTCCTAATCAGAGTCCTTGTCAAATTAACATATTGTAACAGAATTGTTTTAGAACAACATTAATTGGTCATGAAATTGTGTGTGATTTTAAGGTAAATGTTGAATGATTATAAAAGAGTATTTTTTTATTATTTCTACTTTTATAATTATTTGGAATGTAATATTGCCATCTATCAGTAGTTGGTCAAATTTGTATTCGTGATTTGATTAAAAGTTTTACAACTTTTAATAAAATTATTGGTACAACTTGAACAATTTATGTTAATAGATAATAGTTTTTATATTGTACTAGAGAACTATGGCCCCCTGCGCCCTTGTACGCCAAACCCAGTATTTTAAGCAGACTTGCGGGTTTCAAATGTGTTCCTAATTCATCCATTGGTGGAAACAGATTGTAATCCATCGTAATAGCCAATAAAAATGTATTGGATTAAGAACATTTTAAGAAATTTACGTTGTGTATGAATGTGTAGACAGGCAGACAGATTAATTGCATATACCTTGTATGTGTGTGTTTTATGTAACAACTTAGTTGATAGCTTAGTGTCAGTAATGAATAGCTAATTTCTATTCATTTCCATTTTCAAAAATTGAAATTTGTTTGCTTTATAAATTGAGTTTAAATTCAAAATAATCGCCGTAAATGTTCTCATACTGTAAAACATATAAAATCAACTTTATTTATATATAGATAGCCCATTTTCGGCCAGTGGTCGCTAGAAACGCAAAAGAAAAATGTGTTGAATCAGTACTACCTGTTTTTATTTTGAGTAACAGCCGTTACAGAGTGAAACGTACAAAAACACATTAATTTAAATTTTGTTAATATATTTCTCACTAGGGTACGTTATCGTCGTTAAAGACAGTTGAGTTTAAATTGCCCTATCTAATTTTAACTTGACGTCTGGTTGCCACATGAAAAAAAACATAAACTGCCAACGGACTATTTCAACCTACATTTCCATTGAAATGCATTGACCCGTAGTGAGCCCAAAATGAGCCACTAATAGAATTATTTACGAACATGTGACCTAGCCCAATCGTCTTCTCATACCCCAAAATGGTAATATACAAAATTTAGTCAAAATCATTAGAACCGTTTTTAAGATAAAATTTACGTATGTATACACAGACGCACAATGCTCGTATTATAATATATGTTGATTTTTTTCTTTCCTGTTTCACATCTTAAAAAAAAAAGCAGATTGAAAATTATATCTTTTTAAATAAATTCACTAGCTCGCGCTTTCTACCAAGCGTTAAAAAAGCACTAAATTTTCCATATTCGAGTTGGATGCACACGGCAAATTAATGCACTATACCAGAAATTTTTTGTAAAAACATGAATTGAAGTCATGAAATCAGGCATAATTTTCAAGATAGCCAGTGAGTTCTGATAAAGCAGTTGTTTCTTTTAATAAAAACTATTTTTACTTTTTTACTAATTTATCATATGTTATAATACAAGCAAATCTTGTGTGTATGTGTATATATATCAGTACAAAAACCCTTAACGGGTTAAAAGTTGTGACGCAGCACTTTCTTTTGGCTCTAAGAATTTTAAATATGGGTCTTAAAAGCAAGGATATCAAATTTAAGTGACGCTATGTTAATAATTTTTTTTTAATCATAATTTTCTTTTTAGTTTTATTTGTATTCACAGGTGTAATTATTATTTTAATATGAAAAAAATATATAAAATTTATTCGCTGATGCTTTTTCATTCACATCTCTCATGAATTCAAAGTATGGGTTTTAAAAGAAATGATATCAAAATACACATACAAACAATACTTTTAATTTTTTAATACACTTTTAAATATATTACTTTCACTGAGCCTATATTATGTATTGAAATGTATCTATTTCAATAAATTGATTTATCTTCTGTGCCACGCTATCCAACATCATAAGTAAAATTTATGTAAATGATTATTTTGCGTCATATTATCCATTTGCATACATTTCCCTTTGTTTGGATACTATGACGCAAAATAATCATTTACATAAATTTTACTTATGATGTTGGATAGAGTGGCACAGAAGATAAATCAATTTATTGAAATAGATACATTTCAATACATAATATAGGCTCAGTGAAAGTAATATATTTAAAAGTGTATTAAAAAATTAAAAGTATTGTTTGTATGTGTAAATATACTTTAGAAGACAAAACAAAAATAATATAAATTGAATTTTAAAACAGTCCTATTAAATTCACGTCAATGTGTCACTCAAATTTTGATATCATTTCTTTTAAAACCCATACTTTGAATTCATGAGAGATGTGAATGAAAAAGCATCAGCGAATAAATTTTATATATTTTTTTCATATTAAAATAATAATTACACCTGTGAATACAAATAAAACTAAAAAGAAAATTATGATTAAAAAAATTATTAACATAGCGTCACTTAAATTTGATATCATTGCTTTTAAGACCCATATTTAAAATTCTTAGAGCCAAAAGAAAGTGCTGCGTCACAACTTTTAACCCGTTAAGGGTTTTTGTACTGATATCATTACTTTTTTGCGGTTATTGATGAAAATGTCAATTAGTCGAAATTAAGCATAGGGTATAAATTAATCATTAGAATAAAATTTTAAAGAAATGCTAAAAAAGACCCCTAAGACCCCAATAAAAATATGAGGGTGGTGGCCCGAGGAGAGGAGTCCAAGACTCAACTTTAAAGTTATACAGCGAGAGAGTAACATAATTAGAAGGATAAAAATGCATGGCAAAACCCGTTTGTTCCATCTTCCTCCGCCAGAGGGCGCAATCTTTTCTATACAAACATAGCTGAAATTTTTCAGGCTGTCGATTCCGAGTCAAATGAACCATACCTCGTCGTGATCGGTCGCATAGAACCCTATAGGAAAGCGCCCCCCTGGTGGTGAAACTTGGAACTAAAATCGATATATCCTGTCGATGTCGAGTCGAATGAATCAAACTGCATTGTGATGGGACCCATAGAGCTCGAGTTAGCGGCAAAATCTGTTAGTTCCATCTTCCACCACTAGAGGGCGCACTCTGTTCTATACAAACATAGCTGAAATCTTTGAGGCTGTCGATTTCGAGTCGAATGAGCCATACCTCGTCGTGATCGGGCCCATAGAACACAAGATAGGAGAGCGCCCCCTGGTGGTGAATTTTGAAACTAAAATTGATATATACTGTCGATGTCGAGTCGAATAAATTAAACTGCATTGTAATCGGACCCATAGAACTCGAGTTAGCTACAAAATCCGTTTGTTCCATCTTCCACCACTAAAGGGCGCACTCTGTTCTATACAAACATAGCTGAAATCTTTGAAGCTGTCGATTTCGAGTCGAATGAGCCATACCTCGTCGTGGTCGGGTACATAGAATCCGAGATAGGAAAGCGCCCCCTGGTGGTGAAACTTGGAATTAAAATCGATGTATATCCTGTCGATGCCGAATCGAATAAATTAAAATGCATTGTGATGGGACCCATAGCTACAAAATCCGTTAGTTCCATCTTCCACCACTAGAGGGCGCACTCTGTTCTATACAAACATAGCTGAAATCTTTGAAGCTGTCGATTTCGAGTCGAATGAGCCATACCTCGTCGTGATCGGGTACATAGAATCCGAGATAGGAAAGCGCCCCCTGGTGGTGAAAGTTGGAATTAAAATCGATATATATCCTGTCGATACCGAGTCGAATAAATTAAACAGCATTGTGATGGGACCCATAGCTACAAAATCCGTTAGTTCCATCTTCCACCGCCAGGGGGCGCACTCTGTTCTATACAAACATAGCTGAAATCTTTGAGGCTGTCGATTTTGAGTCGAATGCGCCATACCTCGTCGTGATTGGGCCCATAGAACCCATGATAGGAAAGCGCCTCTGGTGGTGAATTTTGGAACTAAAATCGATATATCCTGTCGATGTCGAGTCAAATGAATTAAACTGCATTGTGGTCGGACCCATAGAATTCGAGTTAGCTACAAAATCCGTTTGTTCCATCTTCCACCACTAGAGGGCGCACTCTGTTCTATAGAAACAAAGCTGAAATCTTTGAGGCTGTCAATTTTGAGTCGAATGAGCCATACCTCGTCGTGATTGGGCCCATAGAACACAAGATAGGAACTAAAATCGATATATCCTGTCGATGTCGAGTCGAATGTATAACTGCATTAGATACCAATTAGTCTCGGAAAAAATTGCAAATTTCGTCATTTGGCAGCGTAAAAATCATGAATTTCACCAATCGGCATAAAAAAACATGAATTTTGTCGATAGGGGGAGAAAAAATCATAAATTTCGTCAAACAGGCGGGTAAAAATCATGAATTTCATTTATGAGCACATGAAAAACGCAAATTTCATCAAACGCTTGCATAAAAATAAAAAAAATCGTTCATCGGGCATGAAAAAACATTCATTTCCTCAAGTTTGCTTGTAAAATTCACAAATTTCGTCAAAAGGGTGCATAAGAATCAAGAATTTCGTCGATCGGATGATAAAAAAAAAATTTCGTCAATCCGGCACATAAAAAGTGTGAATTTTGTCGATCAGGTGCGCAAAAATTGTCGAGTCGAATGAATTAAACTGCATTAGATACCAATTAGTCTCTGAAAAAATTGCAAATTTCTTCATTTGGCAGCGTAAAAATCATGAATTTCATTGATTAATGTGTAAAAATCATGAATTTCATCGATCGGCACAGAAAAAACATGAATTTTCTCGATAGGGGGAGAAAAGATTATAAATTTCGTCAAACAGGCGGGTAAAAATCATGAATTTAATTTATTAGCACATGAAAAACGCAAATTTCAACAAACGCTTGCATAAAAATAAAAAAATTCGTTCATCGGGCATGAAAAAACATTCATATCGTCAAGTTTGCTTGTAAAATTCACAAATTTCGTCAAAAGGGTGCATAAGAATCAAGAATTTCGTCGATCGGATGATAAAAAAAAATTTCGTCAATCCGGCACATAAAAAGTGTGAATTTTGTCGATCAGGTGCGCAAAAATTGTCGAGTCGAATGAATTAAACTGCATTAGATACCAATTAGTCTCTGAAAAAATTGCAAATTTCTTCATTTGGCAGCTTAAAAATCATGAATTTCATTGATTAATGTGTAAAAATCATGAATTTCATTGAACGGCACAGAAAAAACATGAATTTTCTCGATAGGGGGAGAAAAGATTATAAATTTCGTCAAACAGGCGGGTAAAAATCATGAATTTCATTTATTAGCACATGAAAAACGCAAATTTCATCAAACGATCGCATAAAAATAAAAAAAATTCATTGATCGGGCATGAAAAAACATTCATTTCGTCAAGTTTGCACGTAAAAATCACAAATTTCGTCAAACGGGTGCATAAAAATCAAGAATTTCGGAAATCGGGTGCTAAAAAAAAAATTGTCAATCTGGCACGTAAAAAGTATGAATTTTGTCGATAAGGTGCGTAAAAATTTTCGAGACGAATGAATTAAACTGCATTAGATACTAATTAGTCTGAAAAAATTACAAATTTCAACATTTGGCAGCATAAAAATCAAGAATTTCGTTGATCAATGTGCAAAAATCATGAATTTCATCGATCGTACGCAGAAAAAACATGAATTTTGTCAATAGGGGGAGAAAAGATCATAAATTTCGGCGAACAGGCGGGTAAAAATCATGAATTTCATTTATCAGCGCATGAAAATCGCAAATTTCATCAAACGGAACCATGAAAATCAAAAAATACGTTGATCGGGCATAAAAAAATCATTAATTTCATCAAGGTTGCACATAAAATCACAAATTTCATCAAATGAGTGTACAAAAATGAAGGATTTCGTCGATCGGGTGATAAAAAAAAATGTCGTCAATCCGGCAAAGTATGAATTTTGTCGATCAGGTATGTAAAAATCATGAATTTTATAGAATGGGTGCGTAAAAATCACGTATTCGTCAAGTGGACGCGTAAAAATCACTAATTTCAGTAAACGGGTAACATAATTTAACATAAAAATTATTAATTTCATCGAACACGCACAGAAAAAAAAAATTCTTCAATCGGGCACATAAAAATCATAAATTTCATCCATCAGATGCAGAAATATCATTAATTTCATAGATCAGGTGTGGAAAAATCATTAATTTCAGCGATTGGGTGAAAGAAAATCAAGAATTTTGTCAAACAGACAAGGAAAAAAAACGCGAAGGGAAAAAAGAAAATCTGAAAATTCTGCATTAGGCCGGTTTTTTCCACATTTTTAATCGCCAGTTTTATCGCCGAGTGCTTAATTCATTAAAGCCTCAGTCACTGATACATGTACAAATGTTTCTCGCCCATAATTAAAAAAATTAATTAATTAAAAAAAATCACAGAATACAGCAACCTCAAAAATATATGAAACTTGTTACAGCAGCTATGAGCTATCATTAACATATGAATGCACATTTCATCCTCTTGAAAACAACAACAAAAAAACATAACTGGATACAGAATCTTTTTTATATAGCGATGTATAAAATAAATGAAATTCATTAAAGCAGCGATTACTAACACATGTATGTGTCGATTCATTGTTATACTATTTGCATTGTTCCAAATTGGCAGTCGTTACCCGTCAAATGCATCTACATTATTGCATTTGACAACTACAAAATTAATTAATAGATGCAAATTAATTTAATGTTTAATAAAATTACATGTTATATTATTTTGACGATATAAATTAAAAACAGTAGTTTAAAATAATTACCATTTAAAATTAATTAATATTAAAGAATAATTATTTTGGTTAAAAATAATAATAAAGCTAAAAATCCATGAAACAGTTCAGGATACAGCTAACCCGCCACAACATCATCACTTATTTCACAAGCATAATTATGCTCTAGTTATACACTGGATATTTTTATTCTGCGGCATTTTCTTTTCTTACTATAAATTAAGTTATTATAAACAGTTTAATAAGAAACATTGTGCCAGCAATATGAATGTGCATACAAAAAACACAATGAATTTTGTAAACAAACTTGTAGCAAGTAAAATTCATTTATCGCTTCGTCAAATTTGACGCCACCAACTATCTCGCTTGTTCTATGATTTAACCCTGTAAGCTTTTCATTTACTTGTTGACATCATCACTTATTTCGCAAGTATAATTATGCACTAGTACACTAGAAATACTACTACACAAGAAAAATACCCTGTGTTTTACTATAAAACACAGAGAATTTTGTAAACAAACCAATAGCAAGAAAAATTAATTTATCGCTTCGCCAAATTTGACCCCACCAACTGTCTCGCTTGTTCTATGATTTAACCCTGTAAGGTTTTCATTTACTTGTTGACATCATCACTTATTTCACAAGTATAATTTTGCGCTAGTTATACACTGGAAAATTCTGCGGCCTTTTCTTTTCTTAGTATAAATAGTTATTATAAACAGTTTAATAAGAAACTAAGTGCCAACAATACGAATACAGTAGACTCTTTCAAATCCGCACAGCTTGGGACCAGAGGTTATGCGGATTTTAGAATCTTGTGGATTTCTGGTCACTGTTTTGTTTACATTTTTGAAACAGTAATTTGAATGTAATAATGCACTCAAAATTATCATGAATGCTTACAATAAAGTAAAATATTAAAATAACTATGGGAAATAATGTAAAGGTTACATAAATAATTAATAATACATGATTAAATATGCATAATAATGATGAGATAAATTTTTCTTTAATTATTCAATGAAACTCGCCACATAAAGGCACACTAGTAATGTACATCAAAACCATAAAATTACAAAATTTTATTTGATGTTTGACCAGATTTAATAAACAAAAAAGCTTGATTAATAGGGGAGACCGGTACACAGTGGACCTATGTACACAGTGGACCACCCCCTAATATTTTATTTATTTACATTTTTTTTAAGCTTCTCTTCTATCCTTATAGACAACAACATTGCAATGATTATTTATAGCCTTCAGAAAATATGTTTAGCTCAGATTGAACTATTTTATCCTGCTTTGTTGTTTTGAGCTTCTAAAAGTAAAATTTTGCATCATCATATTTTTATTTTTTTAGTAATTAAAGGTTGTAGATAAATAAGATAAATTAGCTTTTTTGCAAAGCTAAGATACTTGTTTTTATTTTACTTTAAAGTTAATATGTTTAAAAGAAAGTTATAAATAATATTAATATGATTATTTATTGAACTTCAACATGGAGTATAGTGGACCACCCACTCCTGGGGCACAGTGGTCCACAATCCACTCTGCTCCTGTAATGCAGAATGCTCAAAATATTTAATAATTGCTTATTTTCTATAAAGAAAGATTGTTTTAAAGTAGATTTAACTGTAAAATAAAGTAAACAAATAAAAATAACAATTTATTTAACATAGTAAGAAATATTTTGTTTTGTATTTACTGCCTTTGATAAATATAACTGTAGTCTAATTGTTGATGATTCTATTCAAGTAAGATTCATGAGATACAAATTTAATGGAAATCAGATTATTTCTCCCGAAACTGTAGATGAATCTGCTGTTGATGTCAATGATTTAATAATGTTGCTCTCACAAGGAGAGTGCCAAGCTTGGTAATCACAGATTTTGATTATTTTTATATATGTTGTAGGGTAGAAGCCCCTTAGTCTCAGGTTCAATGGATTTTATACAACGCTCCTTAGTTCCCGAGAAATGGGGGGTCTAATATTATAACACAACTTAAATACTTACTTTGTAACGAAATATCTACGTTGGTCGTAGCTCAGTCAGTATGGCGTCTGCTCATTGTTCGGAGGGCCCGGGTTCGATTCCGGAAGGTACTACGTTTGTTTTTCTCACTTTTTTTTAATAAATATACTTGTAATTTTAATTTAATAATCTCAATAAAAATTTGTTAACATAATAAATTTTTAATTTAGCATTTTTTACTTTTTAAAACATTGTTAAACATTTCTCATCATTTAAAGAGCTTTAAAATAATTCGATCTATTATTGACTAGTAAAAATTTAAATATCTTTACAAAATCAGCATATTTACTATCGAATTATAGAATTCTTCTCCCATCGCAATAGAACACGAAGATATTTCAGATGCTGGATTATTTGGTAAAAATCCATTGTTTTGCAATAACATTTTACAGTACTTAAACACATTTGTGACATCACTTTTCTGATTTTCATCGAATCCTGACACTTCAGATTGATCTTCTTGTGAACTACAGCTTGCTTTTTCCATTTTTCTACGATTATAAGCTGTTATAGAATGATACGCACTTGTGCGATGAAGATTGAAAACAAAAAACACTTAACCGCAACAAACTAAAAAAAAATATGTTGTAATTAAATTCTTATGATAAATTTTAATATAATTATGCTTCTTACTTTAAAAACCGAGTAGTATTATCATCGCATTGACTTCCCTTGTTAAGGCAATTAATAAATGATGTTTCTTTACAATCACCAATTGACACAATTATTCAATATCGTTCAATTTATAAAGCATATATGGAATACATTTTAAAAGCGTTTTTTTAAAAAATCAAAAATGTTAAATTAAAATTTAATTATGTTAAAAAAATTTCTTATTGAGATTATTAAATTAAAATTACAAGTATATTTATAAAAAAAAGTGAGAAAAACAAACGTAGCACGTTCCGGAATCGAACCCGGGCCCTCTGAACATCGAGCAGACGCCATACCGACTGAGCTACGACCAACGTAATCGTCCTGTTACAAATTAAGTATTTAAGTTGTGTTATAATATTAGACCCCCCATTTCTCGAGAACTAAGGAGCGTTGTATAAAATCCATTGAACCTGAGACTAAGGGGCTTCTACCCTACAACATATATAAAAATAATTAAAATCTGTGATTACCAAGCTTGGCACTCTCCTTGTCAGACCCAAAATTATTTCTTGAAAATTCTAGGCTCAATCTTACTCATAAGTCTTTGGAATTTCATTTGCAAATTTTAATGTGCGCTGATTTCCTTGTACTTAATAACTTCAACTAAATTGCAATTGTTCCTGTATTAATCTATTATTTTCTAAATATAATTAATTTTTTGTTTTTTGTTTAAAAATTTATATTACTATGTTATTTTGTGGGTGAAGGGGCAACAAAAAATAATTTAATGAAAAATAGATTTATATTGTATTTTAGATAATACCTAATAGTGGTCCACTGTACCCCGGTGGGTGGACCAGTACATTGGTCCACTTTACAAGTGCATATAATTTCTTTGTTTTTTTTGAAAAATGTATTGAAAACTATGTTGTGAGAAAATTATGATGGATGTAAGAAGGTTTAAGGAATATTCAAAAATATTTTCATACAGATCGGTCAGTCTGTTAAAGAGAAAAAATATGTTAATTGAAAAAGTGGTCCACTGTGTACCGGTCTCCCCTACATAAATGTATTTGATAAAAAGATCAATCACCCTAATATCAGTGTTATCTTGAAAAATTTCAGAGATAAATTTATTCTTCCTTTATGAAAAAGTAAGAGTTAAATGATATTAACCAGAATTAGATAATAAAATCAGTACAGAATGATATAAAAATAAACAAGAACGAAAAATCATGCGTCAAGCATAGATTATGTAGCACTCTCCAACGCTTCTAAAATAATTTTACAAATCATTACCGTTTAATAAGCTGAAAGATGACATCTAAGTAAACAATTTGGAAAACGCATAACATATTTAAAAACGTAATTTCAGGAATTTTCAATATATACAATATTCGGAAAAATATCCGAATACTTTTATGTAGCCCTGTATACGAATCTATAGATTTGTATATATACATAGGATGCTAAATTTTAGTTTAGTTAGGAAACGCGTAGCACCGTTTAAATTCTCCTTCTGGAGTTTCTGTCAATAAACGGAAATGTGTTCGCGAACTTTTGTGCTGCCCTGTATAGGATCTACAGAATTTATACACACCACGAAATAGACAAAAAGCTAGTTAAGATTAAAATTGCGTTTAGTAACTTAAAACGCACTTCCAGGAATTATTGTTAACAGACAGTAGAGAATTCTTTTGTGTGTCCCTGTAAATGAACGATGACTGCTATACACACACTATTCTGTAGTAAGCCTCTTGTAATGCACCTTAGTAATATATATAAACTTCAATGCGTTTAAAATAGTGGAACATTATTTAAATAAACCGCAGACGATTTTTCTCCATAGACGTAATGTAACGGAATTATTTTGACTGGCCCTGTAAAGTAACTCTAAGTGCTATACACCTACTATTCCATATTAAGCTTCTTCTAATGCATCTTAGTGATCTATATAAATTTCAATGCGTTTACAATAGTGAAACATTTTTAAAATAAACCGCAAATGATTTTTCCCCATAGACCGCAATGTAACGGAATTCTTTTGAGTGTCCCTGTAAGAAAACTATAAGTGCTACACACTTCAGTTGAAATAGGGAACGTGCCATAGATAACGACAATAACATATAAAAATTGCAGAGCAATCCGAGCATATTTACGGGAGTTAGAGCACGGACAGACGGCCAGACAAACCGAAGTCATAAGCACTTTTCAACTAGGTTGGAAAGTGCTAAAAAGCTTGAATTTCCTTCTTATATCTTAACTGTAAGTTTCACTGTTTACATCTGAAACAATGTGCAGATTTTAGAAAATTGCGGATTTGAGAGAGTCTACTGTATTCACTAATTTATCTTTCTGTATAATACTTTGATCATACAGGTGGTTATCAAAATAATGGAAACACTTGTGAATAAAAGGGACATTTAAGAATTCCCTTCGTAAGCATTAAACTATAATCTTAGCTACCAGATTTTTTTTAATATAAAAAGTACATGTATTAGGTAGTATGAGAGAGCTATAGAAGAGTTGTCTACGTTTTGATTTTTTTTGTCAGAAGCGTAAAATGTCAGACCTCACAGATTTTCAAAGAGGCCAAATTGTAGGAGGCCGACTAGCTGGAGCAACGGTGACCGAAACATCCCAGCTTATAGGCGTTTCTAGAGGTACGGTGTTTAAAGTCATGACAGCATACACACAGCCCGGAAAGACAAGCTCAGCAAAGCAAAATAGTGGACGGAAGGAGAAGCTGAGTGAAAGAGACGGACGGGTATTGAAGCGGATTGTAATGTCTAAAAAGAAAACAACTGCAGCCAAAGTGACCGCAGAGCTCAATCAGCATCTGGATTCTCCAGTGTCAACAATTACAGTTCGGAGATACCTTCATAAAGAGAACATTTACGGCAGAACAGCAATTCCCAAGCCACTTGTCACAGATGCTAATGCCAAACGTCGTGTAGAGTGGTGCCACAACCACAAAACCTGGTCGATTGATAAGTGGAAGACTGTTATATGGTCAGACGAATCATCTTTCACACTTTTCCCCACAACAGGACGGGTACATGTCTGGAGAACACCTGCACAAGCGTATGATCCTGATTGCCTCCGTCCAACTGTCAAGCATGGAGGTGGATCGGTCATGGTATGGGCAGCCGTGTCATGGTTTTCTGCTGGTCCAATCGTAACCCTGAAAGGAAGGATCACTGGGGAGAAGTATAGAGATGTTTTAGCTGACCAGGTCCATCCCATGATGCAAATTTTGTTTTCTGCAGGAGATGGAATTTTCCAGGATGATAATGCCCCTATTCATGCAGCCAGAGTTGTCCAATCATGGTTTGATGAACATGAGGATGAGGTGGAACATCTACCTTGGCCCACACAGTCCCCAGACCTCAACATAATCGAGCCGTTGTGGTCTATTTTAGAGCTTTCAATCCGGAATCGATATCCTTCACCGGCATCTCTCACGGAACTTTCACAATATCTCCATGAAGAATGGTACAATATTCCTCTAAACACTATTCAGAATTTGTATGATTCGATTCCCAGGCGAATCCAAGCTGTATTACATGCCAAAGGCGGTCTTACGCCATATTAATAAAGAATTCCTTCAAAATCTAGGGTTTTTCCATTATTTTGATAACCACCTGTATATATCTGTGTGTGTGTGTGTTTGTTTGTGCATGCATGTGTCAGAGAGAGAAAAAGTATGAGCCTCCCCCTCCCCCTTATTATTCACTTCTAGCCACAGCTATGTCATCCTCCTTAATTTACAACAAACATCGCTTTTTGAAGTTTTATGGTTAAGTAAGAAAATTATTTTTTGGTATTCTGTATAGAATGTAAGTTGTTAAAAACTTTATTTTTGATACACTGGTATTAACACTTTGAAATTGTAGTTTTTATTGTTTACACCCACCCCTTTTAAATTATATGAAATGTATTACACGAGACCATCAGTGAGTAGGATAATTTTTTGTAAAGAAATGAAAAACCCGAAGTCTGTTTTAAATCTATCGATACTTGCAAACAAAATAGGAAAGCTAATTCTATTCAAGGGCAAATTTTATAAATGCTTTTCAGTGCTCCATGATCTTATTTTTTTTAGGTATGTTTAGTTTTTAATTATTGTAATACAAAAAGAATCACATTTTTAATTATAGTATATATATATATATATATATATTTTTTTTTTTTGCGAAAAATATTAAAAAATATTTAGACTAAATTTAGTCGCTCCCTTTTCAATTTATTCAAACAAATTTGAGAGGAAAATAAATGCCATTAAAGTTCTATCAGTCGTAGAAATATGTTTAATAATGGTCATTATGTTTCCCCCCCCCCCTTTTTTTATGGTATGAAAAATTCATATGAGGTTAGATTTATAGATTATAATCTAATATGTGACAGCAGAATGAGCCAGCGAGTCAAGATTTTCTTCATTTAAATATAAATATCAATCTAGATGAAGTTAAATAAAAATAACTATTATTATTTATTATAATTTTAAAATAATATTCATAGCTATTTATTTTAACTTCATGCTTTCACATTAAATTAATTTTAAAATACATTTAAGACATTCTGCGATATTACATTCTTTTTTTTTTTCATTTATCAATAATCAAATACAAACTTCGAAAGCGAAAATGGTCACCTTAGTATTTTTATTTTAAGACTCATCTGGCTGCTAATTTCACTTAATGTATAATACAAATAAAATTCTTTTAAAAATAAATAAATAAACAGTCAAAAAAGTTTTAAAATCAGGCATTATTAACTATTTTTGCTTCTTTTTCACATTACAATGGTTAAAACTACATAGACATATCAAAAATTCAAATTTTTACGAAACGCCGAAAAACAAAAAACAATTTACCCGTGAAAAAAAGTAATGTTTTTCCTATTTTGTTTACAAAATGTTTTATGCAGATTACATATAGATTAGACTATTTCTTTTAAATGTATGCTACTTACTGATGATCGTATGCAATTCATGTTGAACTGGAGTTATTTTTTCTGTTGATTTCATGAATGAAATCTTTTAAAATTTAGTCTGTGTCAATTCAACGTACTGGGAATGCACGGCACGCGTATGAATATATGAAAACATAAACAAGCCCAAAGAACGGGTTGGTTGGTTGTCAGACAGACTTCCGTTTAGCAACGGGAAATATATTATCCAACCAACGAGAAATATATTATCCTTAAAAAATTAAAACCTTGTTATAAATAACAGTAAAATTGAATGCATATAATTAAAAAATATTTCCCCTATTTAAAAAATGAATCTAAATAGTTTTACAACGAAATGCAGATATATAAAATGCGAAATGTATTTTGAACAAAAAAGAAAAATATATAAGCGACAATTTAATTTAATACAATATATATTACGAATTAAAAATATATTTTCGTATAAAAAAAATTAGTCAAAATAATTCATCAGCTACATGCTAAAATTTATTCCGAGCTTAACTGTATACTGAGAACAAATTTTTAACCTTATGTTTGAGCAGTCAAAAGAGGTGATTCGGCTCCATGTATTCCTATGAGAAAACGCGTAAGAAAATAGTCCGATTTTAAAAGTGGATTATATTGAAAACAAGAGTTTTCCTACGTTAGCGCAAAATCTTTAACGCTTCATCTAAAACTGATTAATATAATATATTAATTTTAAAAAAATCGTTCGATCCATTTTCGAGATAACAACTATGTGCCCATTACAACCATTACATCTCCCATTTTCGCTTAAAAATTGGTTTCCAGATCTCAAAATCTACTGCATGTAGAAATCTATAAATTTCAGGATAGAGTTAGGCCATAGATATAAGACTAATGTGAAAAAATCGAAACGGTATGCCTCATATTTACTGAGATATTAAATGTCGGCGTTTCGATTTTCCTTTGATGTCCTGCTAGCTGTATATATGAGAGTGACGGAATCTTCGGTTTTGGGCTTACGGTTTTCGGTTTTTCGCTGCGTCACTCGAGAAACTACCGTCTCTCATGATATGAAATTTTTTTCTAAAATCCGATCTAACGATTTTGAGAATTCGATTAGTGGGACATTTTGGGGTCACAACGGGCCAACGCATTTCAGTGGGAATGAAGGTTGAGACAGTTATTAAGTTGTTGAACAGTTGGTAGTAAACGAAGTTACAAAGTTGGCTGCATTTCGCAAAAATTGGCGAAATGTTGTCGAGATCTTGAGGGAAAAAATACTTTCAAGATTACCAATGCCAAAAAACATGCTTGGTGCCAAATGTTGCATATCGCCAAGTTGGCGTCTTTTCGCCAAATTTTGGCGACATTTGTCGAAACAAACGGCTTTCAGAATCTGAAGGAATTTTCTAGAAATTCACAATAGGGGCCGAGATACATGATTCAACCAATCAGAGTCCATAGAACGCTCTCGAAAACAGAATTCAACCAATCAGAGTCCATAGAACGCTCTCGAAAACAGAATTCAACCAATCAGAGTCCATAGAACGCTCTCGAAAACAGAATTCAACCAATCAGAGTCCATAGAACGCTCTCGAAAACAGAATTCAACCAATCAGGGTACATACAATTTTCTCGCAACTAATCCCACACCTATATAAGGAAGTGCTTCGGTCGAAGCCTAAAGTCTGTAAAATTGGACTCTAAATCTTGCGATCTGCAAAAGATATAAAAGTAAACGAATATATCAATACTGTTATAAAATATAATACAGGGTGATTATAAAAAAAAATATCCCGATATATGAGCCCCAACTGTCATACCGTTCACAAAAACTGTATGAAATTCTGGCCTAAAGTATTTTGAGGTATGCGCTCAAGAATCATGTGAGAAACAACAGTTAAATTCTAACAGTTACGGTTACAGTGACAAAATTTCGAAAATTTCAAATGGCAACACCTACTTTTTTTATTGGAATGTGATTTTCATAGTGAAAAACCATAAAAGGCGTTGGAACAGTACCTGTAGCACGAAAATCGCCGGCGCTAAACAGATTAAGAAGAAAAGTGAAAACAACCAATAAAGGACAGAGAAGCAACAGAAAGTAAAACATTTTATTGTTCAATGCTATCCACCATCTGCCGCATGTAAAGTGTCGTCGTGTGTGAAATGGAAAATGTATGAAACACAATAAAATATTTTGTTTTCTGTTGCTTCTCTGTCCTTATTGGTTGTTTTCACTATTCTTCTTAGTCTGTCTAGCGCCGGCAAATTTCGTACTACAGGTACCGTTCCAACGCTTTTTATGGTTTTTCACTATGAAGATCACATTCCAATAAAAAAAAAATAGGTGTTGCCATTTGAAATTTTCGAAATTTTGTCACTGTAACCGTAACTGTTAGAATTTAACTTTTGCCTTTCATATGATTCTTGAGCGCATACCTCAAAATACTTTAAACCAAAATTTCATTCAAGTTCTGTGAACGATATGATAGTTAGGGGCTCATATATCGGGATAGTTTTTTTATAATCACCCTGTACTTTATAGCAATAATACAACAATAATTTATTGTTATATCGAGTTGAACACAAAGCTAATTTTAACCGAGCTGAGCTCGGTCTTTCCTGCTGGTCTTTTTCTAAATAAAAACTAGTATTTCTTCTGCAGCTGAAAGAGCAGTTATCCAGCATGACAAACTTCGAGCAACAAATGAGAACTGTGGTGGATCTCTTCACTCGCTGCAGTACTGAAACGGTAAACAAAGCCGAACTGACAGAAATCATCTCTGCCAAAATCAAGAAGCTGAACATGCTGGAAGAATACGCACCCACAGTAAAGCTGTCTGGCGATCTTGTTGTCGTTGAGGATTCTACTAAATTACTCGCCAACGATATTGCAGAAGCCAAGACTATACTATCGGAGGTAATTCTTTACTAAAAATAAAATGTTGTAGATTGTTGTATGTATATCTCACAAAATAAATAGAGCATTCACACTTTTTACCTAATTGCACGCAGAAAAGGAGGGTAATGTTTTAAACTGTAGACAATGTAAGATTCGTTAGGGTGAAACCCCGAATTATTGACACCTAACCAGTAACTGACACTTGAGCAAAATTCTAACTCAAATAAACATTTTGTTGTAAAATTCTGAAAAGTAATGTCATCTAGTGATAAATGAGAAACTTATTTTTATTTTGGGGTCAATTCATTCATGACTAGAGGACCAAAACCATATTCAATGAGGAAGAAACTTTTGATAATACAAAGAGTGTCATTTTAAAGAAACCACATTTTTCTCTAAAAGTAAAGAAGTGTTTTTCTAATCTATTTGTAATGCAACCATCCTAAACTTTTTTTCTTAAAGTTATACTTGTAGAAATTAGTTTAAAGATGCATATGATATATTAGGGCCATGATTTAAGGTTTATAGTTATTTAATTTAGCTTAATCGGAGGTGCCAGTTATTAGTTCTTAGAATTTGATTGCACCAGTCTCTGACAAAGGTGTTAATTATTGGTTATATTAAAGAAAGTTGAAATCTATTACTTGAACTGTTTAAAAATGCATAATAATAAATTAAATTTATCTTGTAATAAACACCATTACAATTTAAGCTGTTTTACCGGTGTGTGACACCAGATGTCAGTTACTGGTTCATAAATGTCAGTTATTGGTTATATGCATTACTAATAATGCAGTACGAAATATTACTCCTATATACTGTTACTATAGACTTTGCATTACTAATAATGCAGTACAGATTACTAAATTTCCCTTTTTATAATAAATATTAATATATTTTCTAATAATAAAGACTAAAGTTTTTTTAAAGCATTTTAATCTTTTAAAATAAAGTGTCAGTTATTGGTGTTCCGAAATAGGGATGGCTTCAGTTAATGGTGCTTTTGACCATATTTATGAATAAAATTAATCTTTAATAATAAAATGTATAATTTTTCAAACTTTTGTCAACAATAATTTTGTAATATATCTCTACTATCCTTTCAAAAGCAAAGGTAAGTATAGAATAGATTTAAATTTTTGTAATAGTGATTTGAACAAGAAAGAATTCTTAAAGCAGGGCACGAAATTTCCGCTCACCAGCTCGCCGTTGGCGAGAAAATTTTTAAGGTTGGCGAGTAACTTTCGTCTTTTGAAATGTTGTGCTTCAAATCAAACTGTATACGCTCAGAATATCGTGCCTCAATGTAGCGACATGCAGAAGTGTTTTAAAAACAAGCGACGGCATTTATCTTCCATACGAAGAAAAAATGCGGCGTCACCCACTTCCATTTCTCTCCTACGGAGGAACGAACTTCCCCTGTCTGTATTCGTTCCCCCGCTTTCGCACCGCGCAAGCTCCAAGGCTGCTTTTTTCGCTTCCGAGGCTGAATCTGATCGCTCTTCACTCCTGCGCGAAGTGAATCAGGTTTCGCCCCCATAGCTCAGCTGCTTGAAACACGGTAAGAATTATTCGCTTTCTCCCGAATTTTTAACATTTTAAAAAAATTTCATATTTTTTATGAATGCAAAATAATTTGGATTTAATAGACAGCTCTTTCTAACAATGGTCAATTTAAATTCAGTTTGTCATAAATAGTTCATATTCTGGGCAGGTGTGGTGGCTGACGTTACTGTCTGAATGAATGTAAAATAGTGGCGAGCAAAAATTTTAGTCTGGCTAGTACCTTTTCAACTGAAATTTCATGCGCTGCCTTAAAGTGTCGGTTTCTGGGAGTTTTACCATATATCCTTATAAAATGAGAACGACTGGATGAATTTTAATAAATAAGTTTATTGCAATAGTTTCAAAGATGTGCTTGCATTATCTTCTCCATTAAGATGAGAAATATTCCGGATGTAATAACAAGATCAACTGTGTTTTGTTAAATATATGTTCTTTTAAATTAATTTACTTTTAAAATAACTGCTATAATCAGGAAAAAAATAATTCATGAAAACTAGGGGATTTCATAAAGCCATCCATTCAACCCGGGAATCCCGAGAAATTAACCAATCAAAAGCTCACATTTTTGAAACATTTTACAAAATACTGATTACTGATTGGTCCATCTCGTTTCGAAAATAGCAAAAAATACATCCGTTATAAAATTTGGTCATTCACTTAAGAATTGGTGAAAAAAACTTTGAACAAAAACAGACTAGGCAAAAATATGGGGCTGCCATTTTCACTAAACTACTGTTTGCTGACATAGTTTTTTCATTAATCTATTTAAAGTTGCAGTGTACTTTTATTATTACACTGTGTTTTATCAATTATTTTAAATTGAATATGAAATATCTTTTCACATTGTGCTATTATTGATATAATTTATAAAATCCAACATAAAAGAAAAAAAATACTTTTTCACAAATAAACACGTCTAAGTTAATATTTCCAACTTCTGTATTGCTCTTTGCCATAGATTGAACAAAAACTTCAAAACTAAGTATGCCTGTTTGTATATAGCTCCTTTCATGTAAATGTACTCTAGACTAAGACTCCTATAATAGGAGCTGACGCATATCCATTTTGTTTCGGATTATTCGTGCTCAGTTCAGCATCAATCTACCGCAGCCGGAGTTGGGGTTGCCTAAGACTCGGTTCTGATTGGCTGAACCGGTTCTGATTAGCTTGGTTTTTCGACTGAACTTCAATTTGAGACCCAAATCTGCGAGGATGCGTCAGCCTGTATTATAGGAGCTCTACTCAAGACTAGATAGGAGTCTCGGGACTGTGTGGTAATTTACCATCTACCCTATTCCGTGCGTGCAATGTAACCTCAAAAACTCGGAAACGACAGGGCGCAGGGCTACAAAATTTGGCAAACAGATTGCTGGTATAGGGCCCATGAACGATTGGGGTAAAAAATTAAAAATTTTTAAATAGATTTTTACTATTTTATGTTTTTCACGAATTTTTACCTTTTTTATGTTCAACCCGTAATCGCGCGAGTTCTAACCAGTTCTAAATGTTTACTGCAATGTGAGATATACATATTACGTACGCCCGTTGCAATACTAAGAAGCTGTATTCGGTATTACGATAGTTCTTTTACCCCACTTGCAAATAATTAGAGATTATTTAATTGCGCTTAATTATTACCTTTTTTAAAAAATAAAGAAAAACATTTTATCACTAACAGCAACAAAGCTTTTTATTCTATTTATTCCCTTATTCTAAAGATATCAATTTATCTTGCACAGTAGTTGAGAAATATTTGTCTACATACATTTGGTTGTATTGATTTTTATTTTTTATTTTGGTTTTAGAATTAAATTCATGAACACCCGTGCGTAGAACGGGTTAAGCAGCTTGTAGTTCATAAAATTATGATACGTCGAAAATATTTATGAAAAATGTTTAAAAAAAGCTTTATTTTTGAACACTGCATTTTTTCTTTTTTCAGATTTGCACAGGAAAAATTACCGTACAAAGAGTGCCAGATATTTCTACTATTAACGAGGACAGCATACCAAGAATTGCTTCAACACTGAAGTCAGTGCTTGATTCAAGTGTAGTTTAAAAACTTTAAAAAAGACAGGATAGCACTTTAGTTAATCAACTGAATTCAGCTTTACCACTCAACAATCTTTGGAAATAACAAATCAGACAGCACAGAATGATTTTTATTTTTATACTTTTTTCTGTTACATAATAAATGTCAGCTATATGTTTATTATGAAAAATAAATTACTTCAAATTGCAAGACTACTTTTTATTTCATTTACTGAGAAATATGAAAGACATCAACGAATTGTATTTGTTCTAGATACCTGTCAAAATAATTCAAACCAACTCAAACCAGAAATCATTCCAGCAAATTTCTAAAATAAAAGTTCTTAATTTTAAAAATATTCCTACTTCTCTTTTTCATCAATACTTTAGTTTTATAAACCCAGTTTTGTATATCTGTCGCGAACAAGAAGCTTTTTCTGTGTTTAATTATGAAGGTAGATCAAATATAAAGATTTTTTTAATGGATTATTTGTTAAACATTATTAAACAAAATTATACCAATGATTTTTTTAGATAGTTTTTTTAACATCTGCACACTTTCTTCAACATACTGGAAGGTTTTTTATTCTTGTATAATAAAAAGAATTAGAAGATGTATAGAATCATACTACACAACTTTGACTTATATATAGGTGCCAAACTCTCATTAATATTCCGTAATATGCGGGTTAATTTGACCCAGGTTTAACACGTTTCGCACCAGAAATTTTTTTAAGAAATGAAATCAAATAAATTCCACGTAGAAACCTGAAATTGAATAAATAAAGATTCATCCAATAATTTTTCTGGTTTGAATCGTTGTTAACCTGGGTCAAACTAACCCGCATATTACGGAATATTAATGAGAGGTTGGCACCTATGCTTATATACTTTGGTTATTTACATGATGGAAATCTTAGTTGTTGACCCCATTATGAACAACTCAAGAGGTTAAACTGCATTTACCGCAATAATATTTAAATCAACAAAAGGCTTTTGCTGATTATGTGACTGTGTACCCTCTGAACTACAGACACTTACTCGTTTAACTGACCAAAATTACAATTAGATCGCCTACATACGTTAACTCTACTTTCATCATTTTCAACTACACTGAACTGCCTTAAACGAGAAAGGGGAAATACCTATCTTAAACTTCATTTCTAGGAACATCTTCATATCTTCGTTTATTACCACCTTCACCACCATTGCTTATATAATTCTTACCATTACATTTTTAGTTATCACCATTTCCAGAATTCCTTTTATCGTACCGCCTATAACCATTACGATTTTCAATTCTAAATTCTAAATCTCCACCTGGAAAACTATTTCCATTCCCAACATTCCTAAACTCATATGAAAAACCCTTAAACTGATTACTACGAGACACTTTCAGTCCTGTGTCACCGATACCCGGCCACGATCAGTGTTATGTCTGCCCTCATATTTCACTAACAACTCATACAAATCAACCAGAATCTTTTAGTGCTCTCATATCAATAAAGTTCTCAATTCACGTATGAATTAGAAATAAAATTATGTCTATAATCAAATGTAATGTGAAGTCTAAATTTATTTTTAAGTTCTAATTTCTGCAGAAAAAATGTATATGCCTTCTGAAAAACACTTTGCTCACTACAGTAAAGCTCTGTGTGTAGCACACACTTATCTTGAATAACAGGAAACGTTTTCTGCAATTTTGCAACAGTTTGTTCATAACGTTTATCTTTATCACTTATTAAAGATCTTCCAATATTTTATAACCTTCTATAAAGCATTTTTAGAATAAGTATTTATTTTTTCAGCTATGCCATTATGCAAAATATATTGCTCAAGCTTCATGTTAAACTCATTTATATCTTCTATGCCAGTAAAATAATTTCTGCGGCTCATCTGACAGCCTGGAATCGTGGAAAATTTTAGCGTCATTTGTGACGATTAAAAAAACATAATATATGAGGATGATAGTGGAGTTGGCAAACATTTATTAAAATGAACAAATTATCAGCTAAAGAACTAAAATAATGAAAGGGGAGAAACTAACCCCAAGAAATTCTCTAAATTTTAACTCCAAACAAGATTGTTACGCCAATAGTTCTGAAAGAACCGAAGGAAGGCTTCTTAACTCGCTGTAAAATATCGTTTGAAAGACTAAATATATCACTATAGAAAATGACACTAATTGAAAGGAACCCCGTGGATTCCAAAAGGCTTTTATTTGAAATAATTAACGCAACAGCCTACCACTTAAACAAACTTCTCAGGTGAAAAATTTTAATCCAAATTTAATTGAAGTGGAACGTCGCGTCGCTGATAACGACATGTAAACGGCTCGAAGAAAACTCAGATTAGTCTTGATGTTCCACAAGGGACGAGATCCGAGAAAATCCAACGACACTTGCTCCTACCAGCGTATTTATTCCAGCTAGTCGACCACAGAAACATAACTAACATGTTACTGCATCAAATAACCGCTACAATTCCGCTACGATCCCCGGAGATTCAACCACATTTTGCGACAGTAAAAGAAATTATAGAATAGATGGCTCGTTCATGCACTAATGTCTGAATCAGTAACACGCGTTCAGATACTAAACTCAACAATCCCTTTGACCCTAGATTACATTCATAAACAGGGTAGCTAGGCATTAATGTTACAGTGTAAACAAATAATGTGAAACAAAAATTCACTACCTGGTCTTTTCAGGGTAATGGGAGAGGGGAAGAGGAAAAGGGAAAACAGAAAAAATGGTAGGTAAAACCTTTAGATTTTACCAATAAACCCGATTTTGACATTGAATTTATTTTTCAATAATAAAAGTTTTATTTTTTCAATGAGAAGGAGAGGGGGGGAGATTTAACCTGTGGCATTTTATTTTGTCACACAAATTTTGACAGACGTATTATTTTGCAATACATAGTATATATTCTATGCATTACAAAATAATAGATAAATCATGTATTAATTTATCTATATATTATACAAATCAATTAGAGTAAATGTGTTAATTGCAATTAGTAATTTGTTCTTTTATGACATAGTCACGTGATCTGTGACATCACTGGTGACGTATTGAATAATATCACATGGTCACACGATTGGACGGTAAAACCGGAGGTGGATGAAATCACTTAATCAGTGACGTCACATATCACGTGATTAATCTTATCAGTGATTAGATTATAGATTAGCTGATAAGGCCTGGAACGGGCATTCACTTCCCTCAGAGTCTTGATGTGAGACGGTTGTGTGTTCAGCAAGCTGGCGTATTAGGTAAGAATAGTATCTGTATATATATTTTAATATGATTTTAAATTAATTTGATACATGTTATGTTAAACGATATGAATATGTTTCAAATATTAGAACTAAAAAATAATAATTTGAAATAATAGACTAACTAAACAATAAAATTTAAAGCTACGTAGATAAATTTCTTAAAACTAAGTTGAAATGAAGAAGGTAACAGTTTAGTCAGATTCATGTTAGAGTTTATCATATTAAATCTACAAAAGAAATTTTTAAGCAGGAATATTAATAATCCAAGTTACCATACCAATATTATAAGTTAGTAGATTCACAAACTAATGAGAATTAGTGAGAATGTATTTAATTTTAATAATAAACTATGCTGATTTCTACAGATATTTAGTAAAATATAAGTGAGTTTTCGAGGGAAATGTACATAGTAATTTACTTCCAAACTTTGTTTCCAAGTCTTATCTTGCAATAGGTACTGGTCTAAATCAAGTTAGGACATATCCTGTTTGATTAGTCACTGTTTTTTTTTTCGATTAAGCATGTCTTTACCCTACTTTCTTATTAATTTCCACACAGGCGCAGATAGTGAATATGTGTTTTTTAGGGTAAGCAATTGGTTTCTTGGTCAAACAGTTGGTTAGTTGGTTGTTGCATCATAGTTGATCAATATATGGTTTGAAGGTTCTGCAGCAGTTTGATTCTCGGTGTAAGGTAATAGTATTACAATATCCACTTCAAATCTTGACATGTTTAGTTCATTTGCATAGGTATTTGAATTTTCCATATGTGTTTCTAAACTTAGATGTTTGCTAGGTGAAAACACTTCTTCTTCGGGGATTCTTTTCGACATATTCACAAACACTTACAGATGTAATCTCAATAAATGTCGTCAGTTAACTAAATGGGATGCATCGGACATTGACTTATATAGGTTAAAAAAAGAGTCTCGGGTACAGTTAATATGTTTAATCCAATCATATAACTCGAAAAATAGATAACGTCATAAGTTACTTTGTTTGCTCATAGGAAGTGCACACTCGTTGTAATAAATTACAAAGTCGGTTAATCCGTATTCTACGCTGATCGTCTTTGTGCTGTTTGGAAGTCTTTTACGTTTCATTTTGTTTGGGAGAGGTAAGAATCTTCTTGTGTTTATACAAATCAAAATATCGTGGATACACCATATTGCACAATTTTCAAATATATGTTATTGGATGAGTCATAGCATGTCGTCGTAAATCACTTTTTAGAATAAATGTTACTCCACAAATGACACAGGTAGGGGCTTTTTTGCCTAAATGACTTTTCATGTGTTTATTATACACATAATTTGTAGAATAGCCTTTCTTGCAAATATCGCAAAAATGTGGTGATTTGGTCTCTCCTGATGATGAGGAAGGTTTCATTTCAAAATTCGAAACAGGCTCTTCTTTGGATATAAGCTTCATCGCTACACGGTTTTCCTTAGGTATAAGCTCTATCGCTACAGGCTCTTCCTTGGATATAAGAGCCATCGTTTGAAGTTCTGATGTAAAGTCATGATTACCACCTAACACAGTCGAATCTTGAAAACTAGACATTTTAACTTTAAAAATTTCTATTTGAAATGATTAAAATACTGAACAGATGACCACACGCATCAAAAACAGACCTCTGAATAATAAGATAAACTTCTTTCACGCAAATTTTTACAATTATAGGGGACGCGCATGTTTGAAAAATTATAAATAAACCTACGTGATTGGTTAATTATAAATAGATATGATTGGTTAATCAATAAGTCATCATAAATTTTAGTTAGTGACGTGGTACATATTATAAAATTTTGCAGAAAAAATATATCTCTAAAAGCATACATATAATAATAAATAAGTCTAAAAAAAGTATGTATGTATAAGTTTGAGAGAGTATAATTATAGTATATGTAAAATAATGGTACGTTATCAGTAACGTAATCTGTTGGGCGAAAACTCATAAACCATGACGTTATGTTTTATGAGTGACGTCACATACTACGTGATAGATTAACGATAAGATTAGCTGATAAGGACTTGTACTGAAACCATTCAAGTCCAAGATATTACAGAAGAAGCACGTATGATTGTCCTGCTCCCGTCATATGATGAAGACGTGATACTAGCATGTGTGTTACAGATCTGTTTGTTTTAGGTAAGCGCAATTTGTGTTTCTATACTGTATAAAGTTTATATGAATGATTATTTGTCTTATGCATTAAATATATATATATATATGTATACGATTTATAAATATCCATAGGTGTTGAAATATATACTTTTTAATTTAGCTAATATAATTAAAATCTTAAGAAGTAATTTAGGTTACATAGCATTATGATAATAAATCTAATTTATTGAAGACAGCTAATATGGCTTGAAAAAATATATGAGTTCAGTTACATTTTAGTCTATCTAACACATTCAAAATGCTAATAAGCAAGTTATGTGATACATGACGAAAATAAATTATAGAGGATAGTTAATAAGTAAATAACATATTAAAATATATTATGTATTTTTATTGGCATTATGTATTTTTTGAAGGGCCCCTGTATTGTTAGCATAATTTATATCGAAGGCCCTCTGGGGAAAAAAGGGGGAGTGGGCTATTTCATCAATGTATTTATTCCTTTATAGAATTTTTGTGTGTCGTTCTGTATTTTGAGAAGGGACCTTACATTTTTAGCCTAACGTTTATCGAAGGGTCCTCTAATAAAATAAAAAAAGGTGTGGGGGCGCTTAAATTTAGTAAGGTGGATCATGTTATGGGGTATCCCTGTATATTTTCTCTATTTTTCATACACACTGTAGTTTTAGCCTAACTTCTATCAAAGGACTCTCTGTGATAAAAAAAGGGGAGGGTGGGGGCTATTTCCTCAATTTATTCCCCTATAGAATTTTTGTGTGTCACTCTGTATTTTGTGAAGGGTCCTTTCATTTTCAGTCTAACTTGTATTAAAGGGCACTCTGCTAAAATAAAAAAGTAGGGGGGGGGGTGCCCGTTATTGCAGTATATTTAATCATCTTATAGGGGACCCTGTATTTTCATCAAACTTTCTGTTTTTCACATAACTTTTCTCAAATACATTTTGAAAAAAAAAATTGTGGCGTTATGAATTGTTTTCATAGCGGGTGGTTACGGTGGGTCCACAATTAAAAAAATTGAAAAATGTTTTTATCTAAAAAATAAATTTAGTAAATATTTTTACTTAAGTTCCGTTAAATTCTTTTTTAGGTAAAATCTGTTTAACCATTAAAAGTCTTTTCTCTAACATATCTCAAAATTACTCCTTCTAAAGTCCGTTAATCATTAAAAAATTCCCCCTCTTGTCTAAAATAGCTAAAAAAAAGAAATCTTTCTTCAAAAATTTTTCTAAGGAGAATTCCATGATTCGTTATATTCATTGTCTTATAAGATACATTACCTAAAACGTTCCTTATCAAGCCTCGTCTTATAGTAGGAATTCCGATCTTTAGCCTCCTTGTCGTACACCCATTCCCTTTATCTCCCCACCCTCTTATCTAGCGCTCATCTTATCTCTTATCTCTGTGATGTACTTTCGGTTTCCCTTTCCGAGCTGCACTGACCTTCACACCATCGCACCGCGCAATGACCTCTGCAGTATACAGAGGTCAGTGCAGCGCATGCATCTGAGTTAGAACTGTCATTTTATATCTACTTATGTCCCTGTAAATGTATGATAAATTCTATGCACACCTTATTCTATAGTAAGCATCTTGTAGTGCATCTCAGTGATATATATCAATTTCAATATGTTTAAAATAGTGTAACATTATTAAAGTTCTCCGGAAACGGTTTTCCCCATAGACTGAAATGCATAATATAATAATTTTGAGTATCACTGTAAATGAACTATAAATGCTACACTTCACTTTCAATACCAAACAAGCCATAGTAAACCTCAATAACATATAACAATTTCATGGCAATCCGAGTATATTTACGCGAGTTAGAGCATGGAAAGACGGCAAACATACGGCAGACAGACAAACCGAATTCATAAACACTTTTCGACTATGTTGGAAAGTGTTAAAAACAACATTGCATTACGCATCGATAAGCTTCAAATTACCTATAAAATTATAAGTGTTAGTTATAAATAATTTGATAATGATCAGATTAACTTTTTAGTAACACTTCTTCTTTATCGAACCTTACTTGCTGCATTTATGTATGCTTTGTGTATTTTGGCAAATATCTATAATAAATACAGTATACTAAATCTGTTGTATTTTTTTCTTTCTAAGTAAATAAAATAAAACATAAACGTGTAATTTAAAATACTTTATTCTTCATAATAAACATATGGCAAACATTTATGAGGTAGCCTTAAGAATTATAAAAAAGATAAAAATTTGTACTATCTAATCAATGTTTATTGCTGAAGGTTGTTGAATGAGAAAGCTTAATTCAGTAGATTAACTACAGAAATTGCTATCTGTGTCTCTTTTCAAAATTCAAACTACGCTGGAATCAAGCACAGACTTTAGTGTCGAAGCAATTCTTGGTATGCTGTCCTCGTTAATGGTGCTAATATCTGGCACTCTTTGTACGGTAATTTTTCCGGTGCAAATCTGACAAAAGAAAAAAAAAACAAGTTGGAAATTGTACGTTAATCATGACAAATGAAGTGCGATCGTATTATAACTAGTTTTATACATACACAGATTTTGGTGCAATAGCTATTGTACTCTTATGCAAAAATGCAGGAAAACAAAATTTACTTTAGGTGCAGATTTTTATATTACAGATATTAATTTTATTTTATGAAATTAAGTTTCAATACACTTTTACAAACAAATAATTACAATTCTGTTACATTAAAAATTATACTATGCGCAAATATCCAATACAAGACAATGCACAAAAATCATCTTTATTATTTCACAGAAAAAAAGAATTATATCGCCTGTTATTTTGATATGATTAATTTGCGTAATAAAATAAGTACATTTTAAGTTGGCAACATTTTATCTTTTGTGGACATTGACTGAAAATTTCAATAGGAAACTTAAGCCTAGCTTTGAAAATTTTAGAAATTGAAATCCATACATAGACTCTTTTTCCGTTTAATATCTATTTGTCCGGAAACACCTATCCAAAAAACTGTCGATAAATTATATGACTGCTCTAATTAAAAAATAAATTAGTAAACAAATTCGGTTTTTAAATTCCGTAATACGGAAATAATAGGGCTCTATCTTAAATAGGACGTAATCACTATGGCAACCTAGAATCATTACCTATCATAGGATATCATAGAATTAATTATGTATGATACAATTTAATAGAATGAAGAAAACTTTCATTAATATATTTTTAAATTTTGATTCGATTTTCATAAAATTTGAAATGACTCGACAAAATTCTGCAATAATATATTAAATTTCAAACCATTTGGTTATTCCGTTTTTGTGCAGTTATATGCGGACAGACGGACCGACCAGACGACGACTATAGGTGCCACGTATTTATATAATTAGGAACGCATCTAAAAATGTAGTAAAATAAGTGCAGTCTTAAAAAATAAATTTATTGAACATCAGTCATAAAAATCTATGGCGTATCATAATTCCCTATACTATGGTAAATTGCCACACAGTCCTGACTAGTGTTACCAAGTGTCCCAATTTACGCGGGAAATCACGATTTTTAAATTCTACAACACCTGAACAGCGTAACCACGCGCGATTTTTAAGGGGACAGCGGATTTTCAAAATAACGAAATTCGACAAAAAAAAAAAAAATCTTATTATTTGGAGAATTTTGAAACTAGATGCTCAAATTTATCTAACGCTGAAAGAATTTTTCAGTTCAGACGTTTCTTCGCAGAGATAATAAGTTTACATATTTGTAAATACTCTATATGTATTTAAACAGTTTAATATAAATGCTGGACGATTACACCTTGAAACAGTACTACATTAAAGACGTGAGTATAAAACATCACAAATTTACTTAATGGTGTATACAAATGCCAAATTTAAAATTTACACATACATTAAAATAAAATTAAAGACGTTTCGACCAACTGCTATGGTCATCCTCAGTAAATAGTTGTTACATTGCTTCTAAAGTTTCAAAGGCGAAAAACAATCCGTCCGTTGCCACATTATTATTGCCGTCCGCAAATTAAACTGGTTTTTACATTGTAACAACCACAAATTTGGTTGGTACGATGGTTGATGGTTAACCTAGTTAATTTTTTAATTTGTGGACGGCAATAATAATGTGGCAACAGACGGATTGTTTTTCGTGAAGTTGATCGAAACGTCGATATTTTTAATTTTATTTTAATGTATGTATAAATTTTAAATTCGACATTTGTATACACCATTTAGTAAATTTGTGATGTTTTATACTCACGTCTTTAATGTAGTAATTTAAACAGTTTGTTTTACTTAAAATGCTGTTTTCTCAAAATTGATAAGTTCGCAAATTGCTAACTTTTGAAACATTCTACGCGCATTACTGATTATCAGATTCTTCTGAAATGTATTCACTATAGAATAATAAATAAATGTTAGCATAAAAAGATGCAGTTCGGGGGTGTTTTAGTGCTTTGAAATTTATGCACATGTGAAAATACATAGCTACTTTTTCCGAAAAAAAACAAAGGATAATTATAATTTTTTTTCTGCTCATACTTTCAGCGAACTTTTTCAATTCACAACTTCCACTGTAATATACAACAAGAACAGAAAATCATGCGTCAAGCAGAGGTTATGTAACACTTTCCAACACTTCCAAAATGCTTTTAGAAATCTTTACCATTTAATAAGATGAAATATGATGTATAAGTAAACAATTTGGAAAACGCAAACCACATTTAAAAACCAAATTTCAGGAATCACCAATAATATTTGGTAAAATATCCGAAATCTTTTGTGCAATCCTGTGTATGATCTCTAGATTTGTATAGATACTACGTAGAATGCTAAATTTTAGTTCAGTTATTAAACAGATAGCACAATTTAAAATTCCCCTTCTGGAATTTCCATCCAATAAATGGAAATGTAATCGAGATATTTTGTGCTGTCCTGTATATGTTCCATAGAATTTATACACACGAAGTAATAGGCAAAAAATTAGTTAAATTTAAAAACGCGTTCCGTAACTGAAAACGCGCTTCCAGCAATTATTGTTAAAATATGGATAGTACTTTAACAAAATGCTTTTTGTGTGTCCCTGTAAATGAACGATGTATGTTATACTCACAATATTCTATTAATAAACCTCTTGTAATGCACCTCAGTGATATATATCAATTTCAATATGTTTGGAATAGCGAAATATTATTAAATTAAACTACAAACGATTTTTTCCCAATAGACTGTAATATAATGGAACTCTTTTGAGTGTCCCTGTAAAGGAGCTATAAGTGCTACACACTTCATTTTCAGTACCGAACATGCCATAGTAAACCTCAATAACATATGTCAATTGCATAAAATTCCGAGTATATTTACGCTAGTTAGAGCATGGACAGGCGACAGACAGACGACAGGCAGACAGACAGACATACATACCGAATTCATAAACACATTTCAACTATGTTAAAAAATATCTTATAAATAAATATTGTCATATTTTAAGCAAAAGAACTGCACCTGTGACATTTTGAAATATGACAATTCTTCATTATTTTAAAAATTTAAAACTAAATAATTTAAAAACTATAAGAAAAACATTTTCCACATGAAAATTACTTTAATTTATAGGATACTAAAATAGACGTAAGATAATATAAATGTACAAATATCTTAAAAACTTTAAAACATAAAATCTCAATAGTATATAACTCTCCTAGTGCTTTTGGCTCTAAACTAAGCCATTATCAAGGTCATTTTCATGTGGAAAATGCTTTTCTTATAGTGAATAAACAAAGACGAATCTTTCGTTTCGAATTTGCTTTTATTGTTAAAGTTATTTTAGTAATTTAAAAGCTTTGTATTATTTTATCACTACATTTTGAATATTATTTATTTGAGTTTGCCATTAACAAGATTGCCAATATTCAAACTAATCCATTGAAAATTGGAGGATTTTGTTTTTAATGTCCACTGTCCCCTCAAATGATGCTCAAGTTATTTTAAATTCTTTTCGTAACATGCTATCCGATAGTCTACTTCGAGTGGAATAACTTAATACAGTAAAACCTAGAAGGCAGTGACTGTCTATAAAGGAACATTTTTATAGTCCCTTCGAAAGAAATACCTTATAAATCTGCCTCTCTAAAACTGAATTTTTTTCGGTTTACAGCGATTCCGTTTTCAGAGTTTGTATTCAGTAAGACTTTGTTCCGTCAGGTCTGGTTCAGTAAACCACAGTGAAAATGGAACTGTTTATAACGGAGTTATGCTTTCATGGTTTTGACTGTAAGAGATTGTTATGTTTATTTAATTTAGCAAAATCTGCTAAGACGAAATCGCAAGAGACAGGAGAAAATTCTATTTTAAATAGGTTTTTTTCTAAGAGAGTACAGTTGTATGTTATTCTAACTGTAGGGACAATGAATGTTTTACATTTTAAACAGGATTACATTATAGACAGGTTCTGTTTCAATGGAGTTTACTGTATTTTATGTTCCAATTTACAAGTAGTTGTCCCGCTTTTTTGTCTCCCTGTCCCGCTTTTTTGTGACATTGGACCGGGCATAGTCTTTTGCTCGATGCTATGTCGCTCGTCTTCTGTTCAGAAGTCCTTGGTTCATTCCCAGCCAACGCCATTCAGATCTCTACATTAATGATACGGAAAGAATAGGTAACCACAATCATCTCCTCCCAATACCAGCAACTTTCAGCAATAATGAAATCATCCCCAGCACGCAATTACTGTGATATGCGCACAGCACAAAGCCTGTCATGCTGCGCATCACACATACTCGCGGCAACGCAACAGCACAAAGTCTGTTATGTCGGGCATCGTACATGTGCACAGAATCACGACAGCGTCGCTCACGGCTAGACATTACCTCTTCCCACATCAACGAGACGTCTTCCTCACTGGGGATAAGAGTATGTAGCGACGCCATCTCTCAAAACAACTGAAAAACAATTTCGATAAACAGTAATTAACGAGTTATTAGCTGACAGTAAGACAGAGTAACGGGCTTAGACTCCCAGTATGTCGCTCGTCTTCTGTTTAGAGGTCCCTGGTTCAATCTCAGCAAATGTCATTCAGATCTCTACAATTTCAATATTTAGAGCTGTACGACTTGATGTAGAATCATCCCTATTTTTTCTTAATGTGTTTCTTTAATTTGTTTCTTATTTGCATTTTAGCATTCAATTATGATTGGCGATGAATCCTCTTTTAATTTTCACAACTTCAATATATAAATTTTTAATTTAACAGCAATTTATAAGCATTTCGGAGAAAATAAAATGTTGAAACACTGGTGTGATACACAAATAAATACACTAACTTCTTAATAACACTATAAAAATAAGAAATGTGGTTATTCGAAAAAACATTGAATAATATGACTATTGATGACATTCGGGGATTGAATAGAAACATTTTGATACCACATTTATTAAAATCCATCCACCCATTTTCACTTTATCAGGGCATACAAAATATTGCATTGTACACGGTTTAAAACATCACCCTCCTTTTCTGCTTGCAATCGGGAAAAAAGGTGAGAATGCTCTTTTTATTTTTTGAGAAATACATATAATGTTCTACAGCATCTTATTTAGTTAATAAATAATTACCTCCGATAGTATCATCTTGGCTTCTGCAATATCGTTGGCGAGTAATTTAGTAGAATCCTCAATGACAACAAGGTCGTCAGACAGCTTTACTGTGGGTGCGTATTCTTCCAGCATCTTCAGTTTCTTGACGTTGGCAGTGATGATTTCTGTCAGTTCGGCTTTGTTTACCGCTTCGGTACTGCATCGACTGAACAGATCCACCACGGTTCTCACCTGTTGCTCGAAGTTTGTCATGCCGGATAACTGTTCTTTCAGCTGCAGAAGAAATACTAAAGTTTATTTAAAGGCAAGTAATATAAAAACTTTTTTTTTAAGTCAATTCCTACTTAGGTCAAATAGAAATTTTTTTCCAGCCATTTTTTTACACGCTTCGCCGCTGACGGTATTTATTCCGAAATTTATATCCTGCTAAATATCTTACACAAGAGAAATTTTTGAAATGTATTAAAAATTAAATAAAAAATAAATAGCTAAAATACAAAAAATGAGCAGCTCGAAAAGTATTTCTCACAAAATTGTTAGACAAACTGCGTTAGAAAGGTAAAAAAATTGTATTTTTCTTGATATAAATTTAAAATCTAACGATTATGCCGTTTTTCAAATATTGAATTTCAAAAATTACCAAACTTCACAATAAAGTGCCATAGTGATGTTACAGTTAGCGATAATACAGTTTTTTCAAATACTAATTAATTAATTAAATTTTATTATTTAATTTTAGTTTTATATTTCTAGTAGTTTTATATGTATAGACTCACTCCACATTTATAGTCTCCTTCGCCCACGAGCTGCCTGATCTTCGTCCGTGAACAGCCCCGTTATCTTTTTACGTGTGAAGGTGAGACTATAAATATGGAGTGAGTCCATACTTTTGAACAGAAATGAAATATAAAATTAAAATTAATTAATCAAATTTAATTAATGAATTAATATTTGAAAAAACTGTATTAACGTCAATTGTCATCCAGTACAAGTTTTAAAAAATTTATTTGAACTTGAATGGATGAACAGAAAATATTTTATTAACGATTGAAAATTCCAACAAGATATATATATATAGAGAGAGAGTGTGAGCTAATAGTCGGAATTTAAAAAGATTAAAAAAAAATATGTATTGAGCAAAAAATGAAATTGAAAAGGCAGCTGCCAGATTAAAAACATCGGTCGCTTCAATTTTATTTTAGTTGAGAAACTTTACTTATCGTTTGAAAATGTAATGCGGATTTTATTTTCGTTGTCTATTTACTTAGCGCGATTTACTTGTCAGTAACATTTATAAGATTTATATACAACTAGATGGAACCCGTCAAAACGTGACGGAAAAAAATACTATAACAATATCAGTAAAATAAGCTTCTTTATTATTTAAGTAGGGCTTCGTATGAAACAGTCTTTCAAATATTTTATTTTAAAAAATAGGTGAAATGCTATTTCCGATGCAAACTCCAAACGAACACTCCGTAAACAAATGTGTAATGCAAATCAGTTTGACATTACCACCATATTCCCCACAAAAAAAAAAAAAAAAAAAAAAAAATGTCATGGACCTATAAAGTATCATACAAATAGTCCTATCATAAAGTATCATACAAATTTCATACTTTCATCTCATATTCAGTAAATAAAAAAACATAGTATAAGCACCCCCCCCCCCCCTGTGATAATGCAATCGAATAAGCTCCTATGCGCATATGTATTGCATCTGCCCAAAGGCACCGTTGAAATTCGACGTTAAAAAAAGTTTTAAAATGTTTAAATTAAAAGTTTTAAAATGTCCTCTTTAATCATTGTTCGTTTCAAATCCATATTTTCTAATACGCATCCATTGTTTTAAGCTAATCAATTTTTATGCAAAAATGAAGAATTATTGTTAAAAATAATAAATTAATATGCAGATGAGGGAAAATTTTAATGTTTTCAATTATAATTTATTTGTATGGTTTCTTCTATCCATTTACATAATCAGGATGATTATTCCTTTTCCATCACAGTCGGTCTCTTATACAGTTAAATATCCAATGGATCTTTAAAATAATAAATAACAGTTCCTAGCATATTCTGATTCAACATATACATCAACGAATTCAACATATCAATTTTATGTTAATCATAAACTAAAAATAGTTTTCTTTTTCTTTTGACAGATTTTATATTAGCGCCAAAATACTCTATCTTATGGATAATCTAATCTTATGATTTATCAGGTTTTTATTATTTTTTTTTTCACTTTTCATGAAGGTTAGGGATACCTATTTTCAATTGTTGCAACTCTCCAAGGGGCTATTTTACATTATTAAAACAAACGGATGGTCATTGTTGAGATAGAATTGAAAAATATTTCATGCTTGAAAATTATTTAAAAGTCGTTAAATTAAGCGGCAGATTTCAAATAAATTTCAGTCGAAAGCTAATTTTTTTTCTAATTGAGGATGTAAGAATTGAAATTGTAAAATGTAGTAAAAAAATTAAATTTTTAGTATTTAGAAGTGATGTAAGCGCGATGAAAGCTAAAGTGATAGTGCCGTTTGTTGTCACAACCGTTATACATTTGTAAATATTGCCACTGTATTTTGGTTGGCGTCCAAAAGTAGACTACCATTTTTGACATCGAAAGAAAAATTCACAGTGAAAGAAATAAGACTTTGCCGCTAATAAGGAACTGTTAAATGAACTTATAACAAACCTACCAAAGTAATTCCTATAAAATATTAACCTTACATTGTTTATTGTAGCTAAAAATACAATCATTATTTCAAGTTTTAATTTTCCTGAAATTCTTTACTTTTGTGAATTTTTTAAGTAAAAAAGGAAATCTTAATAATTGAAATCTTATAATTCCTATAACTTAATCCTATAATTTAAAAAAAATAATTGGTAACATGTAATCAAGGTATGCAATCAAGATGAAGCAACCAATAAAGGCTCCACTTCTAATCTTTAAAATTAAAAATTGAAATATCAGTTAATATTACGCCATTTTGACACAATCATATAAATTTTTCTTTTTAGTTTTATCAATGTTAAAATGCATTTCAAGCTAAGCATAACGTCATTTTCACCGGTACAAACTTTTCACACGTACATTTATGCTTAAGCACCATCCATACAAATAAAAATATATTTTGCATTTAATTGTAATGAAAAAAATGGCATCAACAAAGTTATAATGATAAAATGAACCCAATGGACAATATTTCAGTGACGTCACAGTAAATATGAATTTTTATTTGCTTATAAAACACACGGATAAATATTTTTACCGAAATACTTAAACATTTTAACTATATTTTAACTTACAAATTAAAAAATTCTGCCTAAAAGTCACGTGCTTTTAATATTTAATAGTATTTATTTTTTATGTTTGCAATCATTGAGTTCAGAAAATAAACTCTGTACGTCGCAACAGTGGGCGTTAATCCGATTGCCGACTTTATGACGTCATAAGCAGAAGTAAAATTTTAATTGAAGATTACGGCTAATTAATTAAATTTTCGAACAAACGAATGTACGATAACAAATCTGTGACCAAATATCTTTCATTTTAAAAAAGAATGATGTAATTTGATGTAGTAGTTTGTTCTCACGGATTGTCGAAACAAAACGCTTAGCGTTTTAAATATATAGATGTGAGAACCATTATCTATTAATCTAAATTATTCAAGTGGTACCCATGATTTAATTAAATGTTGTAAAACTTTTAATGAAATTATGAATGTAACTCTGGCCACCATACCGATAAGTGGCAACATTATATTGCAAAAAATTAAATGTACGAGCAAACTCTATTAAGGGACGCTATTTCAAAACTTTCTTACAAGTAGTGGGCGAAGTTTTCTATGAGACTGAAAAAAATTGTTTTAATCTTGTTGTGCACAGTTGAGATGCAATTGACATTTTCTATTTTACATATTTTTTTTAAATTAGCCAAACTTACTCTTTAATGATAAATGTATCGCCATTTCGGAATGCTACATTAGAAAAAATAGTGAATCTAGGTGATAATTATTAATTTTTGCGTTTAAAATCTTCATTTAATGCCAATGTTTCAACTTTAATGAAATCTGACATGTTTTTTTTTTTGGCTTTTGTGAAATTCCCAGCGTGCGCTTTAAGGAGATTTTAGCTTATTTGCTTATTCTCGTTTAAAACGAAAAGAGTGGGATACAATTTTGATATACTGTTAGAACATGGTTGACATTTTATCCTGTCATCTCGTATTAAAGCAATTTTCGTTTGCTTATTGCAATTGAGAAGCTTGCAAATATTTTCATATTTCAAATACTATTGAAGACATGTGAAATATTTTGTAATGTGATTCTCTTAATCTAACTAGATCATTATTTTCAATTTTGGATCGTATTATGTTATGATAATTAAATTTTTATAAAACATATATTTAAGTTGCTGGAATTAATGTTGTAGTATCATTATTATTGTACTAATATTGCAGATCAATTCGATAAACAGAAAATTCGTGTTGCTTTTGTTGAAATTTTATACTAATGCACTGGTGTGCAAAACTTAAGCAACAAACACAAAATGCTAATTTCTGAACACGTGAGTACGCAAAAGGAAATTCTATAAAGAGCAAGTGCAGAAAAGAGGTACTACCCTAACACCACGGTCAGTCGATGTGAAGTTCCCTTGACGTCACACATGGTTAGAAGTGTCACAATCGCTACGGTGAATCAAAATATGGGATATTTCACTGTCTCATTATTACTCTCAAATGATTGTTAACACTGAAAAGTTACTGTGACTGTTGCTTTGTGATGGGTCACCAGGTGACATTACAATGAAGTCCCCTTGTGTTTCTCAAGTCACTGTCAGTTGAAGACTGAACTTTGAAGTCATTGTGAGCATTGCATTGTGATAAGTCGCCAAATAATGTCACAATGAAGTCGCATGGTGACTTTCCGGTGATCAACACTTTACTGTGAAGTCATCATTGCACTCCTTTGTGAAAAGTCACCAGATGATTTCATTTTCTCTCACTTGGGAACTCGTCACAGAACAGCTACCATGATGACTTTACAATGGAGTATCGAAATGTCAGTTACATGAGAGCCACAAAATGACTTCAATGTAAAGTCACCTGGTGACTCGTCAAAAAGCAGCAGTCATGGTGACTGTTCAGTGGCGTGACCAAATGAGAGTAAAAATGAGACGAATGAAAGATATCACATTTCTGTTCATTGTAGTTACTGTGACAACTGTGACTATTTGTGATGTCAAGAAGACTTCACATCGACTGTATGTGCTGTTAGGGTAGTACCTATTTTCTACACTTGCTGTTTAAAAAATTTCCTTTTGAGTACTCACGTGTTCAGAAATTAGCATTTTGTGTTTGTTGCTTAAGTTTTGCACACTAGTGTAGCATGCAAACTGTTATATACTTCATTTTAGAAAAGTGGAATATTATTTTGATAACTGAATTTAGAGGAGATTGTTTTTTTAGTGATGCAAATTTCGTATTTATATAAAGAAATTGCTTTATATTTCTTTATGTATGGAGAATAAAAAAAAACTGTTTTATTCGAAAGACGAAATCTACTTTGATCAAAGTTCATTGTCTATTATTGAATTTTCGTTTCAAATGCATGTTACAATTACAACAATAAACTTGAAAAAACAAGTTGGAAATTGTACGTCAAACGTTACAAACGAGGTGCGTTCGTACGCACGTTTTAGAATTAAATTCATGATATCCCGTGCGTAGAACGGGTTAAACAGCTAGTTAAGTATATATTTTATGACACTGTTCATACAAATATCTTAACTAGTTATATAAATATTCAGATATATATGTATCAGCTAGTTATATAAATATTCAGATCTTGATGATTTTTAATTCTGTGAAATGAATTATATTGTTGTGAGCTCGGGGTTCGAAAGGACTGATGCCAATATATAAGAATAATCAAAAGGCTTTATTCACTATAAACAGTGCAATACGAACACCAATATCTTCTGAAAATTGCAAGATATTCAGTAATCTTCAAATCCAATAAAAGCACAGCAAAATTTCACACAGAAACAATGCGTTCAATACGACGTATCAACGACAAAATCGATCCGAGAAACACAGTTCTCAATGCAAAGACTCTCGTATGAATTCAATCGCAGTTGACAGACAACTAACTAACTGGACTGGTGGAGGTCCCTTATATAGGCTTCAGAGATCTTTCCAGATTATTCCAGAGCCTTCAGATGCTAGAAATTACCAGAAAGTGCTTTAACTTTCGATAGAGAACCCAAGCAAGAAAGGATCCCAATGTATAGGTATAAGGGGGGTGTGGTTGCACAAAAAGTCGCCAAATCCGTCGCCAACTTGGCGACATTTGGCGATATATCGCCAAATTTGGCGACAAAAATAAGTCGCCAAAACCATCGCCAACTTGGCGATAAACCCATTCCTTGGCGATATTTCAATAGACTTCCATTATAAAGATGAGGGTGTAAGGTTGTTTTCCTTGCAAACCATCTGAGGCCTTTAGCATTGAGTTACATGATGCTCAATAGGAAATACATTAATAATACTGCAATTTTCACAATAATAAAATAAAATAAATTTAAACAAATGGAATATTTACAGATATATACAAAATTCATAACATTGCCCCCCCTCTCAAGGACTGCACGTCCCGGGCAGTTCAACCCTTGATCGGAAAGCAAACCCGTTGCCAACAAATGCTATACTATTCAAAACACTTAAAGCAAACATGCAAAATAACCATTAAACACATTCATAAAGCTGAATTATACAAAATATACACTTATTTAAAAAAAAAAAAAATTAAAGCATAGACATTATTACATACAAGTATTTAAATAATAATAACAATAATAATGATAATGCTAAGCAAAATAAATAATTACATTAATTTATATACAAGAAATTATTACATTAACTTATATACAAGACCATGGTCATACTAATTTACATTATTTACATTACACTATCTACAATCAATGAACTAAGTACTATGGCCATAGTATGGAGCCAGCCTGTCGTAATGAACGACTCTAGGCTTCGAACTTGGTGACTTTCGGATCCGAATTACGACATCGTTCAGTCTGTTTAGGACTGTATAAGGACCGTCCCAGTGCGATTGCAGTTTGGGAGAAAGTCCTTTACGTCGAGTCGGATTATAAAACCAAACCTTGTCACCTTCTTTGAATTGATGTCCCAAGGCTTTCGTGTCGTACCTGGTCTTCATCTTCTCCGTCTGTATATTGATCCGCTCTCGAGCCAAGTTGTGGACGTCTTCAAATCGTGCCTGGAGATTCTGCACGTATCCCTCTGGCGATGAAGGCGCATCTGGAGGGCGACCAAAAATCAGATCACAAGGTAGACGAAGATCGCGACCGAAAAGCATCTGAGACGGGGAATAGCCGGTTGTTTCATGGACGGCGCTGCGATAGGCGAGAAGAAACAAGGGAAGTTTTTGGTCCCAGTCTTGTTGGTTTCTTGAGACTAGCAGTGAGAGATTGTTGAGGATGGTACGATTAAATCTCTCAACCATGCCATCCGATTGTGGATGTAAAGGCGTCGTCCTAGTTTTGTCCATTCCGAGAAGTTGACAGAGACCCTCAATCACAGCAGAGATGAAATTTCTCCCCTGGTCAGAATGCATTTGAAGGGGGACTCCATACCTTGATATCCACTGGTGTACCAAGGCATCCGCAACCGTAGAAGCTTCTTGATCAGGGATGGCATAAACTTCAGGCCATTTCGTGAAGTAGTCCATGACAACAAGGAGGTATTTGTTGCCATCAGCACTTCTTGGCAGAGGGCCTAGGATGTCAAGGGCGATGCGTTCGAAAGGTGCTCCTACATTGTAGAGATGTAGTCTTCCTCGACGACGTTTCTTTGGTCCATTCCGAGCTGCACATGCATCGCAAGATTTGCACCATCGTTCGACGTCAGCTCTCGCTTTTCCCCAGAAGAAGCGCTCTCGGACTCTGTGTAATGTTTTCATGACTCCAAAATGGCCACCAGTGGGACTGCCATGTAATTCCTTGAGGACCTCTGGGATTCGGGATCGAGGAAGTACCAACTGCCACCGAGATGTCTTCCCATCTTCCGATTCGAATTTTCGGAACAGGACACCATTCCTGACGTGGAGAGAGTTCCAAAGAGCCCAATATTGCTTCGTCGTAGGACTGTAAGTCGAGATGTCTTTCCAACTGGGCTTCGTGCTAGAAGATTCTAATAACTCCAAGATTGGTTTGATCTCAGAGTCTGCCATTTGATCTTCTCGAATCTTCTCATCACTCCAGGGATCTGGTGGCGTCAATAGTGAAGTCTTCGTCTGGCGTATGACATATTCGGGATTATACTTGCTCTCCGCTCTGGAACAATAGCGACAGCTCTCGGGACACGGTCTTCTTGATAGGGCATCGGCGTTTCCATGCGATGAGCCTTTGCGATGCCTGATGTCAAAGTCAGATTCCTGGAGTCGTTGTATCCATCTGGCTACTTGGCCCTCTGGGTTCTTAAAATTCATCAGCCATGTTAGGGATGCGTGGTCAGTACGAAGGAGAAATTTCCTGCCATAGAGGTAGTGATGGAAGTGTTCTATGGCTTTCACTATAGCTAATAACTCCTTACGAGTGACGCAATAATTCCGCTCTGGTTTCGATAAACATTTGCTCCAGTATGCTACGACTCGTTCTTGGCCATCTATTTCTTGGGAAAGTACAGCGCCGACACTTTCCTGACTGGCATCCGTGTCCACAATGAATTGTTTGTCGGGGTCTGGATAGGTAAGGACTGGAGAGGATGTGAGAGCTTCTTTCAGCCACTGGAATGAATTGTCGCATTCTTGTGTCCATAGAAACTTCTCTTTGCTTTCAGTGAGCCTATGCAAGGGTCTTGCGATGTTGGAGAACCCCTGTACAAACTTTCTGTAATAAGTGCATAGTCCCAGAAAGCTTCGCAACTGATGGACATTTTCCGGACGTTTCCAGTGCTTTACTGCAGACACTTTTTCAGGATCTGTTCGAACACCTTCAGCTGAGATGATGTGTCCTAAATAGTTTACTTCTCGTTGGAAGAACTTGCATTTCAAAGGGTTCAGCTTTAAATTCGCCGCTCTTAGCTTCGTTAACACTTTTCGAATATTCTCTAGATGTTCTTCAAACGTGCGGCCACCAATGATGACATCATCTAGGTAGATGAGACAAGCTTCAAAAGTCAGACCTTTTAACACTGTCTCCATGAGGCGCTCGAACGTTGCTGGAGCATTGCAGAGCCCGAACGGCATAACTTTAAATTGCCAAAGTCCTTGTCCAGTAGTAAATGCGGTCTTCTCTTTTTCATCAGGATGGATCTCTACTTGCCAATATCCACTCTTCAAATCCAGCGTGGAAAACCATTTATGTCCTGAAAGAGTATCTAGCGTGTCGTCTATTCTTGGTAGAGGATAGCTGTCTTTCTTCGTGATATCGTTAAGTTTACGATAATCCACACAAAATCTTGTGGATCCATCTTTCTTTCGGACCAACACGATGGGAGAGGCCCACGGACTTGATGACGGTTCGATGATGTCACTATCCTGCATCTCTCGTAAGAGCTTAGAAACCTCTTCTTGTTTTGCAAACGGCAAGCGTCTTGGATGCTGTTTAATCGGTGGATGGTCGGCAGTATCAATTCTATGACGTGTCAGAGAAGTGCGACCTATATCATTCTCGTTTTGTGAAAACACATCCGTAAATTCCTGGAACAGTCTTTCTGCGGCATGTCTCTGCTCAGGAGATAAATTCTCATTTCGTCCAATTTCAGGTGTTAAACTTGTAGGCGGCTCCGACAAGGTCAAGCTCGGGTCTTTGCAAACACAGGTGACTGGAGCACAGGTAGCAAGAACTTCACCCTTCTGGATAGTTCTAGACTTTTCACTTACATTCGCCATCCTCACAGGGATCACATCTCTCGACAGATCTACCAGCGCTGATGCTATTAGCACTCCCTTTGGGCTCTTCTCAGGATATCCAGTCAAGCCATACTGGAAAATTCTTTCGTTTCCAGTTAATCCAGGTATCATCATTTCGGTCCGAGGAGGGATGATAACATCTGCCTTGGCTGTGATCCGTTGAATAGACCCGGACTCATTTCCAAGTTTGAAAATAGTGACATCTTCTTGAGCAGAGCGTAACTCATTATTCTTAAAGTCCAGTATAAATCCATGCTCTTTTAAAAAGTCCAGTCCGAGTATGAAAGGGTCTGAAATATCGGCCACATAGACTGTATGATGGTAAGCGGCGTTCCCAAACTTTATTTTCAATTTCATTCTTCCATGTATGTCGATCTTATCCCCGGTCACGGTTTGAAGGATAACACGGGGCGCGGTCCAGAGGAGTTTTTCCTTTAGCCGGTGAGCTAGATCTTTCCGAATCATGGTCACATTGGCTCCTGTATCGATGATCATATTACAGGGCAAATCATTTACACGCCCGACTATAAAAACTCCGTTCTCGCCGCAACTTCTTGCAGAAATTTGACACACTTGATAATGGGGCTTCTCGAAATCTGGCAACCTCCGCCCCGCGAGATGGCCATTAATTAGTTTTCCTGCTCCGCCGTTCGTGGGGAGCTATTACCTTCTGTGCTGGGTCGTTTTAGGCAGTTTCTTTGAATATGGCCTTCTCCACCGCATTTCCAGCACTTGATCTTTCTGCCAGTTTTGTTGTCCATCAAGGAGTTCATCTGCCTCATCATGTCCTTCACCTGCTGCTGTAAATGCTCCACAGCTCTATCCGACGTCTCAGGCATGTTGGCTACTCGCACAAAGTGTCGATCTTTCCTTGTAGCTTGCTGGGCTGCCTCGAATTTCAGGGCATAAACTAAAGCCCCTTTTAAGTCACTGAGATCTGCAATCCGGAGTTGTTTCTGGATCTCAGAGTCACGCACACCATCAATAAAATGCTGCAGAGCCAAGCTTTCTCTAATTTCAGTCGGACAGTCAGGATAAGCAAGATGTGAAAGCCTCTCGACATCCGTAGCAAGCTCTTGCAGGGATTCAGTGGATTTCTGCTGTCGCGACTTGAGCTGGAGTCTGCTATATTCCTTCATGCATTTCTCGCCAAAGCGTAATTCTAAGGCACTGACGAGCGTTTCAAAATCCAGCGGTTCATTTGCAGGCAAAGTCTGTAGGACATCGGCAGCATCAGCTCGTAGAGAAGCAGCTAACTGGCAAGCCTTTGTCTGGGAATCCCATCCATTGGCGTCCGCTACGATCCCAAATTGTGTCTTAAAAACTGGCCATGAGGATTTTCCGTCATAGGTCGAGAGTTTAATAGAGGTCCGGGGAAGCATAGCTTGATACTTGACATCTTCGGGATAGTTTTCGGCAGTTATCTTTTGTTTCTTCACATTTTCCAACTCCTTTTCTATACTCTCTATCCTTTCTTCTACGGTATTGGCTGTCTTTTGAACTTTTTCCTCTATTTCCAGAAATCTTCCTTCAAATTTGTTTTCCACGCTGTCAATTCTTTCATTTAAAGATGTTATTTTATTATCTATTAATTCTTTCAACTCACCAAGGTTGGTTGACATATCCTTCTTCATTTCTTCCGACATCTCTTTCATTTCAGCCTGGTTTGCGGTCATTTTCTCATCTATCGCTGACATTTCCTTCTTCATTTCTTCCGACATCTCTTTCATTTCAGCCTGGTTTGCGGTCATTTTCTCATCTATCGCTGACATTTCCTTCTTCATTTCTTCCGACATCTCTTTCATTTCAGCCTGGTTTGCGGTCATTTTCTCATCTATCGCTGACATTTCCTTCTTCATTTCTTCCGACATCTCTTTCATTTCAGCCTGGTTTGCGGTCATTTTCTCATCTATCGCTGACATTTCCTTCTTCATTTCTTCCGACATTTCCTTCATCATTTCTTCCGACATTTCCTTCATTTCAGCCTGGTTTGCAGTCATTTTCTCATCCATCGCTGACATTTCCTTCTTCATTTCAGCCTGGTTCGCAGTCATTTTCTCATCCATCTCTCCTAATTTCTCCAATAATTTAGTCAGTTGCGCCTCCATTGCTCTGGTAATCGGCATTCAACCCCACTCCTGACACCAAATGTTGTGAGCTCGGGGTTCGAAAGGACTGATGCCAATATATAAGAATAATCAAAAGGCTTTATTCACTATAAACAGTGCAATACGAACACCAATATCTTCTGAAAATTGCAAGATATTCAGTAATCTTCAAATCCAATAAAAGCACAGCAAAATTTCACACAGAAACAATGCGTTCAATACGACGTATCAACGACAAAATCGATCCGAGAAACACAGTTCTCAATGCAAAGACTCTCGTATGAATTCAATCGCAGTTGACAGACAACTAACTAACTGGACTGGTGGAGGTCCCTTATATAGGCTTCAGAGATCTTTCCAGATTATTCCAGAGCCTTCAGATGCTAGAAATTACCAGAAAGTGCTTTAACTTTCGATAGAGAACCCAAGCAAGAAAGGATCCCAATGTATAGGTATAAGGGGGGTGTGGTTGCACAAAAAGTCGCCAAATCCGTCGCCAACTTGGCGACAAAAATAAGTCGCCAAAACCATCGCCAACTTGGCGATAAACCCATTCCTTGGCGATATTTCAATAGACTTCCATTATAAAGATGAGGGTGTAAGGTTGTTTTCCTTGCAAACCATCTGAGGCCTTTAGCATTGAGTTACATGATGCTCAATAGGAAATACATTAATAATACTGCAATTTTCACAATAATAAAATAAAATAAATTTAAACAAATGGAATATTTACAGATATATACAAAATTCATAACAATATCGTCTGCAGATTAATTTCTGTAATAAAATAAGTATCTCGGTCGCTTGGTGATTTAACATCCATCGGAAGCTCCTATAACAAACAAGAACGAAAAATCATGCGTCAAGCATAGATTATGTAGCACTTTCCAACGCTTCTAAAATAATTTTACAAATCATTACCGTTTAATAAGCTGAAAGATGACATCTAAGTAAACAATTTGGAAAAGGCATAACATATTTAAAAATGTAATTTCAGGAATTTTCAATATATACAATATTCGGAAAAATATCCGAATACTTTTATGTAGCCCTGTATATGATTTGTATATATACATAGGATGCTAAATTTTAGTTTAGTTAGGAAACGCGTAGCACCGTTTAAATTCTCCTTCTGGAGTTTCTGTCAATAAACGGAAATGTGTTCGCGAACTTTTGTGCTGCCCTGTATAGGATCTACAGAATTTATACACACCACGTAATAGACAAAAAGCTAGTTAAGATTAAAATCGCGTTATGTAACACTTTCCAACGCTTCCAAAATAATTTTACAAATCATACCTTTTAATAAGCTAAAAGACAACATCTAAGTAATCCGAATACTTTTATTCAGCCCTGTATAGGATCTATAGATCTGTATATATACTACATAGGATAATAAATTTTAGTTCAGTTAGGAAACGCGTAGCACAGTTTTAAATTCTCCGTCTGGAGTTAAATAATACGGAAATGTGTTCGCGAACTTTTGTGCTTCCCTGTATATAGGATCTACAGAATTTATACACACCACGTAATAGACAAAAAGCGAGTTAAAATTAAAATCGCTTTCAGTAACTTAAAACGCACTTCTAGGAATTATTGTTAACAGACAGTAGAGAATTCTTTTGTGTGTCCCTGTAAATGAACGATGACTGCTATACACACACTATTCTGTAGTAAGCCTCTTGTAATGCACCTTAGTAATATATATAAACTTCAATGCGTTTAAAATAGTGGAACATTATTTAAATAAGCCGCAGACGATTTTTCTCCATAGACGTAATGTAACGGAATTATTTTGACTGTCCCTGTAAAGTAACTCTAAGTGCTATACACCTACTATTCCATATTAAGCCTCTTCTAATGCATCTTAGTGATCTATATAAATTTCAATGCGTTTACAATAGTGAAACATTTTTAAAATAAACCGCAAATGATTTTTCCCCATAGACCGCAATGTAACGGAATTCTTTTGAGTGTCCCTGTAAGAAAACTATAAGTGCTACACACTTCAGTTGAAATAGGGAACGTGCCATAGATAACGACAATAACATATAAAAATTGCAGAGCAATCCGAGCATATTTACGGGAGTTAGAGCACGGACAGACGGCCATCCGGCCATACGGCCAGACAAACCGAAGTCATAAGCACTTTTCAACTAGGTTGGAAAGTGCTAAAAAGCACCGATTTTAAAAAAAAATCAAATTTCTTAATAAATATTTTTATTAATATCTCCTAAAGTTTTGATTCGATTTTAATAAAATTTGAAATGTCTCGACAAAATTCTACAAAGATAATATATTTTAAATTGCAAACCATTTGGTTGGGTAGTTTTTGCGTTGTTATATGCGGACAGACAGACAGACAGACGGACGGACAGACAGACAGTCAGACAGACAGATGGACGGACAGACGGACGGACCAAGCGACGACTATAGGTGCTACGTATTTATATAATTACGAACGCACCTAAAAAGATGCGAAAACATGTCTCTAAAGCGTCTTGCAATTAGAGAAGCACCAACAGACAGGAAAATATGTCCGAATTCCCAATTGAAAAGAAACTTGCATTAAACAAACATGAAAATATATCTATAAATCGATTGAAAAAGAAAACATTGAATTGACAAAAAACAAACAAGTTGGAAATTGTAAGTTAAACGTGGCATAGGATCGTTTATAACATTTATATGAGGGTTATAGGATACGTTCGTTTTATAACTAGTTTCACAATGTAAAAAAAAAACATCCTTATTATTTCAGTGAAATGAATTATATCGTCTGCTATAAGCGAAATGAGCATGCCTCTTTTTTTATATTACGTATGCCACGTTTACAAATACGATGTTTTTTCTGCACGAGACAGCACTGTAAAATTCACCATGGAAATCTTGCTTTGCGAATGATTACGTCCATGGTTTAATATTTTTATGACTCATAATGAACGAATCTCTTGTATTTATTTACTCTAAATGGATTGCGATATTTGGCTGTTAACGTAATTTCCACTGAAGTTATCTCCGAATCTATACATTTTTTAATGTAACTCATCTCTCAAACAAACAATTTTTTTCAACGATCTTTCTAAAAATGTAACTTTTATGCAATTTTATTCGAAAAAATAATTTTGAATAAAAATGGCCGCCTGACATATGAAAAAAGAAGGGGTTAGCCCATATTTGTTTTCCTCGGTCACATGACTGGCGCTTTTATTATATTGATTACGTACGATAGGATTTAATAGAATAAAGAAAACTTGCATTATTATTTTTTTTAAAGTTTTGATTCGATTTTCATAAAATTTGAAATGAGTCGACAAAATTCTACAACGATAATATATTTTAAATTCCAAACCATTCGGTTGTGTAGTTTTTGCGCTGTTATATGCGGACGGACAGACAGACGGACGGAACAGACGACGAATATAGGTACTACGCATTTATATAATTACAAACGCACCTAAAAAGAAAGCATGTATCAAGAAATAATTAATATTATTCGAGTAGCTGCCAGATATGCACTGCATGCTGGGGTAAGACCATCTAAAGATGCATGTGCTTGTTCAGCAACGTCAAGAAAATTCCTCTGACCATAATGTGTTGTGTGAAATGTTGTGCGAATGACTGCCGTGTGATACATAATTAGGAAATCTAGTCTTCAAACTTCTTTATCCTAGTAATAAAGGGATACAAATTATTTTTTTATAAACTTACTCGAATCCTTGCAGAAGGGATATAGTTCTCAACAAAATCACAGAGAATGTCTAACTCGGATGACTTCGTGTCTTTGTTGACTATTTTCAGAAGGTAGGAGTAGCCGTTCATGATAGTTAGTGGCAGTGATAGGTTCTTAGAACTTTGAATTTGGAGTATCATTTCCAGAGCTATGATACTCGCGGAAGAATGAGCCACCAAATGAGCTTCTTTCTGACAAATCTGTTTCATTTTCTGAAAAAAAAAGGACATCTCGATCATGTTTTTATTTTTGAAATATCTTTCAATTAAGTATTTTTTTTTTAACTGTAAGCACAATTTATTCGCGAATAACAGTCACGTTCAACTTTTCCTTTCTTTTTACTTAACGTGAAATAATGACTGAAACCAGAAGAAGCTTTGAGTAAAGGAAATTTATCCTAAAATGTTATTGGAGGTTTGAAAACGTTGCTGAAGTACAAAGATTGTTTATGTGAAAGTTTGCAGGACCGTAACGAGACGGTGGCTGGGTGGGCTGAACCCCTTTTAGACATAATTTTGCAATACTAATATCATCTATCTTATATTTAAAATTTTTACAACATTGTAATAAAAAAATTTATTACAGGGGGACTTGCCCTCTACTTCTATTTATATTTAATTAATATTATTCCCCTCTACACTTCATGATATTGCAATACTAATATCATCTATATTATATATAATTTTTTTTAAACTTTGAGATCAAAACTTTTATAACAGGGGGATTTGTCCTCTACTTCAATCTATTACTTACCCATCATACGTAGTATAGGGTAAGTCTTGTAATCGTTTTAAAAATCGATTTTTTTGACGGATTTACACGTTTCAGATAGAGACTCGAAATTTGTTATGCACTTAGTATATAATAATGGGAAAAAGCTTATTGAATTTCAATAACCTCGATTATCCGGGACTATTTTTTTCGGACTCTCGAAATTTTCGTTCTGATAAAAGGTATATAAAATTTTTCGAAATTGTTCATTTTAAGGAGGGAATATAAAAGACAATAAAAAAAACAAATTTTGCATAAAGAATTAAGTCGATCGGAAAATTAGTTGCCGAGATATTTGTAATCTTATTTTCCACACTCTTCGATTTTTCATGACCCTGTATTTCATCCAAATGTCAATTCAAACACATATTTTAATTGGAAATGAGACGCTTAATCCGACGCAATAAACCGTTAGTTAATAGGATTATAATTTTTGAAGTTATAAGCATGTTTCTTTTACGCAATTCAGTAATGGAGTATTTAAAGTTTATGACGTCATCAAGCCACGATTTTATTCGAGCAATGCATTTTATAAGTAGTTTACACATGTTTTATTTTCATATTTTATATTATGCATATGCATGATGGGTAAGTATTACGGTGGTCCCCAACGACTAGTTTTTAAATATCATTAACGTGGAGGAAAAAAGACAAGCTCTGAATTAACCCCACTAAAAAATTTGAAAGCCCCCGTCTCACTTCGCCGACTGGTTACAGCCGTGGTTTCAAACAGATCCCCTTATGCAACTTACAATCAATGGAATTGGAGCTTAGGCAGATGGAACTGTTCAAAATGTACATAAGCAACGTTCGGTAAGACCCGCGTATATCAACAAACTCCACAAATGAAGAAAGGCTGATACACATCTAAACCGTTCATTAAGTTCCCAATGACTGGTTATTTTTTCTCATTCAGCACGTGCATAACTCAAAACGTTAATTATTGCAGTTCCGTTTCACAATTCGAAATAAAGTGTGTGTTAATAAAAAATACATCATAATTTACATAACATTAAAAGGTGTGTTACTGTCAAAGCCCGAAGTCAGCCATTTCGCGAATTCGCTAATTTCGCTGTAAATAAACTGGCCAATGTCTGATTTTTTTAATGATTCGGGATTTGGCTGGCTAGTTTGCGAAATGGCATGTGTCCATCGGCCAAAGTCAAAAGAAAAAAGTCACGAGAAGATTTTGAGTGTCTATATATATTCCGAAATACCGGACACCTCCATTTAACAAACATTGCAAACTCCAATACAAATTTTATTTGTAAATTTTTACCTCTGAATAGCGGATACTTCTGAATAAAACAGAAATTTGGCTTACTTGAGGCATCCGTTATTCGGAGGTTTTATTATATTTAAAATACCAGCCTCTACTCCGTCTAGCACCATTTAAGGTATTTTTTAACCCTTTAACGGATAAAGCATTTCAATTGCTAAAATGTTGATATAAATGTTTGTCCCCGGAAATTATAAACAAATTTATTTCTCTATATAAAAATAGCGATATTTCACTTATATAATAAATGGAAAACATTTCTATTAAAATTCTGCTGTCATTGTGGAATTTCGTAAAAGTTTTGTGGTTTCCTAGGGAAACCAATGAACGTTAAAAGATTTAACATGGGAACATAAAAAGGAAAAAAACATTGTTTTCAACGGAGGATTCATGGGGCTCTTCCTGCCCTTATGAAATTGAAATCATTTGAGAAGAATATTTTTACTATTGTCTACAAAATCACGAAAGAAAAAAATTAAAATCCAAGGAGGGGCAATTGCTCTCCCCTGACTCTTATGTTTGTCGAACGTTTAACTGAATAATTATGTTTCAAAATCCCTCAAGACAAAACTCCTGGCTTCACGACAGATTTATGTGTATAATATAGTCCTTCGCAACTAATATTAATTTTACAGAATGGATATTTTCTTATATTTATAAACTAGTCTTTGGTAACTAATATAAATTTTCAACAAGGAATATTTTAATATATCAAACGACAGAAGAATTTTTTTTCTGAACAAATATTTGACAGCATAGCAAAATTTCACTTTATAGATGATATGATGCTTCACGGGGATTAAAGCTATTTATTTACTACAGAAAATTTAAAAAAAAGTCTTCTAATTAATTTTTATATGTAGTGTCTTTGTTCTAAGGTATACAAGATGAGGTTTTTGGAGTAAGTGATTATTTTTTTAGGGGCAAAAAGATAATGTGCATTCTGTTTAGTCTGCTTCAGAAGCAAAAAATAAATATAAAATAACCATATACAATATTCATATAAAATACCATACAAATATGAAGAATACAAGCACGGAAGCTTCCTTCTTACCAGGTGCACGCCGGTGCCATCTATCGGACAGCTTTGGATCAGCACTTCGAATTAGGGCAAGGAAATTCCAGACACTTGGGGAACAGGCCGGCCAAAGTAGGATATACCACGGTTCATTCCATGTACATCCCATGACTTTGGCCAGGAATGTCGGCCAATTAGGGACCTAGTCAAACCTTGTATTTTTGGCTGTAATATACACATTTTACACCAAAAATATTGCATTACTGACAAAGGAACCACTTTTGGTGCAGCTCGCACCTAGCATCGAGACCTGGTGCATTTTGTAGCCCTATACATAAAACTTAGAGAACCGGTAGAATTTCTCTGTTAATATCATATTTTATGTTTTTTTTATACTTTAATATTTTTATTATTGGATTTTTAATTGTTAATTTCACGCTGAAAGTGAGTTAAATCGCCAAATATGGCGCTACGAATCGAAACCATTACTCATTCACACACAGATGACTATGACATTCGCCCAGGGTTGCAAGGTGAAATTCTGCGGCAACAATAAAGCCAATTTAGCGCCTTCAAAAATGCAATTATAATGTTGCAATTTTTCAAAATCAAAATCGTAGGTTCTTGAAGGAATTTTTAATATTCAATATCTTATACTTATTATTGTCAAATTTGTGTTTTTAACTGCTTTAACCCTTTATCTACTGACGGTACTTATAAGTACCAGTAAAATAACTTGTTATAAAATTCATTTAATACATCGATAAGTAGTAATACAGTTTAGAATGAGTTATAGATGCATTAATTTATCTTGTTCCAAAAGCGTTATTGGTTACACAAAACAAAAATATTTTTAAAAGGATGATTTATTTTGCCTTTGCATCTTTTCAGCTTTCTTGCCGTTGGGAAGGGGGGGGGGATTTAAAATTCGGAAATATTTTTATATTTCTATTGTAAGAATATTATATTTGTACATTTCCTAATTCTACAAAATACTAAAAAAAATATTTAAAATAAAATATTTGAGTAGGGTTATAAATATTACAAAAATCCCTATAAATTCAAATTTAATTAATCCTCCTAAATCCTTCAATCCTTCTAAAATCCCTCTAAAATTTATTAAATGATTATGGAAATCTTCTAATGTAGTTTCAACAATTCAGCTTTAGAAGATAAAATTTTCATGAATTCCTAATTCAGTACATAAAGGGTTTAAAAAAAAAAAAAAGTCTGTGTTAATAGTCCGATAAGTGGTCTCGAATATTGCATTTTCAGAAAGGTATGTTGCTGTAAAATCAAAAAATGTGATTTTAACAGAAACATTTTATCGTTTTTTATCGATTCTCAAACTTCGTAATATAGATCTTTAAAATGCACTAGGTCTCAATGCCAGATGCGAAATGCACCAAAAGTGGTTCCCTTGTGTGTGGCCTTAAATAATAATGCATTTGGTTCTACTTAATCCACTGCGTTATTATGTACAGTGAGCCTACTAAATTAAGCCTACTAAATTCATTGTGTTATTCCTTGTAGAATAAAAGACACGGAAGCAATCTTTTATGAATCACTTGTAACAAAATAAATGTGATTGCAACAAGAGAACATTTTAGCAAGAGGGTTTCTTTTTAGGGTGACTCAAAAAGATTGAAACGCGATATATTTTTTTTTAACTGTTAGAGATACGTAAGCAATGTAAATCACAGAAGTGTTCAAAATTAGATAGAAATTAAGATTATGTTGAAAAAAAATCTGTCATTAATTTGAAAGAGTTACACTTTTTAAATTTTCCGACGGCTTCTGGTTAAAAAAAGTTATAGTATTTACAAACATTTTTGACTTGTTCTGACAAGTAACACAGTAAAAATTTCATTCATTAACGACCTAAACTTACCACGTTATAATACGTTGAATTTTATGAAATTTCTGAGCTTTCCTGCGCTAAAAACGAAGTTGGTTTTCTAGTTACAGAAAGCTTCGAAATTTCATGTAGTCAATATATCATATCTCAGAGTTTTGCTCGTAAAAATAATGGCTTTTTTTACTGTTTTGCTTGTGAGAACATGAACAATTTATTTTATATATAATTTATAGGATTCAGGAACCATATAAAAAATTTAAATGGGAAACTTTTTGAAATTAATGGCAATCCTATTTCATCGGCATAATCGTAATTCCTACCTTATATATATATATATTTGAACTATTTCTTTTTAAATTTAAATTACCGACGTAGTTCCAACACGTAAAAAAAATAAAGCACGTTTCAATATTTTTGAGATACCCTGTAAACCTCATAACAATTATGATTAATAAAAATTTGCTTCCTTGCCTTTTATTTTGTAATTCATATGATTGATAGAATGTAAATATATAGAAGTTATTAATAATAGAGAACATGTTTCATTCTATTCAATGATTGAAAAAAAGAAATCTACATTTTAGTGCGTCCTAGTTGAATAAAATCAGGCGTCTTAATTTTTTTTAATTACATATATTTTTTTATATATTATTTCTGTTGTCAACATCCTTTTTCTATTCATTTACAAAAGGCGCAAGAATGAATAAGGTATCATTCGAAAATTTTTTGAACCGTCTTCTAACATAGTACACTCACATTTCGCTAAAAGATGTTTTTGGATTAAAATTTTCTGTTAAATTAAAATTAAATCAGCATTGTTTTGATAAATGAAAAGAAAGCTTTTTCTCAAATCAATGTTGCCACGAAAATAAAATATCGCATTATATCGTGTGCAACAATGTTTATAAAAATATAGTACAAAGCGAATAAAGTGGGGTATCTCCGAACGTGTTTATTTTACATTTATGATTAAAAAGAAAAATTAAAAATTCAAATGTACAGAAGAAAAAGACACCATCGATTGGTCGATCGAAGCAGTGGTATTTCACGTGTAGCGTAAATGGTAGATTAGATTAAATTGTTATGTTAGATTAAATTGTATTATATATGTATTCGATTTATTTTTTTTTGTCCTAAGTTTTTCCCGAAACGGATGACGTCATCCTCTAATGCAATTAAAATACGATTGTTATTTTTTTTTTCTCGCGTGTGCCTTTAGCTATCTTCGATCAGTTTTTACCGTAACTTCGATGGAATAAATGGGATAATATTATAGCTTGCGATTGTTGTTTGCAGATATTTTTATTTTTACTTTTTCTTTAGAAATTTAAACCAGCATCTAAAAAATATTAGACTCCAGTGCGAAATCCTCGCACTTGCCCACTGGTATAAAATTAAATTTATAGGATCACATTTTGATTTGTTTTCAACCAAGCATTATAAACTTTTTGTTCTTCATTGAACAGTGGAATCAAAACTTATTTAACACCAAAAGTAGTTTTAAAACATTATACATCACTATACAAGATAGCCATAATTAAAGTATTGATGGTTAGAGTTCAATTAAGAATGTACTTAAAGACTGTTTCTAAAGAATGTACTGTGGCAAACACAGAAACGTTTCGTATGCATACTATTTAACACCATGCAAAATCAGATTTACAAAGAAACAACAGTTCACATTTAACACACCAGGGGAATATATGACGTTGCTGAATGATTTTGGACAATAAAAGAGGTATAAAAATGAATGAAATGTACGTTTTACGTGATATAGTAACATTTAATGGAGAAACATTTTAATTTTTATGCCTATTTTACTGCCCAAACTCAAACAGCAGGTTACTTTTCTTCTAGGGGACGAAAATGTTAACTATGTTTTTTTCTTTATAAATCGATTTTCCATGGTCTAAAGAGAATATGCCTACGAAATGGGTTGGTGTTTGCACTAGTACATTCTTTATAATTGAATTCTAAAACCTATACTTTAATAATGGCCACCCAGTGTATTAAAAATTAAATTTAAAGCAATCAGTAATTATACAAGGTGGTTCAAAAGGTCATGTCCAAACGGCACGTGTGGGTGTCAGGTCATGTGGAGCAAGAATTACATAGGAACTGTGAGTCAGAAACGCGATCGTGACGGTGCAATTGCATCGTGACCGTGACGCAAAGAAAATATAACAAACGGTGTAAAAATACCTTTATTTTACAAAAAAACTAAACCAAAGTACAAAATCGATTGGATTTGTAACATTTTTCATGTATATTTTGTACTTCGATTAAGTTTTTGTGTAAAATAAAGGTCTTTTTTACACAGTTTGTTACCTTTTCTTTGCGTCACGGTGACGATGCAATTGCACCGTCACGATCACGTTTCCTATCTCCAGTTTCTATGTAATTCTTGCTCCTCATGACCTGACACACCCACACGTGCCGTTTGGACATGACCTTTTGAACCACCCTGTATATGTTCAGTCGGCCAAGGAAAAAAAAAAAAAGAAGAAAAAAAACACCTAATAAAATTTTATCGCAATTTGTCACAGAAAACAACGAAAACAGTCATTCAATTTATTCGATTAAGATTTATGTTTTCTTTCAATTTATCTTTAAAGAAGGACTTTGGAAGCTTTATAGGAAAAATTTAATAAACTTTAAAAGTTTAATCACGAACAGCTAATTTTGACATCTTATTTGGGTATTCGGATACCAAACAAAAAAATCATTCGGTCATGTAGTCTAGAAAATATGACATATATATTTTTTGACTCACATATCTGAATTTATAAGAAATCGACTTGTGTTAAAATTTTTATAAGTTGCAATACATATATCTTTCGAATATTAATTAAAACTTATTTAAAATATGAATTATAGCATGAATGTTTAACAAAAATATATTTCTTAAAGCTTCAAATATGCGAATTCAAAAAGCTCATTACTCCAAGTAGTTTTTGAGTAATGCTTTAAAAACTACACGCATTGTAGTTTATTTTACAACTATTAAAAATGAACTTAACATTAGGATCTCCAAGCTTTAAACTTCCATAATCCGATACTTCCGACCAAATAACTTCCCATTTTGTATCCTAGGATAAAGTTTTTTCAAAGAAGTCAAGTACGGTTGCAAAATTAAAGATTCATATAGAAATTTTAAAAATTTGTTACATTCCTCTATGAAGACAGGCTACTAAGCCTTTCTTGGAAACACAAATTAAATGAAGACATAATTTCCAATTGAATGGCTATTTTCTTTTTTTTTCTGCGATAATTTGGTGATTCAAGTGTACGGGGTGTTCTGTTTTTTCCGATTGTACGTTCCAAGAATTCAAAATAAGGACTCTTACCTCTAAATACCAGGAAGATAATGCTTTTACATTAGTTCCTTGTACTTCTTTAGACCATACTAAACCATACACTGGATGATTAATTACTGCTGCTAAATTCTCTAGATCTGATATATTATCACAGTCTATATCAAAAATGAAGACCGGAACTCCATTTTTAACGTCATTTAGACGTATTACAGCTTCGGAATGAACGGAATTCTTCGGAAGCTTAACAGAAGCAGTGGACACGAGGGCGGTACTGAGATTTTTCTTCTTCTCCGATTCTGCTTTTTCTAGAAGAGCTTTCACATCTTCTATTTTCAGTTCTTGAATTTCTTTCATACTGAGATTGATTTCGCAAGTGCTCTCCAACAGGTGTTTCACCTCGATTCCAATCATCGAGTCAACGCCCATTTCTCCAAAACTTCGTACTGCATTGAATTCGGATGGATCTTTAAAACCTGCAACAGCGTTTTTGAATGCATCAGTGTTAACAAAAATTACATGTTTCATATTTCTATGGATCTGATTTTGAACCTTATCTATATGGTTTTAATCACTGTTGTCAAATCTGGCAGATTTTTTATTCGAAATTCCGAATTCATACCAGAAAGTATTGAGTAGTAATTTTGTTTTAATTCTTCTGCAAAATGCCGAGTATTGCATACAGCAAAAATAATTATCATATAATTTCCAGCCTATAATTCGAAATCCAAACAATCCAGTTTCGACCCAAAAATTTTATTTAATAAAATGTAACTCATTGGATCGCTGTATTATTCTGTATTGTATCGCTTCAATTATTAAATGAAATTTATGGGTTGAAAAAAGATTGTTTGATCCGCGGATTATGGGCCAGAAATTACGATATTCTAACTTTTTGGTGATAATTCCGAATTTCTGAATAAAGAAATCTGCCACATATTTTTGAAACACTGGCCCATTTCTCCAAAACTACGTTCAGAATTTAATTCGGATGGATCTTAAAGACCTGCAACAGTGTTTCTGTATGCATCAGTGTCAACAAAAGTTACGCGTTTCTTATTTCTATGGATCTCTTTTTTAACGTTATGAAGATGGCTTTAATCCTCTCTAATCTACTCTGTAAAAAAGAGGAATGTATGTAGATCTAGAAAAACTGTATTAAATAACATATAATTCATAATCCTGAAATAAATAAAATTGTAAAGGTACACACTTTCACATTCCTTCACTGTGTACAGCGTTTCGTGTCTCATTTGGTACCAAACCGATTTTTTTAATAAAAATGGCTACGTACATCTTGCTTCAACTTTATTAGAATTAAACCGTTAGTTATAAGTGGAGAAATAGTACATCATACGTATGATATTCGAACTAAAATACCACATACAATTAGACTTAAGATACATGATCTGTAACAAAGTTAAATGATTGACTTTATTCAAAACTATACTTTTATTTCTTCACTTAAAAAAAAATCCACACTTGAAATTCGGTCAGCGAATATTCCAAATAAGAAAACAATAAACAGCTTAACATGTAGCGCTACAAACACAACCATTTGGCTATTTCGCTAGATTATCCTCCCCCTTCTCAAGTATAATAAGAAAGTTGCGATGTCATCTCACCTGAACAGTATATGACAAGTTAGTAGCTTAGAGTAACTAGGACGGCCTTGTGCTCAACGCGTCACTCTCCTACTGTTCAAGAGATCCCTGGTTCAATACCGCCCGCGCCTATCTGACCTCAACATCTGCCGTCCAACGTCAGCGAAACGTCTTCATCACTGGGGATGGAGTGTGTAGCGATGCTATCTCACCTTAACAGTATATAGCGAATTACTAGCTTAGAGTGATTGGCTTTTACTTTTGCTAGACACTATGTCGCTGGACTACTGTTCAAGAGTTCCCTTGTTCAATCCCGCAAGCGCCTATCTGACCTCAACAAGAGTAATAAGAAAACTGCGACTTATATATTTAATTTTCTATTGGAAAGAAAAACGAAATCATTTCTGCCTTCAATTCAAATAATCATATAATGTAGGAATGATATCCATTTGAATAATCACAAACGATTTACGCAATTAATTGCCCAAAGTTAGTTTTAGATACACGGGTAAGGTGTAAAAGCGTTTCTGTCGCACTGTACACAACTCTATACCTCACAGGATTGAAATGTTCATGTTTTTAAACTATAAAACACAGAATTCTGCATTAATACTGGATTTAGTCATTTTTGTAATGGAGTTTGAAATATATATTTTTTACCAAATATTCTAGCCAGTTGTTGCAGTGTATCTCCTCTGTCTCCTGCTTTAGTCGATAAATCTTTGGCGACGTAACTGCTGACAACAGGCTTTTCCACTTGACAGGCAATATCTAAGATATTCAGACAGGATTTAACCCTTTGCGCAACAACTCCAGCAATCATGGCATCGTCACCCATGTGTCTGTGTACAACACCGACTTCTCCAATTATTCCCCACTGGATGGCTAAGCCTAAAATAATGGGAAAAATATTCTTTTATTATTATTACAGGAAAATGCATTATTACATAGCGTTATCAGAAAAGAATCATCCGATTACGAAATTTAATATCTTCCATAATTAGAAACAAAAAATTATAATTAATATGTCATTTTAAAGGAAAAATATTAAATTTTAAGTTTGTAACATTGTATCTTCAAACGTTTACGGACCGTTCTTTTTTGCCAAAAAATCAGTGAGTGGTATTACCTACCTTGATATGTTGGAAATTTGGCTTTTCCCTCAGTTTGAGGAAGATATACAAAATTTCACATTTCAGCAAGATGGTGCACCGCCCCATTGGCATTTGGAGGTTCGTAAATTTCTAAACAGAGAACTACCACACCATTTTGACTAAATTTTGTATTCTACCGTTATGAATTATAAGAAAACCATTGGGCTGGGTCACATGTTCCAGGAAATTCGATTAGCGGGTCATTTTTGGTTCATTATGGGTCAAGCTAATATTAGGTAAAAAACGGCTCAAATGATTTTGCATCCTACCTTTTTATGTTACTAGAACACCATAGGACTAGGTCACAGTTCGATCAGTGTGTCATTTTTGGATCATACTGGTCAATGCATTTCACTGTGAATAACGATTGAAACAGCTATTAAGTTGCTGGACATTTGACATTAAACAAAGTTGCGAAGTTGGAAAATTTTCACCAAATATCGCCAAATTTGGCGAAATATTGTCGATATTTGGTGGGAAAATGACTTTCTAGATTACCAATGCTAAAACACATGTTTGGCGCCAAATGAAAAAAATGTCGCCATGTTTGAGACTTTTCGCCAAATTTTGGCGACATTTGGCAAAGGAATTTTCTACAAATTCCTAATAGGAGCCGAGATGCATGATCCAGTCGGTGATTCGAACTGAACACTAAGGTAATGTTAACCGAGCATAGCTCGGTCTTCCCCACTGGTGTTATATTACCGTTACAAAAAATACCGTTACAATGCGCTAATTTGGTGTTAATATCGATTATGGGAATTCATTAGTTTGTCACGTAATAAATCGACATAGATTTACAAATTAAAAAAACACCGATCTCCTCCTTTACATGTGTTACAGGACCCTCCCTCATGCTAAATTTCAAGGTTCCCGGCCAACCGGAAGTACCCCATAGGTTTTACTCTCAAAACTTATAGGGTACTTCTGGTTGACCCAGAACACCGAACACACACACAGCACATGTAATGCCGAATCCCACAGCACATGGAAACAAAGTCCAAAAATCATTAATTTAAAATTCTGTGACAATTTATTATTCTGATTTTCCATAATCGGGATTTCATAAGCGAGTCTATGTTCCGTTTTTTTCTTTTGAGGTTCGGAACGTAAAAATAAAAGACGCGAAAACGGAGAGACAGACAAACATATCATGTTTAGACCCTAATGATGTTGAAACGGGATCATCTGCAGAAAAATACCTTTCTAAGGATAGCAAAAAAAAAAGTCTGAAAATTGATAAAAAAATATTTTTTTTTTAAAAGTTATACGTGTAGATACATAGAAAAAATATATATGCAAACGAATTGTATAACCTCCTTCTTTACAATTTTGTTAAAAATACTTCAAATTATAAAGACAGAATACGTTACCTGGATATCCATCTGCTTGACGTTCTTCGCACACACGTTCCATAACAGAGTTAGCGTAACCATAATTCATTTGTCCGGCGTTGCCCCTGCCACAGCTGATGGACGAAAAGCATACAAAATGATCTAACTCGGGGCATAAACGTCGTGAAAGAACGTCCAAATGTCTTGTGGCATCGGCCTTAGGAGCGCAGACTTCTTTGAAACTTTCTATGTTTGTATTTTCTAGAAAAGCATCGTTTAAAACCTAGAAAAAAAATTTGAAGAACACAAATTTTATTTTTAGTACATTTCTTTATTTTAGGCGAATGAAATGAAAACGTAGCAAACTTTTATAATTCTAACGTAAAACATGATAGATAATGTGTCTTATTTTGTGGCAGACATAATTTTCTTACAAGGGTCTATCAAATTTAAACCGGAATTTGGTTCCTACAGGTGTTGGGTGTATGATAGCAGACCATGCATTGTAGACATAATGGACTTTATGCAAGCGACCTGAGGTCCAAGCTACATTTCTTCTGCTGGCGGTATGTACTTTTGAATAGTAGGCTAGCGCTCTATGGAGTATGTGTTATTAATGTTTATTTGTTAAAAATTTCACAAAACATTCATTGTTGTGGTAGTACATTTTTAATATATTGTAATACAAATTCAAAATGTTGTTCTGTATCCGAGAACATTGGCTAAATTTGCAAAATTTCGTTTAAACTTTATACGTACAACCTAGGTTGAGGCTAACAACCCGTCTGCTGGTGATATTTGCGGCGACACATACTCGCATTTTAGCCTTAAAGAGCCTAGAAAAATGAATCAAAATGCTACCAGTTCTGTTACATCATGTGCATAAAGTCCATTGATGGGAATGCCTGTTAACTTGTCAAACAATAGTTTACTCATTAAAGTCTGTTTTTAAGTCAGCATTTTGGTAGGTGCGCATGAAGTAGACTCTGTCGTTACACAAGGGTTCATCATCACGAGATAAAGACGCCCACAATCAAACCAAACCTCGATTTTCGGCAGGCAAGGTTATTGCAACTACATTTAGGGATTTCAAAGGCTTTTTTTTCACGATCGTTGTACTGTCAATGCAGCATACTAATGAACAAGGTTAAACTTGCAGATCAACAAAAAAGATGCGGTTCCAGATCACGAATTTTACCTTGCCTATGACAATGTCTATCCCAATACGAAAGCTTTAATAAATTCATTAAAAGCTTTGGAGCACAACGTCTACTGTCTGCTCTGTGTTTCTCACGTGCTTAGAATATTAACCCTTTCAGGGGCAAGCACTTGTGTTCCTGTAACGTTGAATTCTCACCGGAATTTAGGAAAGAATTTAGTTCAAAATAAGGAAAAGCAATTTTTTAACTTTTTCCTGTCAAAGTTCAAAAAGTAAAATTTAATTAAAAGTTTCTGGTTTGAATTGGATTAAAATTGGGTGGTATATAATATATACCACCGCCTCTCAAAGGGTTAAAAGAGGCATATTGAGGTCATAATGTTGAGGACCATGCAGCTCTCGAAATATATGAATGCGATTGAAAAAAGAACCAGAGCCCTTCATTTTACGATGATAGAATAAAAATGAACTTATCCGCAGGGGAAAAATGTGCTTTGAAATCAGACGTTTATGTACAAAAAAATGATACTGTACCCTCATTTTTGTATCTTAAGCAATAAATTACACAAAACAATAATCTCCGGTTTATATTTGACAGACACTTACAGATATGCTGTCATAGATGAAAAAAGTAATTAATTCTAATTCTGACACATATATTAGTAGGAAATAACATTATATGGAGAATAACATCTACTTTTACATCTACACTGTAAAAAAAATTTTCTGAAAAAAACGGAAATTGTACTGGCAATCGAGACGCCAGTACTATTTCCGTATTTTAACGGAAAAAAATTCCGTAAATTTCAGGAAATTTTGCGTGATTTCTGAAATATCCGTTTTTAAATTTCCGTTTTTTAACAGATATCTTCCGTATTTTTTAGATATTTTTATATCGTTAAAATAAATTTTATAGGACCAAAAAAATATATATATTTCTCAAGGAACATCTTACAACACTTGTTTTCTTTCATTTCCGTGCGAGTCTTCAGTAAATAACCAACACTTGCCACGGAGGGGTTCGAACGCGGAAACTTCAGTGTAGTAAACTGGCGGGCTGTACCATTACGCTACGACCGAACACTTCGTTTCCTCAAATGTGGTTATTTATTTCACATGCTTTTAATGATGCAAAAATTTAAAGGTTTTATAGTTAGAAGGATTTTTTCAATATTTTATTTTCATAATTTAAATACCTTGCTTTATTATTTGATGCTTTATAACAGATAAATTTTAACTTTTTATGTATTATATGCGTAAAACATTGTATTAAGACTAATGATTCCTTCTTTTTGCAATAGTACATATACTTTTTAAAATTATTTGTCTGTTGATCTATTCATCATTTCTAAAAACAATAATTATCTTAAGTAGACGTATTTATTACATACTATTAAAGTAATTTTTCTTTATCTCTTATTTTAAAAACTTATATGAATAAACAATTTTATAATAAATTAAATTATTATATTTAATCTTTACTGAGAGCTTTTGTGTACGATTCTGTTAAACTGAATAATTTTAAAAAATCAAAACAAAAAAATATATTTTTAGAGAAAATTTTGAAATTAATGACCTTAGGATAGGTAAGTTTAAATTTGGACTTGATAATTTAGTTTAAATTAATTTAGTTTAATTTATAAAATTATAAACTAACGAAATAAATTATAAACTTTATAAAATTATAAACTTCATTTTTATAAAAGTAAACAAAAAGTCATTAATTATTTTTTATAAATTTAAAGAAAAAAATATGAACTTCGTAAAATTATAATTTATAAAATAATAAATATTAGTTTAATTCACAAATTTATAAGACAAATCAGCTTAGTTTAACACCTACATACCGATAATTTGCAAAAATATTATTTTATGAAACCTTAAAAATATTAAAACAAAAAAAAATAGATTTTTATCGAAAATTTTGAAATTAATGACCTTGGGATAGGTATGTTTAAATTTGGATTTATTAATTTAGTCTAAATTATAGTTTAATTTATAAAATTATAAACTAACTAAATATATTATAAACTTTATAAAATTATAAACTTCATTTTTATAAAAGTAAAGAAAGAAAAAATCATTAATTATTTTTATAAATTTAAAGAAAAAAATATAAACTTTCTAAAATTATAATTTATAAAATAATCAATTTTAGGTTAATTCACAAATTTATAAGACAAATCAGTTTTGTTAAATACCAATAATTTTCAAAGATATTATTTTACGAAACCTTTAATAACCTAATATTGCCTCACGTTAATAAAATTAAAATAAAATTTTAAAATGTCAGGGGAAAAATTCATAATTTGAAGCACTATAAAGAAAAAAATGTAGCTTTAAAACAAAAAAATTTCTGTAATTTATATAAATAATGTAAATTTCTAAAGATTTCACTAAAAAATAAAAAATATCATTATTATTTTCACAAAAAATTACCGTCCAGACACGGGCCCGGTTAGAAAGAGCTCCAGGATTGGCCCGATTCTAATGACAGAAAATAGGCCACGGGTGGGACCAGTCCAGGCCTGGATCCTAGAAGACCCTGGACCCTAGTAAATACAACAATCTTAATTCGCATTTCAAACAAGACTATATCTGTATACAAACCTCTGAACGTCATTTCCGGAAATGGGGAAATACCGACATGTACTGTTTTGAAAAAAATCCATCAAATTTACGGAAAACTTTCTGCATATTTACGGATTTGAAATCTCTTTTACGGAACTAATGTCATTTACAGAAACTGTACTGTTGTTTTGGAAAAATGAAACTTCTCCGTAAAATTTTACGGAAAATCTCTTGTATTTTCACGGATTTTTTGTAGAGTGTATTATTTCTTTTTTGACATCTACCTTTTTTTTTTCTTTGTGGACAATGGATTCAAGCTTTGTATCTCGACAAATCGGAAGCGACATATTAAATAATTTATTAAATAATGTATTAAATTATATTGTTGAAAATTAGTATGTCCTTTAAATTTCATGCCCATGGAACAGGATCCAAAGTTCGTGCGGTAATCGGAAACCGGCTGTAATAGATATGGCAGAAATATCTGGCCTTTTGTTCTACTGTGTAGCCCCAACCATGCTTTATGGGGATGCCTCACCATTTCTCGTTGATCGCGAAATCCCATGTTAATCTGTAGAGAAATTTAAATAGGTGATTATCCCTCATCTAATATAACTATCAAAATGCGGTTTTCACGTTAAGAAGTTAGATGTCAAGTGTCAACGTATTGTGTCTTTAAAAGTTATTTTCTTAAAATTAAAGTATTTTTTAGAGGGTGGTACATCCAGAATATTTTGCTCAAATAAAAATTTTTCAAAGTGTTTTATGTTTATAAAGATTCTTAAAATTTTGAAAAATAATTTTTGAAACCGCATTATCTCGGCAAATGATGCCTTCTTTCTGATGGTTATAACTGTATTTCGATAATCATATTAGGCGCTAAATAATCACCTATTTAATTTTCTTCATAGGTTGATATGGGATTTCGAGTTCAGGGAGGGAAAAATCCTTAACATCGTCCTCTTAATTAAGCCCTGAAAATAATAGTATAACTTTCCCACAGAAAATATGTATAAATATGCACACTCACAAAAAGATATAACAATAATAATAACAGCAATAACAATAATAATAGCAGTAAAAATAATACTTACGATAGCTGAATTGAAAATTCCTGCCACAGGTCCAACCGCAGAAGCTTCTTTCAAAAGCATAGCTGCCTCATCTTGGATGCTCACGTTTCTCTTAGATACTACAACATTGTATCCTTTTTCTCGCCATCTTTTCAGACATAGTTGATGATGAGGCGTCCTGGCTCCGTAGCGAGTTGTCAGAAACAAATTTCGTGCACCTTTCTGAAGGAGCCATTTGGCGACTTCGATGCCAAAGCCGCCTAGGCCTCCCACAATTATATACACTTTATGAGGATAAAAGTAGGTAACTGGAATAGCAGGTAGGCGTAATATTGGTGGTATGTGTAATTTCTCCTTTTCTTCATCACGTATCTGAAAATGTGTAATGTTAAATTAAAAGAGCAAATCTATCTATACTAATAAAATAAAGTTTCGCTCTGTGTGTGTGTGTGTGTGTGTGTTGGCGATGGCTAGGAAAATCTAGCCCACCTAGAAGCCTGGAAATTTAGATTTAGGTAGTCCAAACCCTCTCCTGATTCATCTGAACCTCAGAATTTTAATATTTCAATTAGTTACTGAAATATTAATTAATATCCACAAAGAACTCTCATCAAAAATATGCTTTTTTCTCTTGGGTTGGTTGGTTGCATCGATTCTTCACAGAAGTAATTAAATAAACCAGAGAAGCGATACATAGATAAGGATTTCTAACTAAATAGTGTCAATATGGATTGAAGTTATCAGCATACAGCCATGCTAATGAAGTGCCACCTATTCACGGCAAATTGCACAGAAACATTAACATTGAAACATTTTCCTGGCACGTTTTTCTTCATGATAATTAGCTGGATTTAAGGTTTTTTAAAAACAGGACATATATTACTATGATAGACACTATTAATACAGAAAACTTTAACGGATTATTTGTTATATATTTGCGTTGATTTAGAGGGGTAAGGGTCTAATTAATTACATTTAACAATTTTAACATTTTTAGCTTCAACCATAGCGTTTAATTGATGTTTTATATACACAGAAAACCGCTATTTTAAATCTCAGCTAATAATGTTCGGAACATCTCCATTTAGTTCCATTTTTACTAAATTGTCGTAAAAATCAGCATTTATAGCTTCAAGGCGTATTTCTAGAAAGCAGTTACCAGTATTTCCGAATAATAGTCTAAGCCATATTTTAAATTAACTTTCTAGTTTAACCAAATGAATCAATCTTTAAAGATGTATAGTGATCCTTTCAATTAGTTATTTGCTGAAGGGCGCTTGAACATCCGCTCCCTACCCCCCCCCCCCGGCCGTCCTTCAAGGTTTTTTCTCTAACTAAGCCCCATTTCCATATCTCAGCAACTATCTTTCCGATTTCAACGTAAGTGATTCCAAATATTATAATTAACTTAATAGACACCCTTTATAACATTAAATAAATTTTGAGTAGCGGTTACCACTATTTCCGAATAATAGTTTAAGCGAAATTTGTTATTAAGTTCCCAGCTTAACCAAATGAACGATTTTTTAAGGTTGCATAGTGGTTGTCCAAATTAGTCATTTGCTGAAGGGCACTTGAACATCCCCCCCCGGCCCCTCCTTCAAGATTTATTCTCTAACTATGCCCTGTTTCCATAACTCAGCTACTATCTTTCCGATTTCAACGCAAGTGACACCAAACATTATAATTACCTTAATAGTCACCGTTTAAAACATTAAACTAAATTTATGAGTAGCGGTTACCACTATTTCCGAATAATAGTTTAAGCCAAATTTGTAATTAAATTCCTAGCTTAACCAAACGAACGAATTTTTAAAGATGTATAGTGGTCCTACTAATTAGTCATTTCCTGAAGGGCACTTGAACATCCCCTCCCCTTCGGCACCTCCTTCAAGGTTTTTTTCTCTAACTTTGCCCCGTTTCAATATCTCTGCAACTATCTTTCCGATTTGACCGCAATTGATTCCAAACTTTATAATTAACTTAATAGTTACCCTCTATAACATTAAAGTAAATTTATGAGTAGTGGTTACCACTATTTTCGAATGATAGTTTAAGCAAAATTTGTAAGTAAGTTCTTAGCTTAACCAAACGAACGTATTTTTAAAGATGCATTGTGGTCCTCCTAATTAGTCATTTCCTGAAGGGCATTTGAACATCCCCTCCCGCTGGCCCCTCCTTCAAGTTTTTTTCTCTAAGTATGCCCCGTTTCAATATCTCCGCAACTATCTTTCCGATTTCAACGCAAATAATTCCAAACATTATAATTAACTTAATAGTCACCCTCTATAACACTAAAGTATATTTATGAGTAGCGGTTACCACTATTTCCGAATAATAGTTTAAACCAAATTTGTAATTAAGTTTTTAGCTTGACCAAATGAACGAATTTTTAAAGATGCATAGTGGTCCTGCTAATTAGTCACTTGCTGAAGGGCACTTGAACATCCCCTCCCCCCCGGCCCCTCCTTCAAGGTTTTTTTCTCTAACTGTGCCTTATTTCAGTAACTCGGGTTATAATGTTCCCAACTTCTCGAAACAATTTTGTAGCAGGCCTACTATTCAGTAACGAAGACAGCGGGGACCTGTCTCAGAAGTTCTTTCCGAAAAAGGTTAGTTTAGAACTGAATGCTCCCCTGGAGGTGGAAGGGGGGAATAAAAGATTTTTCTGAGCATGCGAGCATGCCCAGCATACAGTGTCGAAGCCATCGGAGACCGTGGCCAGAGTTTCGTTTTTTAAAAGATTTAAATTTATTAAACGGGCTCGGGCAACGCCGTGCGGGTCAGCTAGTATCATATATTATAGTACGAGCAAATACTGTGTGTATATATATATATATATATATATATATATATATATATATATATATATATATATATATATGCAAATCTTATCTTAAAAATGGATCTAACGGGTTTGACTAAATTTTGTTTTCCATTATAATTATTCCAAATAACCATTTTGGGGCATGAGAAGACCATTAGGCTAGGTCACATATTCGAGAAAATTCTATTAGTGGATCATTCTGGGTCACTACGGGTCAGAGTCAAGCTAATTTTATCTAAAAAACGGCTCAAATGATTTTGACTAAATTTTGTTTTCCATTATAATTATTCCAAATAACCATTTTGGGGCATGAGAAGACCATTAGGCTAGGTCACATATTCGAGAAAATTCTATTAGTGGATCATTCTGGGTCACTACGGGTCAGAGTCAAGCTAATTTTATCTAAAAAACGGCTCAAATGATTTTGACTAAATTTTGTATCCTACTATTTTGGGTTACTAGATGACCATTGGTCTATGTCACAATAAGTCCCATGTTCGAGAAAATCCCATTTATGGGTCATTTTTGGGTGACTGCAGGTCAAGTTAACTTTACCTAAAATATGGCTCTAACGATTTTGACTAAATTTGGTATCCAACCGTTATGGATTATAAGAAGACCATTGGGCTAAGTCACATGTTCGAGAAAAATCGATTAGTGGGTTATTTTTGGGTCACAAAGAGTCAAGCTAATTTTATCTAAAAACAACTGTAACGATTTTGACTAAATTTTGTACACTAATTAATATTTCAGCAGAGCTGAAATTACGCTGTAAATTAATGAAATACAAAGATGTGAAGTATCGCTTTACAAAACAGCGTACAACCATTAGAGTGAAAAAATGCCCAGACCGGGTGTTCGACCCCGGATCCCTTGGTATAGCACACCAAGTGCTTTACCAATAAGGCTATCCAGACGGCATCCAGTCTAGCATTCTCTCACTCTTATATGGCAAGGCTACAACCACGCAGCACAAAATGGAAAGTTAATCATGAGTACTACACCATTGGCATGCATGAGACAAATTAAACCCAGTATCGGTGAATATTAATACACTAATTAATATTTCAGCAGAGCTGAAATTACGCTGTAAATTAATGAAATACAAAAGCGTTTTGTGCTGCGTGGTTGTAGCTTTACCATATAAGAGTGAGCGAATGCTAGACTGGATGCCGTTTCTGGATAGTTTAATTGGTAAAGCACTTGGTGTGCTATACCAAGGGATCCGGGATCGAACCCCGGTCTGGGCATTTTTTTCACTCTAATGGTTGTACGCTGTGTAGTAAATTGATAATTCACATCTTTGTATTTGATTAATTTATAGCGTAATTTCAGCTCTGCTGAAATATTAATTAGTGTATTAATATTCACCGATACAGGGTTTAATTTGTCTCATGCATGCCAACGGTGTTGTCCTCATGATTGCCTTTCCATCTTGTGCTGCGTGGTTGTAGCCTTGCCATATAAGAGTGAGAGAATGCTAGGTTGGATGCCGTCTGGATAGTATAATTGGTAAAGCACCTGGTGCGCTATACCAAGGGATCCGGGATCGAACCCCGCCTGGGCATTTTTTCACTCTAATGGTTGTACGCTGTTTAGTAAAGTGATAATTCACATCTTTGTATATCATTAATTTACAGCGTAATTTCAGCTCTGATGTAATATTAATTAGTTTATTAATATTCACCGATGGTTTAATTTTTCTCCTGCATGCCAACGGTGTTGTGCTCATGCTTGACTTTCCATCTTGTGCTGCGTGGTTGTAGCCTTGCCATATAAGAGTGAGAGAATGCTAGACTGGATGCCGTCTGGATAGTTTAATTGGTAAAGCACTTGGTGCGCTATACCAAGGGATCCGGGATCGAACCCCGGTCTGGACATTTTTTCACTCTAATGATTGTACGCTGTTTAGCAAATTGATAATTCACATCTTTGTATTTCATAAATTTTGTATCCTACCATTTTGGTGTAAAAGACCCTAAACTATTGGGTTCGGTTACATGTTCGAGAAAATTCGATTAGTGGGCCATTTTGAGGTCACTAGAATTATAAGTGAAGTTAATTTTAACCGAGCTTAGCTCGGTCTTCCTAGCTGGTTTACCAAAAGCTCCCAGTATATGCATTTTAATTAATGCTCCCGACGCCATACGCATTTCAGTTATACGTTTAGCCGATATACGTATCTAAGTATACTACGCATGTATGATTTACATATATCTTAAATTATACATTTAAACGTCTGTGGATACGTTTAAGCGTACATCGGTTAAACATATAATTCAAGTCAACGTATATTTCAAGTATACGTATTTACTTTTAATAGCAAAGGACCTCATCATTGTTACATCGCTGAATGCAGAACAAGCTGGAAATCGGAGGCGTTACAGTAGCAATCTGGAGAATAAAGGCATCTTTTTCACGCAATAAACGAAAACCGTTTAAACGTTTAAAGTTTTAATCGCTGGGGTATGTTCCGTATATGCGCTGTGCCGTATAAACTGTTTTGTATAATACGTATAACCGCTTTGGCTGTATCATACATATTCTATAACTCTATCCCGTATTGTACGTATTATACATATACTCGTATAAGCGTTTAATAGTGAGTACTAATTAGCGTCTAATTATGATAATAGATTGTAATTATGATAACAGATGGCAGAACTGTAAACTATTAAAGAAAAAGGCAGTAATTAAATTTATCGGTACATAGATTTATATAAAAGAACTCTTTATTGAAAATGTTCAAACAGACTAAGGATGTTTTATTTATGTTGAAATGTACGTGTAAATATGCGTAATCAAATGTGTTATATATGTAAGAATGTTAGTTTTATTTGTAAGCTTTATCTACATTAATTATTTAATCTACTACGCCAGGAAAGGCATCGCAAAAGGAAAATTAATAGGCAGGATTATGTCATCAGCTAACATCTTACGGATAGGATAATCTATAATTCCTTGGTTAACCTTACCATACCTATACGGCTTGCTAGCGGCAGAACCCGTATAAATCGCATGCAAAGTTGCATGAGTTAGTCTTGGCTTACCCGAAAAAAATCCTGGCTTAATCCCTGGCTTCATCAAATTCATCTAAAAATACCTTAAACTTCTTTTTCTCAACGTCACTATGACTAGACCCTTTTAAATTGTCAAAAACGTATGATGACTTTACTTTGCGAGTATTCTCATCCTTATTAACCACCAGTGTCTTCTCAAGATTTATCCCTCTAAAATATCGCATATAATCAACATCAATTATATCAAGTGCGCTCAAAGCCTCAATACCCTGAAACCCTAATCCCAGTTGTTATAATTTTGTCGCCTTTTGCTTAGACCTTCTCCTAGCCTTGAGACCTTAGTAATATGGTATTTGCTGCCACAACCGGTATTAGACTGATACCGGACACTTTGCGAAAATAAGTTCTCACGTAAATAATCAACTAATAATTTATTGATTAAATTAACATGAAAAAGGTGTTACAGTGATCGTCCTTATTGGTTCATACAGATTATTATCACTTGCCGTATACGACTGTCGAACGACAATTTTCCTGATCGCACGTTTTACTCTATTTTTTTACGCACCAGTCATACACACCATTCCGTCTACGCTGTAATTAGTTCACCCCGGACCAAGCTGTCCGATGCACGTCCTCTCCACGATTCTACATACTCCTCTGTACACTGGGCTCTGCTCGTCTACGCTCTCCCAGGACAATGTCTGTACCTACCCACTATACTCCACACCAACGACTGACTCGTCTCACACACTTCACGCCACTCTCCAAATCGACGGGGCCTGTCTTTCTTCGTTCACGGGGTTTCTACACCGGTCGAAACATTTCTCTAGAACATTCCCCCTTTTTATCATCTTCTGAACCCAGTTCACTAGGAATCTAGTGCTCATTGTATTCCCATTCTGAAGCCGGATTAGTTACTTTCACAATGATCTCGTGAACATCCTACAAATATATAAGCGGATCAAGGAAATTCCATTGTCACTCACATACGGAAATTTACAGAAAAAAGAAAAAATATATATCAGAATACAATAATATATAATAATTATTAAATATTATTAATTAAATTAATTAGAAATATACAACATAGGTTCTGTTAAAGTCGGAAACCTGACACCCGTTATCAAGATTCACGATCAAATTTCCTGCTAATTGATCAATAAGTTTAGTAGTTATTCTTTTATCTGTGTGAGAATTGACTCTAGAACATCGATACTAGAATTTAGGAATCGATTATTTTTGTGAGGGACGCTGTTTCATCCGATGTCGATGTTTATCAATACTCGATTTTTCCAGAATCTCCCATCACTAAAGCACATGCTTGGTAGCGAATGAAAGAATGGCGTAAGTTTGCGACGTTTCGCCAAATTTTTTTTGGCAAAATAATTGGCTTTCAGAATCTGAAGGAATTTTCTAGAAATTCCCAATAGGAACCGAGCATAGCTCGGTCTTTTCCGCTGGCTTAAAGAGAATGGGCATAAAAAGTGTCTTATTTTTTGGTCTGATGATTTTTTTTTGCTCGATAAACCCGATATTTGCTCGTAATATCCAAGTTTCTTTAAATGTATTTTTATACTGGACCAATTGGATTGGATTTACTTATTAATTCCTCGTTAAAACTGAGTTTTGGTTTCAATGATATAATTGTGTTCGACTATATTATATGTATTTTTAAAGTATTCAGGAAAAAAAGAGAAATGTTTGAATGTTAGGGAGAATGGGAGTAAAAATAAGAGAGTTTCTTTAAGAAACTAGTCAGATGTCCCTCTCCCAAAGCTTTCTTCTATCTCATACATGTTAATACTTCAAAATTTGCTATCACAGCGCAATAAAATCAATATTTTTCGTCATTCTGTTGTACGTCAGCTGCTAGCGAATCGCCGAGTTACCGAGATGCGTAGGATCCTTCGCTACAGCCGATGTGCAACACAACTACGAAAATTTCTGAAAATCGCATCAAACGGAGTAAATCCGGTGTAATAGCCGTAAATTCAACTGGGACCTGCTGGCGATAGCCAAAAACATATATATGAACTTTGGTACTAGTCTGTGCATAACTTCATACACTTTTCAATGATACAATAATAAAAATGACACACAAATCGCATCCCGGCGCCACCTTTTGGCCGAATATCTTTAATTTCAAGTGCCTGCTGGCCATAATCAAAAACATTTATGTAAAATTTGGTTCAGTTCTATGCATAATTTCATACACATTTTGATGGCACAATGAAGATACACGGACACACAGACACACGAAGTGACAGACATACGAACAGACAGACATGTTGTAAAAATAACATGCTTTTCGTGATCTCTCACCCTAAACCGTGTAAATCCGTCAAAAACCAGAAGTCGAAAAAAAGCCCGATTATAATACTATATTCTATTATAGATAGAAGAAAGTAAAAAGGTAGACTTGGCATTTAAGTACAGTGTTGTGAAGGAAACAACAAGTTTATAAACAACAAGTTTATCAATGATCTGAAACACTTACCTTTAGCAAAACTTTGCCTATATGCGTTCCTGCTGCCATATAACGGAACGCCTTCTCCACCTCGTCTCTCGGAAATACAGTTCGGTCCAAAGGCTTCACAACGCCTTTTTTAATACCTTCCTGCAAAAGTGCGAATGATTTGTTTGTCATACTGCTTTCCATTATTACATCCACGAAAACGCCATGGAATGAGATGTTTTCCAAGAACATTTTAAGACCTGATATGAAAAGTATTAACTATTAATATATGTTTTCATGTGATAGAATTACATTTAATTTAAGATTTGATGAAAAAAATCATAGTATATTCTGATACAATATGTCATTCAAACAATTCAACTTAACTTGATATTAATTTTATGTTCAACATAAAATGAGACTCTGCCTTTTCATTGACAGACTTTGGTGCGGCACCAAAGTGTGGTACCTTATGCTTAATATGATCTTACTAGCAAGCTACGCCGGTCAATTTCTCTTAATGCACCTTTAATCAAGTGAAATATTGACTTTGAATTTGACCTTGTATTTTAAAACCTTATGGATGGATCTTTACTTGGAATGTCCTTCTGCATTTCTGAAAACGATACGAACGCTATTGCGTTATTCCTTTTTTATGTGTCAGACAAAATTTGGGCTGTTAAAGACAAATTAAGCCAGTTCTCTGTAGACTTTATTATGGAATAGGTCAGCATAAAAAAATGAATAATTGTGTTAAATTATGGTGTCTATGAGGTTTACATTATGGTGTCTATGGGGGAAAATCATTTCCGTTGGATTCAAATTGGATTTGAATGAAGTTACAATTTATAATACTTCAAATATAATGAAATTGATATGCCTCACTGCGGTGGACAAAAATGTGTTACTCGTCGAGAATTAAATAAAAATCATGCACTCTCGACATCATAATTCACTTTTATATTTTAACAGAACAACAAGGCTACTATAATTTGTGACTCGTGCTATAGTCAGTATATATACGTCAGGACACGATGCCATTATCCTTATCTTTTTATGCGTGAAGATTTCGCTATGGTACTCCATTGTAAAATTTGGTAATATTTGAAATTCAAATTTTTGAAAAACGGCAATATTTGAAAAACGGCATAATCATTAGATTTGAAATTCATATCAAGAAAAATACAATTTTTTACCTTTCTAACGCAGTTTCTCTAACAATTTTCTGACAAATACTTTTCGAGCTATTAATTTTTTCAGTAACTTCAAATGTTTCATTTTCCGAGTTTAATCTGTGGCAACGATTATCGAAAATAACAGTCGTCAGCAACGCATAGCTTTTTATTAAAGAGGATGGGTCAAATAGGGGCCTCCGAGATGTCGCTGTGTGTCCTTCACCGGGCCTGCTACAAGTGACGTCACAACCTGCTGATGTCAAAACAGTGATCCATAATAACTTAAAATTTTTCATGTACTTTGTTCGTTTGTACGGATTGTTAACGATAGTATTTTGATTTTATTTATTGTTTTATATAGTAATTAATAATATTTTTCAGTGTATTTAGATTATAATGCTATCAATAATTATTGATTATAATTATTAAAGAAAGTGTAGATTATATCTATAAAATAATGAGAAGAAAATGTTGTGCTCCTAGTTTCTAATCTGTCTTCAAATTCGCTACTGATAATGAAAAGAAGAAATTTTAGCTACGAAAATTACCTTCTGATAATTATTTTTACATTTCAACAGAAGTAGTCTGCATTAAATGTTTCGATATACGTTTCATAATTCGTGAAGCTAAAATTAATATGATGGTATTGAACTTGCTGTGCTGAGAAAAAAAAATAACCCTAACAACGAATGTCCATCCTACTGTAATGGAAATATTCCGGCATATTTGAATGAATTTGTACTTCCAAATCAAAAAGAGTCAAATGATCTTTAGAAAAAAATAAATAAAAGAAGCAGACGATAAACAGTTTAAAAAAATGATTTTGAAAGAAATACTGTAATAAATTGAATGAAATCTGGATACATTTAGTTAGAAGTGAGTGTGCTTTGTTTATAAAATTAAAAATAACTGATTTACACAACTTAGTAGTTCTACGTAGTTCCATTTAACATTTTAGCTAACTTAAGTATACAAATATATTATGAAAATAAAACTTTTGATAAGTTAATTTGAGTGGTTATTAGGTCCTAGACCCAAGTACAATAAATAGACAATTATTAAAATATTACAAGTCAGTTACAAAGTTAAGATAGAAAATTGGGTACTTTTCGGTTAGCCGGGCGCCAGTGATATATATATATACACACACACACACACATATATATATATACACATATCTACACACACATATATGTATGAATTAATATATATATATTTATATATGTACATGTATCACTGGCGCCCGGCTAACCGAAAAGTACCGAAAAAGGCTTATGGCGAGAGAAGGAAAGTTGGCAACATATTTTCTGGCAACCTATTCGTAGTTTCATATAAATAAGTATTTTTTTTCAATATTTATATAATTTATTTAATATGAAGAAGCCATATATCTCTTTTTATATGCACGTAGAACAGAATTGTATATATAAATAATTTTATATATATAAATAAACATAAAAGTACATTAGGTTTGTCTTCATAATTGTGTATATAATTTAAAAACATATCTAACTTTCTGAAGCCCGGATTACGCCAAAACGTTAAAAAAAGTGCCAAGGTCTCTATAGTTAAAAAATGCCGATTTCTCTATTTAAATTGACATTTATTGTGTTTTGGTGGTTAAATTATGGTATGTAGTTGTAAAAGGGGGGAATGGGATTGATTTTGTAAAGTTTTTGGTAGATTTATTGTATTTTTTGTACGTATATTTATTGTAAAATAATGTGTTTAGGAAAAGGTTAGTCAATGGGTTCAATCTGATTTATTAATCTTAGCATTTTTTTTAATTTAAAACTTTTAATTTCCTTTAATAAAACAAGTGTATTGATTCCCTTTTATTTAACGATTATGAAATTTAATAATATTTATGTAATCACAAATTATAAGAGCGGAAATGCTCTTTTTATTACATCTTTCTGCTGCGATACATTGACCAAAGTGGATCACTACTGTGACGTCACTAATACTTGTAGCAGGCCCGGTGAAGGACACACAGCGACATCTCGGAGGCCCCGGTCAAATTCCGTAATCATGATCATAGCCAAATGGCATATTTGAGCAAATGTGATTTGTTACAAGATTGCTTCAAATGTACTCACATTCACTTTAAATGACATTGTGAACATTATGGCAACGCTCAGCTCAATCACAGAAGCATATTCGAATATAATATATATAAATATATGCAGGGTTATTCTAAATAATGGACCCATTTTCAAAAAATTGTATTTATTAAAGTACAAATCCAAAATGAACAATCTTTATACCAATGAAAAGAGGAAGTTTCAAAGTTTTTTTTAAGACATTATAAATGTTCAATGTATCCACCGTTTGCTCACTTCTTGCGAACTCAAGAACGCAGAAAACCTTGTGCCCCACAGTAGCCATCTCACTCACAACTGACAGTGAAACGAAATCGCAGCCTATTGCCGGGCGACCTCTACCGGCCGCCTCTGGAACCATCACCGCTTTGAAAGCCGTGCACTCAGTAACAGCAGATACGATTTCTCGTGTGTGGGACGAGTTTGGCTATCGCGTAGATGTTTGCCGTGCAGCAAACGGTGGACACATTGAACAGTTATAATGTCCTAAAAAAACTTCGAAACTTCTTCTTTTGATTGGTATAAAGATTGTTCATTTTGGATTTGTACTTTAATAAATACAATTTTTTGAAAATGGGTCCATCATTTAGAATAACCCTGTATATACATATTCATTGCGGAGATAGATTTAAAGAAATCCATGCTTGGAAATTATTTAATCCTTACTAAGGCACTGAGAAGTATTTATCTTACTTAATTTTTATCCTCAAATGCTTAAATTTTACCACATTTCTTTTTTATATTTCTCATGTTATACTGCACGTGACGTGAAGCATTATAATTTACTTTTAAAACAATTTAAACTCTGGTAACAAATCAACTTTTAAACCAGTTCTTAATTTCTGGTGACATTCAATCATTTTCATTTCAAATTTCATTTGAAAGTTCATTTTGCTTTCCTGTTCGATGATGTAAAAAGGAAAATCCTAATAATATTATAAATCTGATTGTGTGCAAATGTTAGGCTGAAGCCAGCGTCAAAATGGAGCTTTTAATGATCCTGTATTTTTGCATGTAGTTTGATTATAACCCTCAAATGAACATAGACTAGGTTTTATTTATTTTATTCAAATATTTTCTTTAATAATTAAAAATTTCATTATTTTCATAGAGAATAAATGGACATTTTTCAATAAAATTTAACCATTTTACTTTATCGTTGCTAGGGCTTTGATCGTTGCCAAAAAATAAAAACTCGGAAAAATAATTTTTCCTCAACAACTAATTTTCAATTGAACGATTTTCACGTGAAAAATGAAAATTAAAAAGAATTCAAAAGAAGATGAATTTCCGTGATATTTGAAACAACATTATACATGATGATACAGCATGACATGATACAGTATGAATATCGGTTACATTAAAAAGATCTTTTTCTGTCAAAAATTGCGTTATAATTAGAAGGAAAAATGAGCAATAATTATATTATTTAAAATAGATTTCGCTTGGACCATGGAACTATGAAAAGGATCCTCCTCGGTTTGGACAAATATAACGTCATAAATAAAACATGTAATTTCCAAATGTTCGTAATAATACAAGGAGCATGAATATCAATGTATAATGAAAGTAGATAGATAATGGACGTATTATTTAAGATGAAAAACTGAATATTTTTTATCGTTACTGTTTAATAATTAGCTTGAATACCAGTTACATACAAATGTGAGTTTTCCGCTAAAATTTACACCCTGATTGCCAGAAAAAGAAAATTAACAAGAATTATGCCATTAAAAAGAGATTTCTCTGAGGGAAAAGTGACGTCATATTTGAAATAAAACGGGAATTTTCAAATGTGTTTTACAAGGAGCGTGAATCAATTCCTTACATTAATCATACAAGGATCGGTAAGTTTAGAAAGTAAATGACTTTTACGCCATATTTAAAACGAAAAATTTGAAATATTTTTTTTATCTACACCGATTATTAAGCATGAATATCAGTTACATACAGATGAGAGTTTTTTGCCAAAAACCAAAACGTAATTATTAGGAAAAGAAAAATAAATACGAATCTATTATATTAAAATCTGACCGCCTGTTTGCATTTCGCAACCACTCCTTTCAGGTTGTCGAACGCAACACGATTTACTTAAGACCGGTTATCATTGATCCGAGGATGTCATAAACTCTCAGAATTTAAAAAAATGATTTAAATTCCGAGATTTTTTTTTTTTTTTTTTTTTGTAAATTTTATCGAGGTTCTCAAAAAATGGCAACTAAATTATTCCATTTTTGTGGATAAAAAAGAAGAAATAAAACGGATTAATATATTTTTTCTCATTAAAACTGAAAAAAAGAATTTATTTTCAATTTGAATAGATAGTGAAAGAAAAAAAAAATCTTGATTACAGTAAAATTTTTGAAAAATAAAAACGTATTTTCACATATTCAAACTTCATGAATCAATTTATTCTGGAGAACAAAAAGTCGTCTGTCAACATATTTTCATTTAGAAATAAAGATTTTTTTTTTTCAGGTATAAATTAAATCAAGGAGGCAAATTTAAGGTCCTTGCAGTTAGGTCTACAATTATTGCTCCCTATTCACAAGAATTGAATTTAATGAAAAAGAATATACTATTTCCATTATCTTTGAAGGATGTTACTAAAACGTTTCACAAAGGCGTGAAAAGTAAAATAGTTTACCAGGTAAACTTGACATATGTTTTTACACAATTCGCCGATTTCAACGATTTTATTTGGCCCGCCTTTTTTCATTGGTTGCAGTTTCCTTTTCGTGATTATTTGTCACAAATTTTCACTTTTTTAAAATTTAGTTATGTCAAGGCCTGTATAACATAGAAATACGGTATTGTCTCCTATGGAATGTGATAAAGAGTTAATTAATTATTTACGATTCTAATTATCGGGAATGAAATATTTTGCTTAATTAATGCATTTATGTTTCTTTTAATGATACGTGAACGAAGTCACGGGTATATATATAAGCTAGTTGTGTTATATTTAGAATGTATAGGCTATAAAAAAGCAGGAACATTACCACAATCTTTATGACATTAGCAAGCCGTACTACTTTCTAAGACTTTTTTTAAAGATACATTTTTAATAATATGTGGATATTTGTGATGACTACGAAAAAATCCGCAATATATAAAAGAAGGACTTTCTCGCTAAAAAAACAAAGAGAGAGAACGAAAGATTATGCTTCACGTATAGAATCTCATTTCACCAATAAGGGAATATTTTTACGAAAGCTTTATTTTTCCATACGCAGCAATTTGTGAGCATTTAGTTCGTCTCAAAAGTATATGTACAGGCGATTTTTTGAAATAACAGTTCAAAAAATGAAGCAATAATCACGAAAAAAGTAATATGCATATAGTATCATAACATAAATTTATTACAGCAAAGAAATAAAGAATAAGTTTTACAGATTTTTTGTAAAAAAATAAAAATTAAAATAGGTTGTCCCAAACATATATGGACTTTATATTTTGCATCTAAATTCAAATTTTGTATCCATTCCTTTTAATTATCTTGAAAACCCTAACAGTCATGCTTCCAGCTAGTGTTTGGAGTATGTGCGGCTGTAAAGAGAACCAACTCTGCTCTACTTGTTGCTGTAATTCCTGAATAGTAGAAAATTGCCGACCATGGGAATACACATCTCGTGCAAGTACTCCCCAAAGGTTTTCAATTAGATTCAAGTCTGGGCTGATGACTGGCCAGTCTATAACAGTCACTTGATTCTGTTTAAACCAAGCTGTTGTTTAGTAGGAGGTGTGAATCGACGGATTGTCCTGTTGGAATTTCCAGTCCCCCCCCCCCCCGCCCCCCTAAGATGTTTCCGATTGGAATTAGATTGCTTTTAAGGACATTTTTATAATCCTCATAGCGCTGTCGACCATTTAGCAAAGCAATATCCGTTGTTCCGTTGAAACAGAATGCGCCCCACACCATCAGTGAACACCCTCCTTTTTGTCGACTAAAGAACTCGCGAGGTTCTTTTCGTAAGTCATGCCAATAGTATGCCCAGCCATCAGGGCCATCCAAATTGAATTATTTTTCGTCACTGAAGAAAACACTTAACATTCATCCGCCTAATGCATGTGTTTTTTAGCCCAAAGAACTCGAGCCTTTCTATGGTGCACTTTCAGCATAGGTGTCCGATACATTCTGCGATATTTATGATTTTCGCTTACCTGTATGCGACGGTGAAAAGTAGTTCTGGAAATAGGAAACGCCAAACTCTTCACAATTTCACGAACAGACTTCTTTTGGATTGAAACTGCTCGTAAAATTTCTGTATCTTGTCTTAGAGATGTTTTTCTTGGTCGACCTGAGTGTTTTTTTTTTCAAACTTATCGTCACTTTTTGATAAAATTGCAGAAATTCCAGATCTGCTACGCTTCATTTGTTTTGCAATATCAGAAACTTTAACATTTTGAGCCTTTAAACGCCAAATTTTAGCAAAATCAGCAGCAGAGAAATAAACGTGGAGAGGCATTTTCCAACTATCCGACAATTGAAAAAAGGGTAGTAATTTTATATTTCGAAGTGGTTACGTCACAAGTACAGAACGCGGAAAATGCAAATTTTTCTGATACGGTGGTAATAAAAGCAATTCGTTTCGTTGTCCATATATTTTTGAAACAGCTTATTTTGAATTTTATTTTTTTACAAACAATCTGTGAAATAAACATAATATTTCTGTATCGTAATTAACTTATGTTATGATTCCATATGCTAATTATTTTTTTCGTGATTATTGCTTTATTTTCTTAGCTCTTATTTCGAAAAATCGCCTGTCCATATAATTTTGAGACGCACCTTACTAGCCGGTTTCTGCTCAAGAAATCCGTTTTATTATTTCGCAAATACAGTAGGCGCGTATTAACGAACTAGCAGGGAGTTCGAAAATAGTTCGTTAAATTAAGAGATTTGTAATTTAGAAAATTATTAGTATTTACATTGTAATGATTCCGAAACAGATTAGTGATACTATTCAGTGTTTTTAAATAATATTTTAATAAATTATATGCATGTTACTAAACAAGCAAGAAACATAAAGTATATTTTGAACGAACGTACCTAATTAAGACTGTAGCGAAGCACAACTTGTGCATAACTACATTGAATTGTCACCTTGTAAGTGAGACAGAGACAGATGTTTTGAAAATTATTTTTTAGAACTCATAATAAAATCTTAAAGATAACGATAACAAAAAATAAATAAATTTTACAACTTTGCTAAATAAAAAAAAATCCAGCAACATCAATGAACCAAGTTCCTGTCTCTAACGTTCTCCGATCTTAATTATCTTAACCTTTTGAATCCCACAATAGCCGAAATTCTCCCAATGTTCTGAGACCCGTAAGAGCCGTCTACAGCTGAAAGGATTTTCCATCCCTTTAAATGGGGTGGTATGCTGTCAAGTGGGTGGTCTCTCTCGTAGATAGATGGGATAAGGTGTTGGCATTTTTGCACAGTACAGAAAGGAAAACAACAACTTTTTTCAGTAACTGGAGCAATGCTCACAGTGAAAAAAACAGGGGAGTAACACGTGTCTAAATTTGAATATAGGGAGAAAGCCATTGGATCTTTTCGACTACTTACCTAGAAAAAAGCGGGAAAGGAAAAGGTGAGAAATGTAGGCTATTCTGTTGGGATTCTAAGGTTATTTAGTTTTTTATAGCTTGGGATTTAAAGAATTAAAGTCTGAAAGAACCACTCTGTCTTTACTTTCTTCTACCTTTCTCTACAATCACCGTTTTTTCACCAGAGAGGCGTGCCTTGACCTCTAGACAGTACCTCATTCGTTCGCGACGGACACTCATTGACAGGGCTCCATCACTTTCACATGGGTAGATTTAACGTATGCAGCAAGCATGAACCAAAGGCACTCCAGCTTATCGGATGTTTCACAATCTCTCATCAGGTAGCTGACAGGACCCCACCGTCGCAGAGCCCGATCAATCGCTGAATCTAGGAGAAGCACAGTATCATTTTGGGTCCTCCTTTCATTTGTCAATAGTTTCCTTAATTCTTCAATCATGAAAACTCACCAATGATACTAATATTATGCCCGGGAGTACCTTAGCCGAGGTCACATATATTTTATTAAACAGCTTTTTTATGTTTCATGTATAAACTTGATATATTTAGTACCTATAGCTGTATTATCAATTTCATTGGTGGTTTCTAATAGGCACACCAGGATGCTATATGATTAATTAACATCCTATTGATGATATTCATATTTCCATGTTAAATAAGTTTTCTGAAGTAGTGCACTATATTTCCTCTTAGATTAAGCAAACTTTCCTTTCCAAAAAATTAAAAATACAATGTAAACAAATGAAAATGGGAATTAGAGGACCCTCTTAACAGTCATTTTGAGGCCCCTATTAAATTTTAGAGAGAAAGCATGTACTTCACATTACTTTTGGATAATCAGGGCATAACTGTGGCTCTACGAGACTATGGCAATAAAAAACGATACAGACCCCCATCATGTTTCAGCCATCTGCGGAACAATGGATGCCAGTCACTATATGACAACCCTCCTCCCTTTAAGATTTTTCTAAGGATATATTCAGGTCAGGGACTCACACAGTAAACCCTTTTAATCCATCCCAAGAGAGGCTATCATCCCAAAGCTAATTACAGGGCACATGATTGAGGTCCGATTGACTGACCTCAATAAATCCTTTTTCCAAAACCCTCCATATTTCCTTCCTTCAGATATCCGTTTGCCTCAGTGACATACGATACGTCTTCTCCGGAACCGGTGTGTCATCCGTTAACACAATATCCATATTCACTAGATAGGTGTTCTCAGGGTCCGACTAGAAAGCTCTTTCTTGACTATCTATCGTACTCCGGAAATTTTAAATCTGCTCAGGTGATGCGCGCTTTTCTAGTTCGCTTCTACTAATAATCTCCCAGAAATCTAACTGAGTAGAATTGTCTAAAGGATGGGTATATCCGGATCCTCTTCAAATTTCTTTCTTTCTACATCTACAAGAATATTTACATATTCGACCTGCGATGTTACGGTTTTATTGGGTTAACGTGATAACTAATTAACTTATTCTGTTTTTTCTGGTGTATTTATAGTATAATTAGTTTACCACATACCCCATTCCCGCTCATAAACCCTTTAATCGTACCTGTACCAAATCAGTTGATCGCCATTTTGTTAGGTTTCTAAGTAACCAAAACCAATACCTGATCTCCCAACTTAAGTTTTCTAGAAACCGCATTTCGATCATATTAATGATTCAGCTTATCTTAACATTTTGTCATACTCATCACTAACTTTTGAAACAGAAATAAAATGACTTTTTTTTTCTTTTTGGACATACAAAAACAGTAAGTTATCGTTGTTATTTCTGAAATCAAATACATAAATGACGTCACGTAGATGAAAAAACTCTAAAAATCGCATAAAACAATTCGCGAAAAATTCACAACTCGCTGTTCGAATCTCTGTGCCTACAATCCTATCAGCTACCAATCACGACTGCACTCCAATGGTTTTAACTTCTAGCGGCATCAACTGACCTCATACGCTGCAAAACATGAAAAAAAGGTTAAACACGCTTAAAACTTGGAATTTAAAAAATCTAATAAAAAAATCGGGATAATAAATAATCCGCCGTTCCCTTTTAAAATTGTGATTTTTTATCTTTAAAGAATTACCAAATTTCTTCAAGCTAAGAAGAGAAAAAAATTACGATTCTGAGCGTAGCTGAGGCTGAAGTGGAAGCAACCAATCAAACATTCTGGGCAAAATTTCTTAGTGTCGAAGGAAAAAATTCGCCGTTAGAATTCGCATAAACTTTAGTGAAAAGAGGACAAAATTTACTATATTGGGTTCCGGATTTGAAAAGATTGGATCCGGATTCCGGTTACTAATGAGGAAAAATCGCAGCGAAACGTGAAAAAACACTAAAAATCGCATACAAAATTTCATTTAAACAAATCTATTCAAAAATTCCAAATTCGGGGTTCGAGTTGCAAAACTACTACATGCATAGAGGTACCTTCCCACCAAATTTTGTAGCACTGCGTGCAGCAGTCTCTTTAGAGCACAACCGTGAAACACACACACAAACTTCTTTCTTTATTATAGTTAGTGATTAACTGTTTTTTTACCTAAAATACCCTTGATAGAAAATATGCACACCTGACTATCCAGTTTTATCTAGCGCTATATTATGACCAGAAGCATGCTTTTTCTTATAATATGAGAAAAATATTTGCTCCAAAACATTGCAACGACGCCAATATTGGTAGGAGTACTTGCAGGAAACTGATCAGGCGCAGTAAATCTGTATATCTCCACTTTGCTATTTCGATCCGACTGTGATCTAGACATCCAGACAGACAGCAAAAGAAATTAACCCTTTCAGTGGCAAGTTATTATGTTGTTGCATTGCTGAATACTCGAAAGAATTTTCGAACAATGTTATTTGAAAACAAATAAATGCAATTCAATTTTTTGTCACAATCTTTATAAAAGCAAAATTTTATTCAAATTTCTGGTACAAATTTTGATTAAAATTGAGTGGTATAAATAATATATTACCGTTCTTGAAGGGGTTAAAAAATACATGCAACTATATTCAATTGTAGAAGAAAAGCAATCATACCTATTTTGTGATCTAAAGCTAGATCATATTTCCCAATTTCCACAAATCTTCCATTCCTGGCAACACAACGTAGACTGGCATAAAATTTATCATCTGCTAATGAATTGAGCAGTACATTTACGCCTGTAAAAAGTGGGAAATTATTTTAAAAATACAAACATCTTTCTGGTGTAGAATTAGCAAAATAAATAAATAATATATGAAAATATAATTTCTAACATACTCTTGAGCAGTGGTTCCCAATGTAGGCCGTACGCTCCACAAGGGGGACAAATTGATTTTTGACAAAATTTTTGACAATATAATATAATGAAGGAATTTTTTAACAATCAGGTTATGATATTTATACAAGAAAATAAAACTACCTTTCCCATTGGTCCTTTTCATAATCATGTTTTCAAAAGATGTGTCACGTGAACAGCCGATATTTTCACTTTTGATTCCGGGAAAATGTTCTAAAATGTATTTCCTTTTGCGTTCGGTACCTGATAAAACAGACAAAATTAAAATTTTAGTACAAAATAGTATTATAAAAATCATAAAAATCATTATAGAGCTAATAACTGTAACATGGCGCAAAGTGATACGATCATACAAATCTCCATTCACATTATTCCCTATAACTGGACGCATTAACGTCTGGAAAACACAACGACAAGCTATGACCCTTATTACATTCTGCCAACTCTCAGGCATGGAGGCGAATTTGTGATTAAATAATCACATGCCGTTTCATGGTTTCTGTAGATAGTGTAGTAACCCTAGTCGAGAGAGTACTTGGAAATGAATAGGTCAAATGTTTAGATAACTGTAATGATCTCGAATAAACTCTGGAATCCAGGCCGTTTCGCAAGTTGCAAGTGATTGCCTGCATACCCTGAAGTGAATTTGTTTCTTCTTTTCAATTCGCCAGGCGGCGCGTTGGTTTTTTAAACAAGTAATATAAAAACTTTTTTTTTGTCAATTCCTACTTAGGTCAAATAGAAATTTTTTTCCAGCGATCCTTCGCCACTGACGGTATTTATTCCTAAATTTATATCCTGCTAAATATCTTACACTAGGACTTCCCTCAAAGGGATTAGTCTGAGTGATTTTGCTGAGAACATAGGGTTAACAATTACAATATAAAGAAAAAGAGCAAATTAAATGATAGAACTACAAAATATCACATATAAATTCATATACACTGTTAAAAAAATAGAAAAGAAGTACCGTTCATCAGATGTGTTGTCATATTTTTTTTTTTAACATGTGGCAAAGAATCTCATTTTTTAAGCGCGTATTGCGCAAAACTTGAAAAAAAAACGCCGGATCTTTTAAAACGCCAAGCTTTTTAAAGTTACGTAATTGGATTTGCAGCCAATAGATTATTCCATCAAGCGTAGCTTAACGCAAATTTAATTTCATTGTTGCACCTTTTTTTGTGTGTGAATTTAAAATTTTTCTTCCTTGATTATATATCTATTATTTGTATAACTGTTTATAGAAACTCTTATACTTCAAACCACATTGATAGCATGCTTTGCTACAAACCAGATTGCAAAACTATAGTCTAAATCACTATTAAAGTATACAAAAAATCTTTCGATGACTTCTGTAAAATAACTTTTACATTAAATCTCCATATCGGCAAAATTGAAAAATTATGTATATTTCAAAGTTAAGCTTAACAGATACTTCTTGATTATTCTCTAGGCGGCTCTGCCCCCTGCGCCTTTACTGCGCCAATCCGCAGACTTTTCTTTTGCCTGTCTGTCTGTCTCTCCACAATCTGTCTGTTTCCCTATCCGTTCTTCTGCCCGTCTCTCTAACCGATTGTCTATCTCTCTACACGTCTCGCTACCTGTCTCTATATTTCTCTACCGGTCTCGCTACCCACCAATATATTTCTCTAACCGTCTGTCTATCCGTCTAACTACTTGTATGTCTAGCCGTGTCTCTATCCACTTCGCTACCCATTTGTCTATCTGTCTCACAACTTGTATATCTGCGTCTCTACCCGTCTGGCTATACGCCTCTCTACCCATCTTGTTACCCATCTCCGTACCCGTCTACTGTCTCTCTACTCGTCTGTATACCCGTCTCACTATCCGTCTGTTTTTGTACCCGACTCGCTACCAATCTCATTACCCGTCAGTCAACTCGTCTGTGTACTCATCTCTGTACTCGTCTCTTTATCCACCACGCTACGCGTCTCGCAGCCTTTCTCGCTATATTCCTGTCTACCGGTGTCGCTACCCATATCGTGACCCATCTCGCTACCCCTCTGTCAACCCTCTTTTTACCTTTCTCTCTAGCCATCTCTCTATTCGTTGCGCTACCCGTCAGCCTACCTATGTCGCTACTCGTCTCTCTACCCGTCTGTCTACCCGTTTGTTTACTCATCTTTCTACCTCTCGCCACCTCTTCCCAATATTTAAACAATTCATTTAATATACAGAAGCCGTTTATCAGTTATTAAATGCAAACAGAAGTAATTTATCGAATGTGTAATCAGATGCAATTTTTTTAAAAATACATACATAAACCTGAATAATAATTCATCAGTTTTATGTTCATAGTTGTTTATATCATTTGACAGTAAATCTCAACGTCTTAAACCTGAACTGTCTCAAGCTTTTTAAAAAAACGACAAGGTCTGTATAACTGCAAAGTACCCTGAGGGTTATATTAGCTACATGTTATTAAGTTAAGTGAAAGTTTCGTTATCGCGTTTGCAGCCAATTGCTTATGTCAGAAAGCGTGGCTTAACGCCATTTTAAATTCATTACTGTAACTTTCTTTTCTTTTCTTTTTTTGGGGGTGAGGGTAGGGGGGGGAAGAGTTTCAAATATATACATTTAAATTAAAACTTTTGCCTCCATGTCATTAGTGTTGTTTGTATTATTAACTAATACCTTGTAGAGCGAGCTCCATTTGAAACAAATGTAAAAGACTTCTTCTACAGTTTTTTTAGGAGAAACTTTCGTAATTGGGCCCAAAGCCAATCCGAGCATTTAATATCATTATTGTAACTCTTATAGAGTTAAAACAATATTGTTGCTAGCTTTACTCTTGTTTGAGACCAGCCTTGCCTGTGTATCTGAATGGGGAAAAGTTTCGTATCCTATGTCGGTTGGCGAAAAAAATTTAAAATGGTGCCAAAAGGTAGTTTTATCATCTAAAAGGTGGATTAAAACTTTGTGCCGTTATATTAAAAATAAATGTGCAACGTTAAATTAGCACAAATTAAAATCATTTCTAATGGCAAACAGCTGTTTCAGAGCCCTTAAGCTCCATCTTCAGTGCCAACTCAAAAGGTAAAAACGAATTAAAAACTCCTAGGCCATGACCGCTTGCCTGCCATCTCTCGCCCCGCGGCCAGATGAAATGGCGTTGAATTTTTCAAAACAACAGCGGAGACGAGGAAACACACGTGACAGAGAGACCAATAGGAACACTCCGCCGACCGGGAAAGTTTAAGTGTGGAGGCGAATAAAGGAGGGGGGACGAAGAGAATGAACTAAGCGAAACGCAGCCAGACGTTTGAAACGCTTTGTACGGCAGAGAAAAAAACCCGAAAGGGGGGGGGGGCAATGAGGATGAATTAAATGAAAGGTAGCCAGACATTTGAAAAATTTGGTGTACTGGACAAATCATTAACCAAGCTGCTCGAATTTTTCCATATGTAATAAGCTTCCCAGAAATTTAGGTCGTAAATTGAAGAGCATTTCTGAATTATCGCACCTTCCGAAAAATTAAAACTGTGACTTTCAGACCAACAATGGTTAGCTATTGCAGATCGTTTAATATCACCATTTTTAACATAGTTTTTATGCTCCCCCAAACGGACTCTAAGTGGTCTCTTAGTTTGACCTATGTACATTTTATCACATTCGCAAGATATTTTATAAATTCCCCAATGTGAAAATCGGTCTATTGGATGTTTGAGGTCTGTAAATTTGATTTTGTTAAACGGTGCATAAACTATTTTAAAGTCGAAACTTTTCAAAATTCTAGATATTTGATGGCATCAAATCAATAGCCTTTGACCGGGGTTATCCTGTTGAAATAGTTGATTCAATTCATAATAAACAAATTAAACGTACGCATTCCAATGTTAACAATGTTCGCAATGAAAATTTAATTATACTTCCATATTTTCCGAGAATAAGCCATCAAATATCTAGAATTTTGAAAAGTTTCGACTTTAAAATAGTTTATGTACCGTTTAACAAAATCAAATTTACAGACCTCAAACATCCAATAGACCGATTTTCACATTGGGGAATTTATAAAATATCTTGCGAATGTGATAAAATGTACATAGGTCAAACTAAGAGACCGCTTAGAGTCCGTTTGGGTGAGCATAAAAACTATGTTAAAAATGGTGATATTAAACGATCTGCAATAGCTAACCATTGTTGGTCTGAAAGTCACAGTTTTAATTTTTCGGAAGGTGCGATAATTCAGAAATGCTCATCAATTTACGACCTAAATTTCTGGGAAGCTTATTACATATGGAAAAATTCGAGCAGCTTGGTTAATGATTTGTCCAGTACACCAAATTTTTCAAATGTCTGGCTACCTTTCATTTAATTCATCCTCATTGCCCCCCCCCCTTTCGGGTTTTTTTCTCTGCCGTACAAAGCGTTTCAAACGTCTGGCTGCGTTTCGCTTAGTTCATTCTCTTCGTCCCCCCTCCTTTATTCGCCTCCACACTTAAACTTTCCCGGTCGGCGGAGTGTTCCTATTGGTCTCTCTGTCACGTGTGTTTCCTCGTCTCCGCTGTTGTTTTGAAAAATTCAACGCCATTTCATCTGGCCGCGGGGCGAGAGATGGCAGGCAAGCGGTCATGGCCTAGGAGTTTTTAATTCGTTTTTACCTTTTGAGTTGGCACTGAAGATGGAGCTTAAGGGCTCTGAAACAGCTGTTTGCCATTAGAAATGATTTTAATTTGTGCTAATTTAACGTTGCACATTTATTTTTAAAGTAGTTTTATCATCTTACAAAATTTTTCAAGAGAGCGGTAAAACATGTTTTTCAAATATTTACAAACATACGTTTATTAAAGCATGTTTTTGCACCATCTTAAAAATTTAAGCACGATGCTAAAATAAAATTTTATCGCCATATTCGATATTTTAATAAGTAATGAAAATACATAAACAAACTTATTTAACAAACCTAAGAGGGATTTTTGTGATAAATAATTGTTATTGTCAGGGAGGTAAATTGTAAACAATTAATAAACGGCTAGTTAATAATAAATAGCATTTAAAATCTAAAAATGGAGAAGTGGTCCGTATAAAAATGCAAAACATAACATTATACGCTTGATATATGTAAATCTTTTATTTATTTTTTAATATTTCCGAAGGCACAGATAAAAAGGTAAAAATCTCTTTTCCAAATTGCAAATAGAAAATATACAAAATAGAATGCCAAATATACAAAATAGAAAAATATCTTCAAAAAATATATTTACATAATACTACATCTGCAAAAAAATAAGATTTAGAAAGAGTAAGCCAAATCCTGCAGATCCCAACAATCACATCGAAAAACTTATCACCAAAAAAGAACTCGCCAAATCTTACGGCACAGGAGATAGAATTTTCCCTCTGAATGCAGAATATTAGTTTTTTTTTTCTTGTACGATGGGTGATTATAATATAATTGTTTCATTTCACATACTACATACTACCGTTTGATATATTGGTACTTTTATGTTATCCTGGCGCAGTTGATAAATCGCCAAATATTGTTCCTATAACATTTTCATATTGAATTCATTTAAATATAAACCTTTCACTCATTTAATTTAAAATACATGCCTTTCATTAATCCCATTTAAAATGCTAAAAAGAGAAAAAAAAAGAAATAATGCCATAAATCGAAACCTTTTATTTAAACACCAAAGAATTTTTTTTTTTTTTTATTTACACACGCGAAATAAAAAAAGCTGCTATTGCTGAGATTTGCGCCAAATCTCTAATACCAAGTCTGCCAAGTTATTGCGGGGTTTTTCTTTCAAACAGAAAGAAATCCAGATTAATTTTCGATTTCTACTAAATTGAAATATATTTTACTGTGCTGAATATTAGTGCGTGCATATTTTTTTGCTCCATGTACTCCATGAAATTTTCAATTCCGATTGTCTACGAAAATCTTCCGCCGGTGGAAATGACGTATGCACAAAATTTTCGTGACGTATGTACTTTAATTGTGCTTAATTATCTATTTTTTAATATAATTTCCAAACGGTTTAACATTTATTCTTGGTAATAAATAGACGTCGTTGTCACCTTTATAGGTACCTGCTGTAAAAATTTGAACGAAATCCGTTAAATATTTTTTGAGTTATGCTTGACGAAAGGTTTTAATATCCATCGTAGCTATATATGGGGCAAAGTAATACTGCGCTGTGTATGAGTCTTCGTTGCACTCAGACAATAAGAGAAATTTTTGAAATGTATTAAAAATTAAATAAAAAATAAATAGCTAAAATACAAAAAATTGATAGCTCGAAAAGTATTTCTCACAAAATTGTTAGACAAACTGCGTTAGAAAGTTAAAAAAATTTTATTTTTCTTGATATAAATTTAAAATCTAATGATTATGCCGTTTTTCAAATATTGAATTTCAAAAATTACCAAACTTCACAATAAAGTGCCATAGCGATGTTACAGTTAACGATAATACAGTTTTTTCAAATATTAATTAATTAATTAAATTTTATTATTTAATTTTAGTTTTATACTTCATTTCTGTTCAAAAGTATAGACTCACTCCACATTTATAGTCTCCTTCGCCCGCGACCGCCTGATTTTCGTCCGTGAACAGCCCCATTATCTTTTTACGTGTGAAGGTGAGACTATAAATATGGAGTGAGTCTATACTTTTGAACAGAAATGAAATATAAAATTAAAATTAATTAATTAAATTTAATTAATGAATTAATATTTAAAAAAACTGTATTAACATCAATTGTCATCCAGTACAAGTTTTTAAAAAATTATTTGAACGTGATAGGATGAATAAAAAATATTTTATTAACGATTGAAAATTTGAACAAGATATATAAATATATAGAGAGTGTGAGCTAATAGTAGGAATTGAAAAAAAAAACCGTCGCGACGTTTTGTTAGGCGGTAAAAGAGAGGAGAACTGTGGTGAGATAGCTGGTGGCGAAAATGAATCGTGCTGTTTTAACGGATTTGTGGTTTTTGTGTTTTAAAGAAAGAATATTATTTGCAATAGTCTATTTTTATTTGTGTGCGGCTTCGTGTTATATCCCAGACAACACAAACACATCCTAAAAACATCCAAAAGATGTCATATTTAGGACAAGCTGATATCCTGTGGACCGATGAAATGGTCCTCTCAACAGTTACAGGACATCCCCTAAGTTTCGAAATGTCACACCTTTCAACGTCCTATGGATGTCATCTCATGACACATTTTGGACGGTTATAGGACACTTGCATTACATCCTCTGGATGGTCCTATTGATATCCTAAAAGCATCCACATAATGTCATATTTAGGATAAGCTGATATCCTGTGGATGGATGAAATCATCCTGTAGACAGTTATAGGATATCCCCTGGGTGTCGAAATGTCACACCTGTCAATATCCTATGGATGTCATTACACAACACCTTGTGGATGGTTATAGGGCATCCTCTGGGTGTCAAAATGTCACACCTGTCAGCATCCTGTGGATGGTTTTCATGATATTACTGCCTTCAATTTGCATTTTTGAAATTCATATGTACATAAACATATGACAATGCATAGATCTATTGTTACTGAAAACATTTATTTAATAAATTTTATAGTTTAAAAATATCTTCATTTATTAGAGGGAATAAAAGTTTTTATTTTTTAAGAAAGGTTATTGAATAATCTTTCTTTTAAAAAAAAATATCCAATCTAACAAAGATCTCATACACTATATAATTTATTTAATAAAAAATGTTTTCAGTAACAATATATTGAGGTATATATGAATTTTAAAAATGCAAATTGAAGGCAGAAGATATCTTATATTCTCGATAAAATTCAAGAAAATTTAAGAAATTTTGTAAAATTCCTTACTTATATATATTGATATATATCATATATAATTATATAGCCCTTTCATCTTATATTCTCGATAAAATTCAAGAAAATTTAAGATATTTTGTAAAATTCCTTACTTGTATATAATTATTTTTTACATATTTTATTCTTAATTTGAGCAAATATTATATAAAATGATGCAATTTAAAATTTTTTCATGACCTTTATTTAAGTGCTATGTCTGAAGTGGAACTTATCATTCTTGTCGTAAGAAGTCATATAAAAACTTAAGGCAGTATTAAAAAAAAATATTTTTCCATGCTCAACAACTCAAAATTTTATGACACATTTTCAAACTCATTTTTAAAAGTAAAAACATGAAACTTGGCGGCGTGATTTATGAAGAGATTTATAAGGGACCTACGTTTTTATTTTTCGTTCAATTAATTAGAAATTGATTTACAAACAAATATTTTCAAAGTACTTTTTTTTTTTTTTTTTTCCAGCGCTATCGCTTCGGGAAATTCGGTTCAAAATGTCCACTTTGACAGCATTTTTAAAAATATATTCTGCCTTTATCAAAAAATCGAGACAACACGGACATTATAAAGTTTCTGAATAAGAGAACCTGCCAATTGGATGCATTTTCGAGCAAAAATGAATTTAAAAATGTGTCTCAAAATAAGCAGTTTGGATTTGAATACAGCCTTAAGTTTTTTTTAAATAACAATTTTTTTTTTACTTTGCAATTATTTGTTTTACTTACTAAAAAAAGCATGTAAACACCTGATCCACTTTAGGAACACCCGGTATATACAACAAATGTTATGCATTTGATTGTCCTCTGATAAGGTGCCACATGAAATTTAAAAGTATCGTTTTGTCCCTCTGATGATGGTTTTACATTGTTTTTCTAGAATAAAGCTACTGCATAAGTCATCTGTTAATACTTTTGCATTCAAAACAAATAAAGGACAGAAAAGTATGCCCTTTCATATTTAGTGACCGAAGCACACATTTACTGCTGTGATAATTTGGCTATACAGCTTCAGATTCAATTTGTTTTACTTGTCTTTGTACTTAAATACATTACCTTACTTTAACAAAATGAGACAGTACCATGATTATGTAAATGCTAATGGCCCAGAAAGTGCATTTGATATATGTCACAAAGTATTAACACAAATTTGAGCAATATTAAGATATTGTTTGCTTTCATTGTTCTAACTTTAATGAATAAACAACTTCTGTATTTTAAATAATTGCACATATTACACTAAGTGCTCAATATAAAATAATAAACTTAAATTATATGACATACAAAAATTAAATCTTTATGCAAAAGTCATCAGAAGTGAATACCTGAAAATTTTAAAATTTTACTCCCAATTTAATTGGAAATCAGTAAAGGAATAAAAATAAAAATATAAATTTCACAATGTCATGAAAGATAGTATGGGGAAAATGATAACCGCTGTTGAATAATCTTATTATTTTTAAAAAATTCTATAATGTTACAAATTGCACAATAAAAAAATTCACATTAAAAACAAAACAAATATTTATTTACAGCTTTCACGATAAAATACAAAACAAATATTTATTTATAACTTTCCACAATAAAATACAAAACAAATATTTATTTACAACTTTCCACATCACAAAACATAATTTTTTTTTTCTTTGCAACAATCTGGTTTCTTCCACCTTGCTGTTGTCACAGAAATTTCTGCTCGGCATACGTCTGTAAGGAAGAAAAGAAAAAATATACATTTCTACCTAACTTTATAAGTGCATCACATTCATTCAAAATGAATAAATCAGCATATATACACAAGATATACAATAATTTCTTACCGTTTGTTTCTTCAAAAGATCTTACAGTAAAATTTATTATTTTTAGGAACTTTATTATTTAAGCCTTATGGGATATTTGAACAACTATGAAAAAGTAAAAGCACATCTTATTTTATGTCGAAAAACGTCATACAGCATGAAAGCACCCGCCTTGTTTTGTGTCTAATAAAAAAAAATCTTAATATTTATAACTGATGGTAATGTCATATTTTTAATAATTAAAAATGATGGTAATTACAAGCAAAATGTACTACAGTAGACTCCCCAAATCCACATGAGCATCCATCATAACACTGAAATTGTGCAAATTTTTGAATTATTTGCAGATTTCTGGTTTATTTACATTTTTTAAGCAGTAATACGAATGTAATAATGCATTTGAAATTACAATGAATATGTCTATAATAAAGTAAATTATTAAGTAAAACAATAAAGTACTAAATATTAAGAAAATGTAAAACTTGATTAAAATATAAAAAGTAAAGATCAAGTATGTATTTAGTAATGTGTAAGGCGTAAGTATGCTAAATAAAGATTAGATATCATCATCATCAACAACTGTTTTCAATCCACTGCTGGATTCTCACCCAGATTTTTCCATTGTTTCCTGTCTAGTGTTTTAGTCATCCAATTAACACTGACCACTTATCTGATTTCGTCACTCCATCTTACTTGAGGTCATCTTCTTTGTCGTTTTACATCACTGGGATACTACTGTAGGGTGTTTGTGCTCCATCTACTGTCTTATCTTTTTGCAATGTGCCCCGCCCATTTTCCATTTTAGATGTTTAATTCTTTCAATGACGTCAAAAACTTTCGTCTAACTTCTCATCCAGGTTATTCTCTTTCTGTCTCTTCTAGTTATGCCTAGCGTACACCTTTCTATACTTCGCTGTGTTCGGGTCCGGATACCGGGTTGCGTTAGTGAAGGAAACACTTGATGGAGAAGTTTCTGTAGAAGCACAATTTTAGTCATCAATATTGGTTTGACACTAAACGGTATTTGCAGTTCCGCTGCACCAGATTTAGTACAGCAATCCTATACTTTACAGATTAACAAACTACGACTTGTGTGTTCAGGGGTCGATGCAGGTTTTTTTTTCTTGGGGCCCATTTTGTGAAAAGTAAAGGTTATTTTTGTGAAATTTATTATATTTTTGTGAAAAATAACATTTTGTGGCGAAAGTTGATATCCAGTTAATCAAATTCAGACCAAGCATTTAAAAACAAAAACCGTTTAAAATCCTTTTGCTGAAGTTTTCCTCTCTGGTGAACTTGCTTGTTTACAAATTACATATTTTAAAAATCACAAAATAATAAATAAATAATAAATAGTAAGTTTTTATGGAATAGCATTTTGTGAAGGAGCCCATTTTATCAAATTGATTTTTGTGAAGGGGTTCCATTTTATCAAATTGAATTTTGTGAAGGGACCGATTTCATTAAATAGATTTTTGTGAAGGGGCCCTAAATAGGCCCCAAATTTTTCCTGGATCGACCCCTGGTGTTTCATTTTAAAATGCTTGTTGCACTTATGCTGAATTGGTGTTTGTTATGAGAATATAAGATTTATTTTTATAAAAGCTATGATTTATCAAACTTATAAGTTATAATGCTCTAAAATAAGACTTATTTTTGTATGGAGTAAAAAATTCAAAAAGAAAATAACAATGTGTGCAGTATTTGAACACACGGCAAATGTAATATGGTGAGAAAATGCTTTTTTAACCATTAAAATAATGTCAGGGCTTAATATACTTACATATCTACCGTATTATTGGGAATATCAGCCGTACCAATGAATATCTGTTTCAAAAAAAGTATATCCACGTAAGCGGCACACCTGTAAAAACCTCTTTTTTAAAAATGTATAGTGCCGCACCCAAGGAACTCAAATTTACGTATAAATATTTTCACTTAAATGCCACACACAAAAAAATTTAAACTAGTAATTAAATATAAAGAACTATTGTAATATTAGTTAGTAATATATAAATAATTTAACTTAAGTGCTGAAAAAAAAAATGTATGTATATATATATATATAAGGATATCATATAGAGACTTTGTGCCGAAACTACTGTAGCATAACTAGAGCGGTGTTCCTGTAATTTTTTTTTTTTTTTTTTTTTTTAAGGGTGGAGGGAGATTTCTTTTGACAAAAGACATGTTAGATTTAAGGTATGCAAATGACAAAAAAATTTAAACAAGCAAAATATTACTGAAAAATGTTATGTAATAAACCATTATGAAAACATTTTTAAAATATGTAGTTTTATGTTAACTCCCCTGACTACTGCTAAAAGCACCTTTTCGTCACCGAAGCAATAATCAAACAGAGAAAAATACAGTATTTAATCTATATCATCAAAAGCTGATGATCTTATTCTGATAACGTTCGGCGACTTCCGACTGCAAATAGTTTAATAAACAAAACAAAAACCACAGATAGTTCTCTCCTTTTTCTTTGCAGTTGCTTTTTTGTGGGGATGCTCTCATTTTCTAATAATTGATTATTTTTTAATAAAAGTTTGTTACACAGCCTAATTTACTATTATTGAACTTGCTGAAAACTTGAACAAATTTCGTCAATTGACGATGGAGATATCAATTATTTTTTTTAATAGTAAGGTAAAAACAGGTTTTGCTTTTCATTCTTTTTCTTTTAATTATTTTTTCCGTTTGCTTGAAGCTCAATTTTTTTTCCCATTTGGCTCTAACTATTACGCTTGACGACAATAGTGTTGATATAGCACAGTTTAGAGATACCTAGAATTTAAATATTCAGGGCCGAAATTAGCTTTTTTTTCACAGGGGCAAACAGGGATTTTGGCACCCCCACTAACCCTACCTTTCTCTCAAAGTAAATTTACAAAGATAATTTTACTAAGTTTTTAATAGCTGACTTATTTTAAACTGAAAAATATGTAATCATAAAATATGTAATAGTGAACTCTGTGCTTTGTCAAATACTTATTCAATAAAACCTGTGAGTACAGAATCAAAAGGAACAAGACAAAATTCAGTTTTATACAAGTTTTCGTCTTAGCAAATAGAATTGATGCTATTGTTACTGTTGGATCTGTGTATTTTTTCATTTAAGACAGGATTCTATTACAGAAAGATTTTACTATAGTTATAGTATTACATTACAATTGAACAGATGTTTAAAGACCTAGTGTTATAAGTCACAATGTCTTAAGAACTGAAAAACCAGAATTTTCTGTAAGAATATAGCAATGAATTCTAATACTGTAAAACATCTTTGTATGTTAACTACATACAGTTTCATGGAGCTGTCATTTATACTGCACTTCCTATTTATAGACTAATATGTTTAGATACTTTCCTGAACCTAAATTCCAAATTATAATAGTGACTCGGAACAAAAAAAAAATTAAGTTTTTAATAAGTATTTTATTATGTGAATTTTCTACCTTTTATTTTTTAGTGTCCCATGAATTCTCAGTTTTTCTTTTGAATTTTCCAACTTACAAAACATTTTTGCCCAAATTTCATATACTTTTTTTTGTATCAAGCAACAAACCAAATGGTCATTTGTCGTCCCCCATGCCTTCCATTCTGGTGCCCGGGGCACATGCCCCCTCTGTGCTGCCTTTAGTTTCAGCCCTGAATATTAATAATCAAAAAGTGCTGCAGAATGTTTACATTTAAAATAAATGTCAATATACTTAAAATCTTGGTACTTTTTGGTTAGCCAGGCACCACTAATTAGAGATCTGCACAGGCCGGGCTCGGGCCTATTTTCCTTCACTGCACTCGGGCTAGGCCTGGTCTCCACTCGTTTTGGGCCGAGCTTGGGCCTAGTGATTACTCTTTATGGCCCGGGTTCGGGCCTTTCTTTTTTCCTGAAGGATCAGGCCGTGTCTAAAATTATTTTTTCCGTACAGAGCCGGGACTGGTTTCATCCTTCCTAATCTTCACACCCCAAAATTTTCAGTCCTGGTTTTGACCCTATAAAAATCATTGCCTCGGCTTGGCCTTGTCCATTCGAAGGTCAGTAAAATAAGACCTGGCACAAAAATCTTTGAAAAAAATGCAAATATTTTTAAATTGCCATTATTCTACAATTAAACATTAAAATTTATTATTTTTAAAGATAAGTAGATTTGTACACTTATTAAAATATAGTGAAACGTGTGAAAAAGAACCTGCTTATGACGGAATCCTGTCTTAAACTGAAAAATGTGTTGATCCATGCAAAATGAATATACTAATACGTAAGAAAAGAATATATAATATATTTACACCTGCTAAGAAGGCAAATTGTCTATAACTCATTTTTTTTTTTCCCTATGCAATTCCGTCATAGAAGAAGATTTTAATGTATAGCATTTTTCTGATTTTTAACACTTCAATACATGGAATATGGATTAACAATATTAATGATAACTTAAACACATACATACAACAAATAGAGATTTATTAAAAAAATAAATATCGCAGACTGCGGCACTTCTATAAAAATGAAGATTGTAAACATGAAAAAAAAAAAGAGCTTAGATAGGAATTTTTGGTTAGATCTACTCCTACAAGGCAAATTTTTAACCAAATCATCGTAAAAATCAATGTTTTGTGGAAATTAACTTGGGCCGGCCTTTTAGCTTTTATACCGGGACGAACTTACTTTTAAATCGGGCCGGGTCAGGCCAATATTTTTTTTTGCTCGGGCCGAACTTTTGATTTTTGTATCAGGCCAGGCCTGGAAATTTCGGCCCGTGCAGACCTCTACCACTGATATATGTACATGTATATATATACCATATATCTGCAAATACATATTATATATATGTATATACATATGTATTTATATATGTACATATGTCACTGGCACCCGGCTAACCGAAAAGTACCAAAAACTTTAGCATAAAATTATGGTTTATTTCTTCTGAAAAAAAATAGTTTGAATTAAATGTACTTTAAGATAAAATAAAGATTTTCTATACTTATATGACTGCTAAAAAGATATTTATTGCCTTTTGACAGGTATGCTAGTAGAACTTTTAATTTTTGTATCGGGCCGGGCTGAATTTTTTTTTGTATGGGTACCAATACAAAAATTAATTTGGGTGATCTATCAATGTTAACTGAATATTTTAGAAATTACCGGAAAAAAAAATCAGTTTTCAAAAACAAGCCATGGAATATAAACATTTGGGCAATTCCAAGCCAATTTACCATTTCTAGAATTTTATATTTTAGATCAAATAGGTAATATATATTTTTTCTGATAGTATTATACCTATATTTTTTATATTTGCAATGCATTTTATAAAATTTTGAATAGTCAAAATCAATAAAATTCATTATAATCACTTCTGTTTACATGTTTATTTGTTTGTCTGTTACATGTTAAATGTTGGTCTGTTACAGGTAAGATTACATATTTTTCATGACTACCTTATGGCAACAGTCAAATTTTGAGAAAGATATATGTTTCAGAACGCCCTCTGAATGAAAATACATTTTTATAATAATAAATTGTAAATTATTTTATAAGTAATATATCGATAAACATCAAGGTATCTGAAAAGCATGGTAATTCATGTTTGTCTGTTACATTAACATTTTTTTAACCATAATTATTTACATTAAATAATTTATTCATAATAACTATATTAATTTATCTTCTAATAAATATCATCATGCTAATTGTAGCCCTTTTTGAATTACATAATTATTATTTTTCAAATGAGATAAAGCTTTTTTTTCCGCTATGTCAATTAGTCTGTTACAATGGAATTGCCCATTTAAATAAATAAATAAGTAAAAATGTTCCAAAGCACAACAATTCAATAAAAGCTATAAAACTACATGCTCACATATTCTTTTATTTTTAAGAAAAAGAAATAATAATAATAAATCAATTAAACATACCACTGCTTAAGAGTCCATTGCAGACTTCTTTTCCAGCATTCAGCTCAATTTACAGCTGGATTTTTCAAAAATTACTTGCATAGTCTCTAAAATAAAGAAATAACTTTGAAATGAAGCATGTGTAAATAAATGTGTCAAATTAACATTTTAACCCGTCAGCACACACACTGGGATAAAATCTACCCCAGCTCAGAACTATTACTTAAAAATGTGCGTAAATCGTTCGGGATCATTCTGAGCTTTACAGTACCTTTCAAGCTGAAAGAGATCAAGATGTGGCCAAAAAGAATTTACCTCCGGTTGTGAGATTTTCCATTTTTTTGTTATAAAAATGTCACGTGGGAGGAAATTTACCCCACGCGTGTTATAACGTAACCCATAATGATAAGAAAATGTTAATGCAAATGTTTATGTAAAAAATATAGTGTGCAAATAATAATATAATTTTTCTTTTAAACGTTAACAACTCTTGCACATACAGTTTCTATATATCAGTTTTATATTTTTTTGTATTTTTATGGCTAAATTTGGATTGAAAAAACTTTGTATGTAATGATATGCAGAAAAAAATCTTAGTGCTAGATTTTATGTTTTTTTTTTCTTTAAATATGAAAAAACCTCTTATTTTAAGTTAAATTATTTTCTTTATTGATTTACAGTTTATTTCAAAATATAAATTTTTGCTTATAATCAAACCGGGGGGAAATTGACACAAGAAAACCCATTGGGGTCAAATTTATCCTGCGCGTGTAGTAACGTAATGGAAAGGGGTGCATGTGCTGACGGGTTAAGAACCAAGTTTTCAATAGAAATGTTTCCAATTTTTAATTAATTATTAATTAGCACTAGGATTTAATTATGATTTGAAATTGAAATATCTGAAATTAAGGAAAGTAACAGAGTTCTCTTTATGAAAGTAATCTCAAATAGATTGAGTTTTATAGAACAGAATTTAGAAAAAAAAAAAAAAAAGATAAATTAATACATAATCTTTTTTAATAAAAAGCTACGTGTTGCTGATGACTGGTTTTTTAGCTTATCGTTGCCAGAGATTAATTTCAGAAAATGAGAGATTTGAAGTTACTGAAAAAATTAATAGCTCGTAAAGTATTTGTCAGAAAATTGTTAATTCTCGACAAATACTAGATGTGCCATTTATTTTTAGTATATATATATATATTAAATATAAAAAATCTGTTAGAATTTTAAATTAAAAAAAAACAGTTTTCAGCGATGTTCTGTAACCCGGGAAGCCCAAGTTCGATTCCCTAGTATTATTTAATAATAATGTACTTGTACGAATTCAAAAACCAGCTCAGGCTAAAAGTATCAATTTCAAATTAGTTGTGTATTATATAAAGCAGGATTACAAAAAAGTCAGCTTGAAATGTTTAAAAAGTGGCTTTCACTAATTTTAGTTTTAACTGTCATTAGCTTTTACATTTTAAAGCATTTTACTTATAAACTTATAATTCTTTAGATAAAATTTTTTATAGCTTAACTCGGGGGTCGATACAGGGAAAATTTGGGGTTATTTAGGGCCCCTTCACAAAAATCTATTTAATAAAATGGGCCTCTTCACAAAAATCTATTTGATAAAATGGACCCCTTCACAAAAATCAATTTCATAAAATGCCACAAAAATCAATTCGATAAAACATACACTTCACAAAATTCTATAAATAATAATTCTATAAAATTCCATAAAAACTTACTATTTATTATTTATTTTGTGTTGTTTTAAAATGTGTAATTTGAACAAACAAGTTCACCAGAGAGGAAAAATTCAGCAAAAGGATTAAAAAAAAGTTTTTGTTTATAAATGCTTAATTCAAATTTGACTAACTGGATTTCAACTTTCGTTACAAAATGTTATTTTTCACAAAAATATAATAAATTACACAAAAATAACCTTTACTTTTCACAAAATTGGCCCCAAGAAAAAAAACCTGCATTGACCCCTTAACTAATATATATATTAGGCACACTCCTTCACAAAACTCAATTTGATAAAACGTACACTTCACAAAATTCTATTCCATAAAAACTTAATATTTATTATTTATTTTTTATTTTGTGTTGTTTTAAAATGTGTAATTTGAACAAACAAGTTCACCAGAGAGGAAAAATTCAGCGCAAAAGGATTAAAAAAAAGTTTTTGTTTATAAATGCTTGGTTTAAATTTGACTAACTGGATTTCAACTTTCGTTACAAAATGTTATTTTTCACAAAAATATAATAAATTACACAAAAATAACCTTTACTTTTCCCAAAATGGGCCCCAAGAAAAAAAACCTGCATCGACCCCTGAACTAATATATATATTAGGCATTTTATTGCACTAGAATTTAATAGCATTATTTATCAATATTGAAAACATCAGTATTAAAGTCACACATGCATAAGAGAAACTCATAGTGAATGTAGGAAAAAAAATTAGTAAATTTTAATACCAATTTCTTTATTTAGCTTTAAGAGGCTACTTCACTTAGGCCAAAACACCCACTCACTAATGTTAATTCTGTGGGGGAAATAATTTATGATATCTCGTTCGCATTTCAATATTTATAAATGATTTTTTTCGCATTGGATAGCTGAGGTCAATCTCTATGCACACTCCTTTATACTTTTTCGATTTTGATTACAAGTTTTTTTTATTAAGATACTTTCACTTTCAAAAATTGTTTTGAAAGCGAAAGAAAGGAGGGGGGGGGTGATCTTTTAACTGTTTTTCAAGTGTTTGAAGTTTTAAAAAAAAGAGAGAAGTGGGATATATAATATATATCTGCAAGTCACTTTTTGACTCACTGTTGTAAAATCTGAGTGATGGTTCAAAAATTTTCTACGATTTCTGTGTAAAATACAAGTAAACTTTAACCCTGAAAATTATGAAAATAAAAAACAGTTAAAGGATAATAATGTTTTTAGTGTGATCATCAGAGCATCTTCTGTTTTAGCACTATCTCAAAGTAAAAATTGCTTATTTAAAAATATGTTTGTTCATTTTTCACAAAAGTTGCATTCCAAAATTATAACCCCATAAACAAGAACATTTCTGACATACAATGGTTATATAGTGCTTTGTTAAACTCTAAAACTGGTATTTGTTTACAGATATATGGCAGTTCCCACTGCCAATTTGTTACCAATTTCCTAAATAATAGTACCATGGGTGACCACACAATTGTTAAAGAAGACTTTCATTTGTTTCTGGAAATTGTGTTCAAAGAAATGTTGATGCTTTCTACAAACAAACAACTAAATTTTGTATTGTGCTATTCGCCCCATTCACTTTTATTCAAAAAGTAACGTGTTACACAAAACTAAGAAAATAATTAGCAGCTACAGTAATTTCACTATTTTTGATCACAAGCTATTTTATATTCAAATTGCAGAGTTTCCTGTAGGCAGTTTCAGGAAGGTGCTGCACCCTGGCTGCCCTTTGGTTTAAAAAACATCCCCCTTCTTGCCCCTCATCAAAAAATTAGTGCTCTTCTTGCCCTTCAACCAAGAAAATTAAGCCTTTACAGTTTTGTAAAAAAAAATTATTTGCATAGTAAAAATTGACACATTGTTGCAATTCGATAGGAGTGTTGTAACATTTAAATATCAAAAGTGCATTTAAAATTGAAAGAATGAATTTAAAAAATATAAAAAGTGCTCATATGGATCTAAAAAATACCCTTCAGAGTCAAAAATGTGCCCTTTTCCAACTACCAGCACTCTATGCTTTTCTAAAACTGTGAGAAAATCTGACATTGTCATCTAAGTTAAAACATATTAACTGTTACGTTTAGAAGTATGTTTTTTTTTTTAAGTGACAATAATTTTAAAGTGGTTAAAAATGTATTAATTTGTTAAGATTTAATAAATATTATTAAAATGTTTAGCAAATACATACATATATATTATATATATATTTGAATATATACATTTGCTTTAATTAATATATATCAATATGCATTAAAATCTATGTAAAGAAATAAGTATTTCTAAAGTAATGGGAATTAATTGTAAAAGAAAAAAGAGGGGGGGGGGATTTTTTAATTGCTTTTAAAGCGTTTTAAGTTAAAAAGAATGAAGGAAAAACATATTTTTGGTTTTTTAAATGTTTGAAGTTTAAAAAAAAAAAAAAAAAAAAAAAAAAAAAAAAAAAAAAAAAGGATTTCAAACTGGAGTTGTAAGTAAATCTTCATTTTCACACAGAAAATGTAATCTAAACTTGAAAATTCTCAGAAAGTACTCAAAGTGGTTATATTTTCTTTAATAATTTATCAAACTGTTAAATACAAATCACTACTGTTGCGTTTACACTACCATCTCTATTAACATTTACCATTAAGCCTACATGAATAATTAGGTCTGATATACACTTCGCTTTTACACAAGAAAATATAAGTATATAAACGGAAGTTATAAAGAATAGAATTACAAATGAAAAAGATAATTCTTACCTTTATTGACATCAGATTACTATTTATTAATCAGATTCCGAAAAGCCGATCACGTTTCTTCATTCACCAAAAAGCAAAATAAACTTGTCTGGTAGGTAGGTTGGTTTATACGTTAGCGTAGCGTGCAGAGGAAGGAAGCCAAGGAAGAAAGTCAATTTGCGGATGTGCGTTCTATGACATTCGCCGGCTGCTTTGTGGACAATGTATTCAGACGGTCCGTTGTCAACTATCTTCCGGATATTCACTGGATAGTTTTATAGGATATGACAACTACAGGATTTTCAGGATCATTATAGATTGTCCGAAGGACGATTGTGGTTGTCTGGGATGTTGCTCAAGTTTCGAATTATGTGTTGTGGAAGATTTGTATTATATGCTGTACAAGATTATGTGTTGTGATCGTATTATACGAAGAAATAAAAGGGATGTGGAAACATCGACTTTTGTGCTAGTTATTGACACATGGTCGGATAAGGGACAAGTCTGCTAGTGTGCTATCGCTAGATAACCACGTTCATATGATGGTCCAAACATTGTTTGTGATAGAGAGTGGCATTTTGCAAGGTGATAACTACCAAATTTCTATTTTTTTTCCATTACTTTGATCGCACTTTATTTGTGATTCCATCTGATGTACCTGACACCATTTAATAAGACATAAAAAAATTATTGATTTTTTTAGCATTTCCATTCAACTGATACCTATATCTTTCATTTGTGATTATTTCCGGTTAGTTACAAAATGAAATGAAATGAAATCACCCTCTCGTGGAGATATAGCCGTTAAGCATAGGAAGTTTTTTCCTCGAGGGGAAATGTTTATTGAAAAATCATATTTCAGAATACAGATATTGAATATTACATTACAGATTAAAATAAAATTAGTACAAAGTTAGTTATTAAAATACTAGTTCAAATCACAACATTTCTTAATATTAAAAAAAATGATATAAGAAAAAGTATAAAAGAAAGTAATTAGAAAATTTATGAAAAAAATACTTAATCATAACATAACTAGTAATTTTGCATGGCTCAAACAGTAAGCTGAAATAGGAACAGTATAAGTACAAAAATGTGATCGGTATGTGAACTATAATATACCAATTTCAAAAACAAAATATAATCTATTAAAAAGTACTTTATAAATGTAGGAAAAAGGGATCATATATCCTTTTTAATAAAGGAGAAATGTTTATTCAGAATGTTATAATTTTCTTTTCGTTTATCATAGTTTAAAGGATCAAACAGAGTTATATTAAGATTTTGTCTCACTGTGACATTTTTATTGAAGTTAAAAGTATGTCTCATTAGAGGACAAATACCATATATGTAATGTAGAGCCGTTCCTGAGCTTTTTTGGCATATGCATGTTGGGGAGGAACATTTACCTATTTTATTTTTAACTGATGGGAAGCTGCTACCGTGTCCACTAATGTAGTAAGATATGACTGGTTTTTTGCAAATGAAGTTCAGATCCACTTTTCGTAAAATTTCATAAATATCTCGGCCTTTTAATAAATATGACCAATCTTGCTGCCAATCTGCGACTATTTTTAGTTTAAGAAATAATTTAACTTTTGAAAATGGGAATAAAAGAGTTTCCTTCTCGCTGTAACCCGGTAAGTTACAAGGGTATTTCCCTTTTATTTTCTAGGGATGGACAACTTCAGTGAATCTGACTTGGTCATTTCCATGCGATGATTTTCCGCCGATTTAGAAGAGGCCTCATTCCCTTATTTTCTAAAACTATATAGCTGATAATTAGTGAAAAGAAATTTCTGCTCTAATATAACCAATCAACTAATATTGGTTCTATTGGTTATATTTGAACATAATTTTTAATTGCTCATATTAGAGCATACTATTTAATTAGCTATACTAGTGCCAATATTGAATTCATTGAAATACCAATATTAGTTAAATATTGGATTACATCGGAAATATTTGCAAGGAAATACCTCTATTAAAGAACGACATCCTACTGGAAATATTTGCGATGATACGCCGATATTGCAGAAAGAATAATTTTACATTGTAAATATTGACATTAAAATGTCTAAATATTTCTCGGCCATATTGGTGCAATATTGGCAAAATGTAAACTTCCCAATGTTGGAGCAATATTTCATGTCAATGCTGGTCAATATATAGCCATGGTTGGAACATTATCGTTTTCCCAGTAGGAAATTAGTGTTGAACATCAGCAGGGTGTTTGCCAACTGGGATTTAAAAATAAGAAAGGGAATATTACCTATCAATATGAATATGTATTCGAAATCAAAGTCGAAACCCATTTATTCAGTCAAAAATACAGTTTGTTTCACTCGGATTGTCGTTAATAATTAAAACAAAAGAAAAAACGTAAAAAATCGCACAAATAAAATACATATAAAATGGCAAACAGTTGTTTCGGAACTTCTAAAGCTCTATCATCAGTCCCAAGGTTATAAAGATTGAAAAAAGATGTAAATATTTAGATCATGTATGCTAGCGTCTCCGCTCGCGGACAAGATGGAATAGCGATGGGCGTTCAAAAACAAACAGCGGAGTCAGGAGTCCCATGTTACGGAAGAAACCAAAAAGAATATCTCCGCCAATATGGAGGAGTCTAAGCAGGGAGTGGAGAATGAAACACGTGGAGATAGAACACGCTTTTAGTAAACAGAATTAAAGTGTACTTTGTGTTCTCATTAACATGAAATGAAAATTACATTAATACAATTAATAAAATATTACAAATTAAAAGAGAAAATATGCAAACCAAACCATTTACAGCTACCTAAATGTGAACAAATAGGTAAAATGTTGTCTATTTGTGATTTCCGTCCACAACCTATACTATAATGAAAAAAAATTGAAATAGGTTTGGTAATTTGAGAGTGATCACGATTTTAGAAGTTTTCTCTCTTATTTGCGTTTAAAACGCAAACTATATTTTAAATCTCAAGTTTCCAGTAATGCCGGTTTCAAAGAAATCATAATTTTAGAAGAGTTTTCGTTCTTTCATCTGTTTGGGTGCAGTGGTGCAGATATATTAAAAAATTATCTTTGTTTAAGTAGTGCCAGTGTTTAATAGGTAAGTTTAGTATCATAGGTACCATTATAATGTAGAAAAAAATTTAATGCGCTCAGTAATTTCGGCATAGTTGTGATTTTAGAACGTTTTCTGCTGATTTCGTCCTTTGAATTTCGGTTTTTTTTAAATCGTTCCATTGAAGAATTTATGTTTTAAAAGAAACTAACATGGGAAATTTCAAGTTTCTACTCCTAGCAATTTCTTTCATCATTTTAGAACGTTTCTCTTTATCTTGCACAGGCAATGATTTACTGATAAATATTAACTTATTGTTTAAGCAGAGATAGTCACCATTATAAAACTGAAATAAATTTTGAAATCGATTTGGTAATTTCGGAGTAATTGGTGTTTTAAAATATTTTCTCCTCAATTCATCCTTTTAAATTTCGAATTTTTTAAACTGTTTTTAGTGGGCGTTTACTTCTCAAAAGCAATCATCATGTATTTTTTTTTAACACTAACAATTTAAAAGAAATTATTGTTTTAGAAAATACTCTATGTTGGATCAGAGATTGGGACTTTCAATTTGCCGCCATTATTACTTTCTTCTATGTTTAAAAGAAGAAAGTATTGGATTCATGAAAAAATTTCTATTTTAGGCAAATTTATACGTTTTAGAAGTATTGAACACGATTTGGCTGTTTTTATAAAATGTCTGCGCGTGAATCTGTGTGTCTTTATATTTGTAGGTGACACAAATTTTGTGAACGCCCTATCTCAAACACGGAATTTCATCAAGCTTCATATTTTGTTAGACCTTGACATACATAAACGCTGATTAGGTTTTGGTGTAAATCGCCTAACAGGTGGCGCTGGTATGCTGCATTTGTCAGGATTTCCGCAGTAGTTATACTTTAAGAACTAATGCACGAAATTTCACCAAACTTCATATTCTGTTGAAATAAATGGATCCTTATTGGTTTTGGGTATATACCTCTCAACAGGTGTCGCTGCTATACTCCGCTGTGCTCTGTTTTCCCGATAGCTATAGCTCAAGAACGAGTAGATTGCTCTTTAATTTTGGTTGCAGACGATTTTATTATATAGAAGAAAGTTTTGTGATGGTCACAACAAACTAATTTTTGAAATCGGTTCGATAGTTTCAAAGATTACCTTCTACTTTCTTCTTTATAATATTCGAATAGATTACTCTGTATAATACTTACCTACTGTAGTATAAACTTCACAATCCATACTAAGAGCTATATTAATGGCTGCTTGCCCGATTCCCCCTGTTCCGGAATGAATCAAAATGCTTTCGCCTCGTTCCAAACCAGCTCGAACAAGCAGACCATAATAACAAGTCAGATAAACAACGGGAATCGTTGCAGCTTCTTCTAGGCTCCAGAACTCTGGCACCGGTAGAGTGAAGTCAGGGGACATCAGATTTGCCGTGGCCATGCCTCTTGATTTGCAGAATCCAGCAATTCGTTCGCCACGTCTATTTCTTCCAGAAAATTCTAGTCCCAAAACGCAGCTATCGGCACCTGGGATTGCTGTAAATAAAGAAGTATATTTTTAAATATATTACAATCTATTTTTGTATATATTTTTGGTACTTTTTCATTATCCCGTCGACCACTTTTCATAACAAAACTCTATCGTCAAGCTGTAACGCCAAATAAAGAAATGGAAGAATGTTGCCATTCAAATCTAAATAAAAAACAACAACAACAACAACAAAAAAACAAGAAATTTGGAAAAGCCCTACTTACCAATGTGTCAGCTTAGTATGTTTAAACAATAAAATGTATAATATATTAACGAAATCAGAAAAAAATCTTGCATATTTATTTTATTAGGGAAAGGCCGGGCAAAGTGGTCACCCAATATAACGAAGTCATCAGAGCGCTGGCAATGCGTGGTTTGTGGTCAAACTATTTCGTTTGATGGCAGTGAGTAACCAGACAATCAACTTGAACAAGGTGGTTCCATGCTTTGTAATTTTAGAGCCAGGAAAAAGGGGAGATTTCACAGAAGCTTCAAAATTTATGAAAGCCATCAACACCAAAATACAGAATATGAATAAAGATCTGACGGACTTAACTGAACAAAACGAATTACTAAAAAGAAACCAGGAAGACTATGAAGAAATAAAAGACGAAAACAGGAAAAACATTCAACAGGTCAAGCTGCTACGCAAAGTAACCAGTTTTTGAAGTTTGTGATCTAAGGTAAGTGACTTATATTACATACAATTAACAATAACTTGTTGTACTTGAATGTGTAAAGAAAGAGCATGTTTTCAGCTTCACATTGGTGGGTGAGTGATCCCTGACTGTTCATTAGTTTCCACTGTAGAACGTATTTTCTGTCATGGCTGGCAGTGGCCAAGTGGTCAGGAAGGGTTGCCAGATTGGCCTTTCTTTTTAATTCAAAAATTTCGAATTCTTACCGGAAATTTTGGAAATGTCTGTCATTGAATAAATAAAATAATATTGTAGAGAATTTCTGGTATGAATGCGAAATTTCTAAATTTAAAAAAGGCCAAACTGGCAACCCTGTGGTCAGGGTAGTGGCCGTTTGATTGGATCAAGTGGTGAAGGTTGGATCAGGTGCAATGTTTATCACCTCTGGGCTCATGAGGCTTGTTCACTTTGCGAAAAAGATGACGTGGAGTTTATTTGCGAAAAATGCAGTGTTTGATTCTGATTTATAATTTTTTATTTGGGTTTGTCAAACTCTTATTGGATTTTCATACCATTTTCAATCTTTCATTATGTTTCATACGATTTGTTAGGACAATAAAAATGTTCCAATCATTTAAATAGTGTTTTCAATCTTTTTACACCTGCAGGGAAAAGTGGCCATGAAGTGACGTCTGGGTAGGGCAAAGTGGTCATTTTGACTTTTTTTGGAAAAAACTAAATTCTCAGTTCCACTTTATTATTTCGTAAAAATTATAAATACCCTTACACTTCTAAGTAGTCACTCTAGTTCTATGCAAATTGACAGTTATGTATATGTATTTTAAGGGGTAACAAAAAATTACAAAACCTTAGGGTGACCACTTTGCTCGGCCTTCCCCTACATTATTTTTAGTAATTATACCTCTCGGCTGCTGAATAAATTTTTGTGACATCAGTTGAAACTCATCTATTGTACGTAACTATGCATTGCAACATTTTTTCAATGCGTTTTCTCTTTTAATATCATGGCACCGACGTTTAAGAACGCAATTATCATTTTAATTAACGAGATAACAAATAAATCAGTAAAACATAATGAAAAATACAAGTAAATGTCGAATTAAAAACCACTTGATGACATAACAAACACATGTAACGCTTCTGACGTCAAGTGAATGTGGAGTTATGATCATGTATTTTTGGCATTAAATCATCCTATAGTTTGGCGATAGTCTTTTGTTATTAAAAGTGGTCGACGGGATAGTGGAGAAGTACCCTATTTTTAAGTGTTTAAAGTATTTCGTTGTTGCAGTTTTACAACCAGTTGACTTAATTTGGCGAGAATGGTTTGTTGCATCATTAACTTTATCGTTTTTGTACTATGTGAACAATTGTAACCATAAAGAATATTTGGCGATTAATCACCTGCAGACGGCTAACGGAATATTGCCTTAAAATTAACTTATTAATTTATATTTAAATTCTAAAAATATTAAAAAGTCCTATTGCCCTTGGAAACACACCTGTGTATATTAATTTTCATAATTATACCGTATCAGGAAGCGTGTGAAAAATTGATTCGAAAATCGAACACACAAACCAAATTATGTTAAATAAAAGAGTTTAAAAAAACTTAATAAAATTAGTGGTATCCAAAGCATTTGAAATTCAACCCTGGCTACGCCACCCGTTCTTTTGGTTACATTTTGAATCGTACGTGGACTGAATTGGACTATCGTCTTGATATCCTGAGTTCAACTAAAGGAGCACATGTCCAGATCTCCTAACGTCTTAAAAATTTTTGATATGTAGTTTTTGTTTCAAGATTAAAAGTAAGTTCTTATTTGTTGTATTTTTGCTTTAATATAATGCTGAAGTTGTATATTTCATTAATGGACACCCTGCGTTTTTTATTAGGTGCGTTCGTAATTATATAAATACGTAGCACCTATTGTCGTCGTCTGGTCCGTCCGTCAGTCCGTCCGTCCGCATATAACAACGCAAAAACTACCCAACCGAATGGTTTGAAATATAAGATATATTATCTTTGCAGAATTTTGTCGAGACATTTCAAATTTTATGAAAATCGAATCAGAACTTTAGCAGATATTAATAAAAATATTTATTAAGAAATTTGAATGAAAAAAGTAATAATCGGTGCTTTCTTGTTATAGGAGCTTCCGAGATTTAATCGTCAAGCGACCGAGATACTTATTTTATGACAGAAATGAATCTGCAGACGATAGAATTCATTTCACAGAATTAAAAATCATCAATATCTGAATATTTATTATAACTAGCTATAATACGAAGGCACCTCATTTGTCACGTTTGACGTACAGTTTCCAACTTGTTTGATATGTTGGCCAAACGATACGTCACGTTAACAGAAGCATGATTTCCTATCCACTCACAAAACATCGTGATTATGTTACATCAGCGAGCGCATCGTATAAAACACTCGTTACCGATGCTCTGGTAAATATCGATATGTTGGGAACTGTGTTAAAAGGAGGGAGAAATTAATTAAAGGAAGGCATTTACCTCTTGCTGTTTGATGCGAAATTTTTCCAGATGCTAACATAACATCTCTAAAATTCAGAGCCGAATAATAGATGTGAACGAATTCATTTTCTGGAAATTCCATGTACTTGAGAGCAGACTCCATCCAAACGAGTGATGATAAATCCCCATACCTCTGAATGTTTACGTAGCTATGATCGACCACTTTGCTCTGCAATTCTGGAAGAGAAAATGTCAAGAATAATATTTTCTGTAAGGAAATACTGTGATACTTAGGAGAACGAACATAATTCTATCGGGAATTACATACGTTTGCCGAAATCTTCCTTAACCGAAACATGATTTTTTATTCAATTAAACAAAATTCCTGACGGCTCGGCCTACAGGCACAGATAGATTTCGAAGACGCAGACTGTTTATTGGGAATTGCAGAAGGACCTTTCTGCCATGATGTGGAAGTTGGGACTGCCCACTTCGAAATCTAACGGAAGCAGCAAGTTGTTTTTTATGTAATGATTTTCTGTTTGGTTCTATCAAAAACTTGTCAATATAAAAGTTGTAGATAATATTAAGGATATTTATAATAAATTTAAGCGGATTTAACATCTTATGAATTGATGAAGTTATGAATTTTTCATCTGTCCTCCAAGCCCTTGAGGACATTTTTAATGATATCAAAAATCTGTCATACATAAATTTTTGGCCCTTTTCCTAGAACTAATAGTAACTTTAAACTGATTCGATATGCAACATAATTAAGAACTTGTGAGGTTTTTTCTGTTTTCACAAAAAAAAAATTTCTCCCCTTTCTCCCTGGTCCGATTTCGCCTATTAACGAACTTGGCCGAGATTTTTTACTCCTTGATTTTATGTATCAGTTTGGAAGAGATTTCTGCAGAATGATGGAAGTTATCGTGTCCATAAAATAGTGATTTAGATAGATAGATAAATAGATAAAGTTTTAAACTGGAGGATGGTTCAGCTGAAGTCAACGACTAATCCTTGTTCTACCAAACGATTGGCGCTCGTAATAAGAATACATATATTTGTTCATTCACACAAAACCCCACAACATTCATGCAAACCATCACGTGATCTGATTTAGCCCGATCAGCGTTCATAAGCTGTAGATTTTTCGCTTAGGCTTCATTCAATCGACCCATAAAAAATCTTTGGGTTATTTGATCATGTGAAAATAAAAAACTAAAAATTCAATAAAAATAAAAATTTCTAGTTTATTTAAAAACAAAAAAAGCAGAATTAGTGCTTTCGAATTAAAAAAATTAACAATTAATTTTCCCATTCATTTAAAATTATTTACAATTTATTTTTTTTTTAAGTTTTAAAACAATATTCGCACTTAAAATATATTCTAAGCAAACAGATTAATATATATATATATATCATATAAAAATTTCTAGATCCAGCAACCGTTGACCGGCCAGCCACGATCTCTATAATTCACACCAGATCACAGACTATTATTCCACCGCCACAAATTACTAACGCTGTTCCATGCTATATGATGACGAATTATACTTCTTAGAGGCAGTCGCAGGTAACCAGAGAACAGGCTAAGTAAATGAATCCAGGCAGTTTCCCACTCAAGAAAGACAATGGTATTGACGAGACAACTGTTTATTAGATGACGTTGATGTAACAACTCCACTAAATCTCATCAAAAACTCGAAGATATTTAATACATTAGATGACAGCACAAAGCTATGTTTTTTTAAGACTCTCTACCGATGAATACGTATTTTGACTCCCTAGTGACAGGGCCTAGTTGACAAATTGTAGTCCAAGTCCGTGTAACATTTCCCTTCAATGAACTTGCAGGTCATCTGACCTACCGGTTCATTCGTCTTTTTGGGTGGCGGGATATGTAATAATAAAAAAATTTCAGTTAAGATTTCAGCAATTTTTTCATACTCTTTACATTCTAGACATTCATTAACATAAACCTTTAATGCTTCGCCCTTCAAATATTTGGAAATATTGTTGATTTTCCACTCTTTTTTATCTGAAGGGACTGATCCTTCAAAATGTCTAAGCCAAGACGTAATATTCATACCACTTTCTGGATCAAAAATAATAACATTAAGCTCTTTTTCAGCCATTTTTGTTTGAGTACTTTTACTTTCAGCAATAACTTTAACAAACCCTGACTTTAATAACATGTAAAAAAATAACAATGTATAAAGAATTCTTTAACTTAACAACTGTAAAAATATCTATCTCTTAATAATTTAACTAACAACTAATATTTAACAGTAAAAATGTCAAATTCATATTTAAATTCATTCCACTTAAATAGTAAATGTAAACTGTTGCTCTATCTTTCTACTATAAATAGATTTGCTGTATATGAAAATTTTATCACAAAAGAAAAATAGAATGAATAAATAAATTAAACACTTTTTAAATAAGTAGCATTATTTCGTAAGAACAAAATTTTTGGCTCTTGATTTGTACTCTCAGAACATAGCATCAAAAAACAAAATGAAATAAACAGATAAATTAAACTGCACACAATAATTTTACCTTTTCAATGTTACGCAACTTCAACGCAAACTTTCATTTGAGATCATCATTTTTTTTATATATATATATATACTCTTCAAGTAAGAAACTTCAAAAGCTATTTTTACGATTATTATGTAATCAGTCACTGATGTAAGCTTCAATTCAGAGAATCTAATGAATTTTTATGCATTTTTAGAATGGCATAGAATATATTCCAATACATTTTACTTAATAAATAATGAAAATAGATTATTCATATATTTTTTCGATAAATAGTAATTATTTTATATGAATGAATATCACAGAATGAAAATGGAAATAATAAATAAATAAAATAAGAACATGCACAAGTAATAGAATTAAGTTATTTTTGTAAAAAGAAGTAATAAATAAAAATTATACCAAACAGTCCTAAATTGTAACACCTCCTTTACAGTCATTTAATTTATTTTAAAGAAGAATTGACTGCATCATCGTAAGGAATCATCGTTGTGAATGAAAGTCTCCTCAACTGATGAATTTGATCGGCAGAGATCTTCAGCCACTAGGAAGTCTTGGAATAGAGAAACATCCTCACTTAATGCTGTTTCGCAGGTCAAGTTTCTAATCCACGGCGGCTTTAATTGATATAAAAATTTCTAGATCCAGCAACCGTTGACCGGCCAGCCACGATCTCTATAATTTACACCAGATCACAGCACTATTATTCCACCGCCACAATTTACTAACGCTGTTCCATGCTATATGATGACGAATTATACTTCTTAGAGGCAGTCGCAGGTAACCGGAGAACAGGCTAAGTAAATGAATCCAGGCAGTTTCCCACTCAAGAAAGACAATGGTATTGACGAGACAACTGTTTATTAGATGATGTTGATGTAACAACTCCACTAAATCTCATCAAAAACTCGAAGATATTTAATACATTAGATGACAGCACAAAGCTATGTTTTTTGAAGACTCTCTACCAACGAATACGTATTTTGACCCCCTAGTGACAGGGCCTAGTTGACAGAAGAAAAATGTACAAAAATATGTGTCCGAAACCAATTAACAGTATAAATATTCCGAGATTTCTGCTCAAAGTTACAAACGCGCGAAATGCTAGTCCACTGACAGCCATGTTCGGCGGGAAACAAGGGGGGCAGAAAAGGCGGGCCTGCTCGCTAATGGATGAAAAAATGAGGCCACGAGGGTGTGTCTCTGACGTATGACCAAAACTCTTTATCAGAAGCGGCAATTTAAAAAGGTAAAAAAGCCTTTGGGCGCGAAAACGCCAGGAATCCTGGGATGCCGAATGGTAATTAAATAGAAATAAAAATGGTATTACAAAAGTTCCAAAGAATCAAAATTCAATGTCTCAAAAGAAGAAATTAGGCAGGTGCGTTTTAGAGGCAGTGTTGCAATTTAAGAGAATAATGTTTTAATAAATACGTGTAGCTTTTAACAGATTAAGATTTTTAGAATGATAAATAAAAGAATATTTTGATTAAGTTATGGAATAAAATATAAAATAGATTTAAGAGATATTTTAAAAGAGAGGGAAAATTTAGAAGTGTAAGAATTTGGAATAATTTAACTAAGGAAAATGGCGAAATTTTTTTATTATTACATATATAATAGTTAAATTAAATGAAAAAAATCGATTTTACCCAAAAAAGCAACACACAAAATTAATGCTTTAAAATTTAAAACAGTAACAAATAATTTTCTCATTCATTTAAAGTTATTCGCAATTTATTTTTTTAAATTGTAAAAAACAACATTCGCACTGAATATATATTCTAAAGCAGCCATACTCAACCTGCGGCCCACGGGCCGCATGTGGGCCTGCAGCCTTTTATGTGCGGCCCCGAGGCACATAATTATTAATTCCTATTTATAAAATTAATTGAAATGTGTATAAAAAGGTTTTAAAATTTTCTCTATTCTTTTATATATTGTCATGGGTAGACATTTTTTGTTATTTTTAATTACTAATTTAAAATTACCTTAAAATATCTTAAATGACATTCCTTAGTCAAATTTCTTTTTACACGTAGATCTATATATATAATTACTTGGTCTATAGTAGTGTATACATTTCTTAATCCTGAACACTAAGCAAACATTATTCCAAATTAATTTAATTTGCACTATATATTTTTACAATAGGCTTATTATGGCTAAATGCTTGTCTCAGAAAAAATTGGAAGCAAAAATGTTTTATATCACTATTTCAAAATAACAATTTTTGCGGCATTTGTAATAGAAATCTATATATTTTTTACATTATTATACAAGTGCGTTGCGGCCCGCCTAACATCACAAATATACGTTTGCGGCCCACGAGAAAAAAAGGTTGAGTACGGCTGTTCTAAAGGAACGCATTTAAAAATGTATAGTGATGTCCTCTAAAAAAAAACCACTGTGAAATGTTTCCTAAAAGAAACCCACCCCAGTATTTTATCAAATATTTCACTGAAGTCAATTTTTGGTTTTGCCCTGTTTCTATACACAATTTGGAACAGTAAAAACATTTGATAATGCCTAAGGAGTGTTTATTTAGTTTGAAAATAATTTAATCTAATAATGCAGAATTTTGGCAAAACATGAGCTTCATTTTCACATATTTGCTTGTTATAATACGTTATGTTAGAATGATGTATATCAATTTTGAAATGTTGTTATGTTAAACCATTAAAATGTGAATAAAATGTTACATTTTTAGCTGATTATGTCATGTAGGGCTCGGCTGGCGACCTTTGAAAATGGAGCTAAAAAAAACCCATGGTGGAATTTTAAAAAAAACCAAAAATTTTTTCAATAAATAAATGATAAAATGTATATATTTTTTAAAAAAGACATTTATTTTTAAGGAACATAATGAAATTATGGAAATTTAATGCATATTGAAGGCACATCTAAGGATTTTTTTTTCTGTAGTATGTCATAAAAAAAATCCATGTTTGCTAAATTAAAACCCAACAATCTTTTTTACACACAGATACCCTCCACTTGTATTTTACACATTATTTTGATGTTTTCAAACTTTTATTTATTTTATTTTATTCACTCTTTTAACTTTTTAATTCAAAATATTTTACTTAAGGTAGGAATAACTAATATAGATGCATAGCTGCTAATTTGTACTATTTATCTTCTAAGCATACAGATGAACTGTAAGTTTGTGCAGTTTTGTGCAAAACACAGTAAGTGAATTGCAAAATATCATTTTGTCTTTCGCATAAAAGGTAAAAATTGAAATCTGATGCATCCCCCCTTTCTTATGTAATTTAAAATATACCACAAAAGAAAATCGTAATACAATTCAGGAAGGAAGTGGCAGCAATTTAATCAGCAAATTTTCTTTCAAGAACAAGAGTGCATCCTTTCTGTGTCATCGATGAACTTCATTATCTTTGCTTTATCATCTGAGAATGTAAAGCCAGGGATGTAATTTTGATCAGCCAAAACTCATTTTAACCAGGATTGTGGTCAAAACTGGTTTGAACCATTTAAAAGTGGTTAATTTGCTTCAACCACTCAAAAGTAATTGAAACTCTATTAAAAAGACATTTGAAATTTTTGGATTTCATAATGCACTTCGTGAATTGTTGTGCAAACTCTTCAGCAATAAAGATAATTTTTAAAGTTTGATCTGAGTTAGTCTTAATACAGAAAATGTCGTTACTTGATAAGTAACACATGTTGTATTAAATTTATTTTAATAAAATAAATTTTAATCTCTTTTTCCAAATCAAAATGAGTCTTAATTACTGATGATCAAAACATATTTTGACCAGGAAAGTTAAAACTGTTATTTTCCATGTTTAAACCAATACAACCCTGGGACTAATAATATTAGGTAGACCAACAAGGACTAATAATATTAGGTAACAGGTAAAATTGGGAAATTTCATTAGTGGCCAGTGGTAGCAGTTTTATAAGTTGCCACTATCTTTAAACTAGTAGCCACTTTTTTATTTAAAAGTGTTAAACAGTAAACTTTTGTTAAAATTTTTATTAGTATTAATCTAAAATTAAATAGCCCAAATAAATATGTTAATATAAACATATTGCAACTAGCAAACGTAGAATTCTTGATAAAATGCAAGAACATTTTACCCTCTCCTTGTGTGAAAAGTTCCATAAGGTGGCGGCTGAGAGGCGTATTTAGTAAAGGAAATGGAAATTTAGTTGGTGCCAAATATTGGCTAAAGGTTCAGGTATGATAGTATGACTTGATACTTGCTGCCCTAGGGTTACTGCATCAATGGTAGAAAAAAGTAAAAGCATTAAAAATCTGTACATGTTAAAATGTTGAAGAAATGTGATTAATAAAATAAGATTTTGTGTGGAAATGTTGGCGGATGTCTTGGAAACAGCACCAATCCATTCCTTTTATTACTTAAGTACTCAATATTTTTAAATATCAATTAGATACATTTTTTTCTAGATCGACACTGATCAATTTAATAAAACACGAACTACAGCTCGTACAAGATGTAAGGAAAGAATAAAGATGAGTGTTTCAGTTATTACACAAAAAGAAATAGATGAAGTGTTAAAATCACACTAATTTCCAAGCACTTAAAAGCATTGTAATCAATCTTCGCTGCATTCAAAAACAAGCACTGAGAATGAAAGTACTACTACTTAGTGAAGATGGCAGTCAAGAAAGTAATAAATCTTTCTGGAGCTCAGATTTATCATACAGATATGCATAATACAGAAGAAGCCGCAATTTTTAACACCGCAAGTGATATTACCGATAATGAAGACAATGATTTATTCTGTTCTCTACAAGAAGCTGAGAAGTTACAATGTAGCCAGTAGGTGATTATTAAATAAGATGATTTAAAGTTTCATGTTATTATTACTGAAGAAGTAAATGATGATGGTTGAATAAATTGCTTAATGCCGACAAAATTTAAGAGTACTCAAGTTTGAATCTAATCACTATATTATTCAGAACAAAAGAAACCAAAATGTGGCTATTACTAATGCATCTCCATTAATAAACACTCGGAGATTTTACAAATGTTATTTAATAATTTTCTTCGTAAATTTACTGAAGATGTATGCAAAGAAATATGAAAAGTCTGAAGCAAATTTACAAATAATTATATTTTGCATTTTGCATTTGAAATTCCTTCAATTTACAAAATAATGAAATAATTAATATTTTTTTGCAGAACTGTGGTTTAAAAATAAATAATAATGAAAATAAAAATATTTTGCTGTCAAATAATTTTATTTCCAAGTATTTTTACATGTGGGTTTTTTTAGGTAACATGGGTTTTTTTGGGGGAAAAGTGGGTTTTTTTCAATTTCTTGCTTATTTGGCTGTCATTTTGTAACATATTGATAGAATGAAAAATGCTCAGCATTAAAATCTTAGTCAGAACAAGCCGTGAAAATATAGCTATGTTGAATTTTTTCATTCCTTATTAGACTTTATATAAAGATAAATTCAAAAAATGGGGTTTTTTTAGAGGACAGCACAATATATAATAGCTGAAAAAATACCGATTTTACACAAAAAAGCAAACATTTTATTCTCGAATTTAATTAAAAATATAGTATTCATATTTTACATCTAACAACCCAAATTATGAATACAGTCGAGCCCCGATTTAACGAATCGCTCGGGACCAGCAATTTTGTTCGTTAAATCGAGATTATTCGTTAAATCGGGATAATCAAAGGAATTTATTTATACAATAGAATAAGTTTTAAAAAGTCTACAAATGAAAAGAAGAATGCTCAATTTTAACTTAATAATTATGTTAAACATTTGTGGCTTTAAGAAGTACACTGTATAAATAGTGATTCTTTTTTTTATGTACTACTATAAATCAAAAGCATCATAATTTAGAGAAAATCTCATTTATTCGAAATTTATAGGTATAAATTATTTTTTAGAAAATAAATATTTTATAAATGTTTGTTTTCTTTGTTTATATTTTTTATTCCAAATTTCTTTATCGATTTTTTTCAAATCTGTGAAAACAGTATCATCAACATCACGAGCTAACAAATACCATTGCAAAATATCCAAACTTCTAACTGCTTCTTTGAATGTTGCATGCTTCATCTCTATTTCATCTTCTTCATCCGATCTAATAATACTGCTATTAATTACGTCTCTGTAATGTACATTTTCGAATGTAGATAGTCTTGCATCACAAGATACATATTCAGAAAATTCACAATCAGAAGGAATTTCCTCCCACTCAATTATTGTTTCATTATTTTCACTGATGTCGCGTAGATTTTACAGCACATTTTATCCCGCTGGAAACCTGCTTCTGAAAAGAAATTACTGATAGTGCGTTTAGTAATTGCGTTCCCCGACTGTCAAATACCGTTTGAGAATGTTCAGAAAATGTTCACCTTTCTTCTACGAATTTTCTTCCATATTATCATGAATTTTCTTGATAAGAAATTTTCGATATTGTACTTTAAATGATAGGATAATTCCCGTATCAATGAGTTGTAGCTCAGAGGTACAATTTGCAGGGAGAAAAACCACTTTAAGATTCGGAAAATAAAAATCTGTGGAATCAGCAGGATACTGATCGATGAAAAAAATTTCTATTTATTGAAAACCTTTTACGTTTTTCGATTCAGCCATTATACTATCATAAATTTCAAGAATGTCTAGAGCAGAGCACAGAAACCTTGACAATGGGCATTTTAGTTACCTATCCCACTCTCTACTGATTCATTGGAGAAGGGGATGGACGAAGCTTCGAAGTTAGTCAAGGTCATTCAACAGTTCAAACATCACAAAACAATCATACATGGACTGAAAGGAGAAAGTGGCAAGTCCCAGTTTCACAGAACCCTTACACACATGCGTCGGGCGAGACAAGTTGACCCACAACACAGCACAGACCCTTGATGACTTGTTGTTACAACATTAGTACCCATGCACTAAAAGATATTTACCACATTGCTCGGGGTTCCCGTGTACGAGCAACCAGAGGCTTCGGCTATACCGGATACCCACAAAAGTTACCCGTCCCTAGATCAGAATTTCGAGTTTCCCGAACACGCAATTGCTTTACCAACGCTTTAAAATATGAACAAATCTACAAAAAATAATCACTAGCCCGCCGTCAGCTATAGATGTAGCAATAGGTGCCACTTGCAGACCCAGGAGGCTGCGTAATGTCCTCCCTGGACGCATAGACATGTTCCTGCTTAGATTGTAGGCTCCAAGGTCCGACCATCCAGCCCCGAACCTACGAACTTCAGTAAACCTTACCTCCCGGCCACTTGGCCCTAAACGTCGAGGAATTCAAAACCGTGTCATGTGATCGGTAGCAAGGGGAATAATAGGCAGCACTAACAATCCCGGAGGACTGTGGATACCTTCCTCCCGAGTGCCATAGAAGCGCCTCTGCTCGGTAGTTAGTAGCTTGAAAGTTAGTTTCAAGAAACTCCTGCTTATCCAAACGTCGGGCTCAGAAAGCTCCGAAATGTGCATAGACACGCCAACTGGTTCTCGACCCGGAGTTCTGACTTTTGTCTATACATCACTTTAACTGAAGATCGTTCCGACTCGTTTCCTCTTGGTCAGCTGATAGGGTAGAACGGGCCATCACCCTACCAAAGCAGTAATACCCGCCACAGTACCACTACGGTGGCGACGATGGGCACAAACTATTTTCTGGTCAACGGGCCATCTCCCTTTTTCGACCGAACCTTGAGGGCGGCGCACAACTCTTCCAGATGCAGAGGGATCGCAAGGAATGAACGGTCACGATGGGGCTCAGACGGGAAACCCGGTCACTTGTGCCATCGGGCGGTCATCCCTTGCCTATGGTCCACCATCTGCCAGTACCGGGGAATGCTTCACACTGCCTCACGCACTGGACAGACGGCACTATGGAGCCGCAAGTGGTCCTTGCTCTTCAGAGTTCATCCTCGTCTCCGTCTCGCCCTAGATAATCATGGAAGTGGTCCTATCACATTGGCTAGTCTTTGCTACCCATGTCACCTTCCCGACTTAAGCCGGACACAGGGAATCGGCCAACGAGGTGCCTTCCTTCGTTACGAGCCGTCTCTCGCTCGGCCGTTGTATCCCACTTTCTCCCGAGAACCGGTCTTGAGGGGGCCGGTCCGGAAAACTGAGACCGCCTAGTTTATCAGTACCTCTTTCTTCGTGGGTCTCCGCTCGGAGGTTGTCATTCGCCCATATACCTGTTACTGTCGAGCTAAATGCTACTGCGTGCAATGCCAGGCTCCTGATCATCTTCTGCACCTAAGCGGCCGAGTCAAAATCATCTAGAGGAGCTACCCACAAGTTGACGGGGGAAGAGGGAAGCGGATATTTTTATAAGAAAGATAATGGGAAAGAAGACCAGTGAAGAGGTAAAAAAGGTTTTGTAAGAAACATTGGACATTTTTGATAAATATTAGAAAATTTCTTTAAATTTTTTTTTTTGGCATCGAAAATTATTCGTTAAATCGGGATTAAAAATTCGTTAAATCGGAGCATTTTTGTTCCATTTTCGTCGGGGCCATAAAAAAATACGTTAAATCAAGAAATTCGTTAAATTTCAATTCGTTAAATCGGGGCTCGACTGTATATATAATTCACGTTTTTATCCTCTATTAATACTAAAGTGTTAAAACCCAAGACATCATCTTATAACAATGAAATCTCCCAGCAATTAACTTCAAAATTTCTAGGTTTCTAAACATTAAATTGTTTAAGTCCCAAGCCGCCATTTGAAGTAACACCGTACCATCATTCCAAACTCTTATTCTAGCAAGCGCACGCTGACCTTAGCGGTAAGACTGACTCAAGGCACTGAGGTCCCTGGCTCGACCCAAAGGTCAGCCAGAAAATATTCGATAACGGAAAATTTCTCTCCTGTCACAGATAAAACAAGAACGAAAAATCATGCGTCAAGCATAGATTATGTAACACTTTCCAACGCTTCCAAAATAATTTTACGAATCATACTCTTTAATAAGCTAAAAGATAACATCTAAGTAATCCGAATACTTTTATTCAGCCCTGTATAGGATCTATAGATTTGTATATATACTACATAGGATGCTAAATTTTAGTTCACTTAGGAAACACGTAGCACAGTTTAAAATTCTCCGTCTGGAGTTAAATAATACGGAAATGTGTTCCCGAACTTTTGTGCTTCCCTGTATAGGATCTACAGAATTTATACACACCACGTAATATACAAAAAGCGATTTAAAATTAAAATCGCGTTCAGTAACTTAAAACGCACTTCCAGGAATTATTGTTAACATACAGTAGAGAATTCTTTTGTGTGTCCCTGTAAATGAACGATGACTGCTATACACACAATATTCTGTAGTAAGTCTCTTGTAATGAACCTTATATAAATTTCAATGCGTTTAAAATAGGGAAACATTATTTAAAAATACCGCAGACGATTTTTCTCCATAGACGTAATGTAACGGAATTCTTTTGACTGTCCCTGTAAAGTAAGTATAAGTGCTATGCACACCCTATTCCATATTAAGCTTCTTCTAATGCACCTTAGTGATATATATAAATTTCAGTGCGTTTAAAATAGTGAAACATTATTTAAATAAACCGCAAATGATTTTTCCCCATAGACCGCAATGTAACGGAATTCTTTTGAGTGTCCCTGTAAAAAAACTATAAGTGCTACACACTTCCATTGAAATAGGGAACATGCTATAGATAATGATTATAACATATAAAAATTGCAGGGCAATCCGAGCATATTTACGGGAGTTAGAGCACGGACAGACGGCAGACGGCAGACGGCCAGACGGCCAGACGGCAGACGGCCAGACGGCCAGACGGCAGACGGCCAGACAAACCGAAGTCATAAACACTTTTCAACTAGGTTGGAAAGTGTTAAAAATAAACGGACATTCTTTAAGTAAAGGAAATAGACCGGCAGCGGTGCTTCGAGGAAAATTTCGGTGATTTTAAGGACGTATTTCTGAGAGCGTAGCCTTAAATTTATTAGGCTCAAAAATGTAAATTAAATTAAAAATATCACAAATACTGTTAACATATACTTACAATGTTTGGTCTCCCTTTACAGATGAGCCTGGGTTGTAAGTATAGAAAGCCCGTGCACTTCTTTTATTTTAAAATTTTCTCTTTTTTTTTAATTTATTTAAAAATGCTTCATTAATTGCTTTATATTTTTCATTATAAATGGAATACTGTTAAAATATAACAAGATTGTAATAGCAACATATTATGAGATTTATTTGTATTATTAAATTAAAATATTTGTTAAAATTGTATAAAGAGAGCTTCTAAAAATTTTATTATAATAACTTTATCAATAACAATATTGGTTAGAATTAGAAAAATTTATTTCTTAAAATATAATTTTCTTAAAATAATTTTTTAATGTAAATTGCATTATTTACTATATTTCTTTTTTTATGATTGCATATTTTGAAAGCGTATGGACAAAGGGGCATCATAAAACACGGAAAACAAATAATTATGACTCTCACTATCATGTTAGTATATGCAAAATTTTTCTTATATACTTTAAATAGAAAATATATAAACATTCTAAGAAAATATAAAGTTTGGATTTGAAAAAAGCATAGCAAAAAAAGACTTTAAAACAAAACAAAATAATCCTGAATTTATGCGGCAAAATACTCAAAGTATTCGGCAAAATATCCAAAGTATTCGGCAAAATATCCAAAGTATTTGGTAAAATACTCAAAGTATTCGACCACAGATATTTGGCAGAAATATCCAGACAGTTTACATTTAGTATTAGGGTAATTAAATATTTGGCAAAATTGTCGAACAGGCCGAAGACCGAATAGTGGCTGGATGTTCATCACATTCTTAACATTAGGAAAGTAACTTTTTTCAATAATGTCTCTCACAAATGGTATTTAATAATGATAATAATAATAATATTAATATTCATCACAAAATATTCTACACTTTTTACACTAGCCTTAAGAGATCAAACCTAATATTATGTTTTTCTATAGCAGACGGATTGCAATTTGAAGTACTATGCGTATTATTCAAAAAATAACCAACTTAACTCTTTATATTGAGCACTAAAAAAACAAAGATAAAAAAAGATTTTTAATATGAAAATATTACAGCTCTTTATGTCGAATAAGAAAACGTTATAATTCTATTTGTAGAACGAATAAAATTTATTCGGTGTCACCGAGAAAATATATCACTGAAAGAAAGATAATAAAACGAAATTCGTGTATTTATTCGGAATTATACATAAACACACACACACACACACACACACACACACACACATACATATATATATATATATATATATATATATATATATATTACAAAATTTAGTTTGTTTCTCGCCAAGATTAACATTATTCTATATAACTTTTTCTTTTAATAACATTCCATCTATTATACCGGCTTATTAAGTTAAAACCTATTCTTAAACTAATCTATCAATCTCCATATGTAAAGGCTTAAGCTCTTAATCCACCTAATAATATTTGTTCCAAATTGCTTAAATCTAAAAATGCGCTAACTAATTATATTCCTTAAATAAAACCGTTTTATTATTTAAATCCCTATTAAAATTCGCTATTATTTCCCATATATATCAAACCTCTCTAAATTCTTTACTTAATTGCTATAATGTCATAATTCTTGAATTATCCCGTTCTAAAATACCTATATATTTAAAATCATTCTTTTATTAAAATATTAAAATGTCTATTATAATATTTCAATGCTTTAATATTCTAGTTTTATTCCGCGTCAATAAAGTCATTTTTTTTTCTTTTCTGTTTTTCTCTAGCTGCTAAAATTATCGTCAGGCAATACAGAATCTATTATTAGCCGGCATTCTCGAGATCAGATATTATTGTTTGTTTACACGTCGTGTACCTGATTTCGAGGCTATAGATTGTTCTAGAACAAAATTTTCACGCTACAGAAGTTGATTCACCTCAAGATTATTTTACTGGAATTGTTTAAGTCCCTCTTAAAGCGATTAGGATTCGAGAATGGAAGTCAGGTGACTTGATTGTCACTGTGCGCTAGATTTACTTAAATACAAACGCGTAGCCAAATCCCAGAGACAGGGGAACGAGAGAAAGAAGTTTTTCGGAGGTTAGAGAGCTCGAAGTTTTATTCGAAGCTTTTCGAGACGTCCAGCTTCTACTACGACTATCATGTTCGAACACAGTGATATTGTACCGTACCACGTAAGATCTTTGGTACGTATAATAACATCTTTCTTCGACAATATCATCGTATTAATTCTAAGAGCTCATAATATAAATAATAATTGCAGCTCCGACTGCCACATAGAGATGATTAACCCCTTCGGGACCGGCGGCTTTTACACAAATTTTATTCGTTTGGCACCACTTTTTTTAAAAAAACTACCTTTACTTAAACTATCACAAAAATGCTCTAATATGAGAAAGCAGATATTACTTTTACTTTTTACTGGTGCCTAAAACAAATTCTGTATGCTCTTTTTGAGATTGCATATATGATACCATGGTCCCGAATGGGTTAAGTAATTTTAATCATGATTTGCTAGAATATTCCTCCTGCTTGGTTGTTCCTGATTATGTAATAAAGCTGTGAGGCACAAAATTCTACTACTTACTTCTGGAGTAGGCACATTTTCTTAGTAATATCTGAGTGATACAACCATCCGGCCTACGCCTGTGCGTCGATACATGGAAACCCAACCTAAAACAGATTTCGCCAACTGCCTTTTAAGCTCCAATATGTCACTAGATCACAATATATATATATATGCATTATAATGCCAGATAGAAAAAACTTTCTTTTAGTGGCAAACTACTGGTTCTTTCAGACAGTGGTTGAAGCGCATACTCAGAATATTTTGAAAAAAATTCTAATGATACTACTGATGTACGTAATAAAGGATCACTCAAATTTAGGAGCGGAATCCCAGTACAAAATCTGCAAAAAAAAATAAAATACTTTCGAGTATTTGGCGCCAAAAGACGCGATTTGTCTAGCAACACTTTTTCTCGTTTCCAAAAACAAGCGATTTTAATGCATTTGGAAATTGCCGTTTTATGTGAGTGTTTAAATTCGTAGTACTTTATGAATTTAAATAGTTTATTATTTTTTCTGTAAGCTTATATAATATATATACAAATTGCGTATTGCTGTAGTTATTTATTTTTACACGGTTTCGCCGGCTGGATAAGTTTTAAATGTATTTTAACAGTAACTACCCTATGAAGAACGCTCATATGATACATTTCTGTGTTGAAGTCGTTGTTTCCATAGAAACAATAATTTTCTCTTGTTGTCTCCGACACTAACAATATCTAAATCAAACTGACAGTGCTCAGAATTGGACATTAATTTTTATTTTGAAGCATTTTTAATCAATTTAAATTTTGTTCTAAACCGTAGAATAAGATTGCTAATTTTCTTTATATATACAAATATGTATATGGAAAAACCGTAGTTATAAAAGTCCACCACTTAAGTTAAATTTACTTAAACTAGTTCAGTATGAAGAGTAAAAAAAGTTTTTCCTCAAAGTGCATTTATCACAAAAGCGTATTTTTTTTTCATTTTGTCGCCAACCAGCGATACATCGCCAAAAATACGCAATTTTCATAATTTTTTACGGACGTTATATCGAGGATCCGCAGCAATTTTCTTGTAAGCGTATATATCTGCATGATAAGAATATTCTGTAATTTTTTTAAAAAATTCTGGCATGCTCTTTATGGAAACTTTCCTTGTAAGAATCATAAACTATTTATGTTACATCATCATTTAAGGGTTGTGGTTACTTATGGAGATTTCATACCTAATTTCTTTTTAATTGTCAGTTGAATCGATTAAAAATCGGTATCATCTGCTGATTTATTCACGCAACAAAATATGCAATGCATACCTTTAAAAAATTAAATCATGTTTACTAATTACAATGACTATGCTAAAAAGAAAAAAGTCTGAGTAATGCTTTTTAAAAATATTTTTTAAGGATGTCAAAATGCAGAAATCTTTACCTGTATCGATTTTAATGCCTCTGAAAGACCCCCAGCTTCCGTTCTTATAAATATTCATGATCAAGTCCTTTTCAAGAACGTCTTTGAAAAATGGATCTGTAAAGCTGAAAGGTGGCGGCGCATATCTTTCTTTATTACTGCGAGGAAGGAACACGCATCTACAAAAAGATAAAATGACGTTTTACTACTGCTGCTTCTTAAGTGACTAAAATGCATACCGCTTTCAATTTCCAGAAAATCGTCGTGCCATTTATAATAAAACACCATTATTATGAAAATAAAAAATATATATATTGTAACTATCGTTATGTTACCGTCCCCTGAATACTAGGACCGCGCGCTGAAAGAAAAATGGCGCCTGTCGAAAAATGGCGGGTTTTTTCTGAGCGTTTGTACGGTCCCTCGAATTTGAACACCAATAATTTCTAAACGTTTTTTTCTCCTTATTTGTTTTAGATCAAATAAGTAAAAGAAAAAATTTTGAAATTACTGGTGTGTAAATTCAAGGAACTGTACAAACGCTTAAAAAAACCGCCTGCGACATTCGCCATATTTATGTCAGTGCTCAGGTCTAGTGTTCACGGGGCGGTGGTTATGTTTTGGATTATGATAATGGTAACATCTGCGTTTGTGCTTGTAACTTTCATGCCTTGAAAAAAACTTAAAAGCAGAAATATGTGTTTTCAGTGCCGGAAAGCTTCGAAAATTTATAACATTTAAATTATCATAATTCTGTGACTTTTGTTGGTAGAATAATACAATGTTTACTGTTTTACTTGTCAGAGAATTGCGAAAATGTAACTACATATAACTTAATGGACCAAGAGTGCGTATAAAAATTTAAAATGTGTAACTTTTTGAAAAATAATGGCAGAATTATTTCATCAACATGATCCTAAATCCTATCCTATTTTGAACACTTTTGAATTTACTTTGTCTATGTATCTACAAAAGTTAAAACATTACAGGGCTTTCAATCTCTTTGGGACACCTTGTATAGAAAAATTAAAAAAAAAATATTTAAACCTAAGCAACACTGGAGTGTACATAAAAACATGCCAATATGATAGTTTAATATATTAACCTTATATTTTCTCCATTAGGTTCATGTCGAAGACAGTTTATCATCCCTACAATTCCTGAACTTGCACAATCCTCTGACACAACCCATGTTTTCTTGTTCTCTGTCACAAGACTCACTTTCAGTTCCTCCAACCAAGTCGTGTTGTCTTCAGATAAATGTACGATGTTTCCAGGTTCTGTTGTTGTTCTGGGTCTCAAGAGATACAAATTTCCACAAATATTATGGGAAATTTTACTAATAACAGCAAGTCCTTCTTCTTCAAACCAGTTTTCTAACAAAATCTGAGGAACTATGTTGATATTCTTGCCAGCCAATGAAGCTAGGAGATTTTCGGGCGGCACTATACAATTTTTATGAAATAGTAAAATAAAACCTGTTTGTTCTACTAAAGACGATAGCAAATGCACGTGTTCCTGAGCCTCTTTTTTGTTCATGGCACTAATAGCGCTGATGATAACATTTTGACTCTTTTCTGTCGCTACAGATGACAGCGATTCATATGAGTGTAAACTGACATCGCATTCTTCCAACTTGCTCTTATCAATTTTTTCAACATCTTTACAAACTAAAATTTTGTTTTTGAATTTCATTCTGTCGGTTCTATCTGTACTTTCGATAATTGTTGGTAAAATCAGGGGAAAGTCGCTACTGATTTCTAAGATATTCTTTCTTCGATATGTATTTTCAAGAATTATTTCAGACATGTATCTCAAACAATAATCATTAGCCAGTAAATTGTTAACAATATCTCTACCGATATCTTGGACGTATCGCCTAAAAACATCTTTATATTCTTTTAAGATACCATTTGATTCTCCAATTGTAGCGACTGACTTCAATGCCATTAATAGTTTCATTTCAATAGGTACGTTTATGTAATTCTCCATATCAAAATCGATTCTGTGTTCGATAACAAACTTCCCCATACTAAAGTCTATGTTGAAATTATTTTGTAACTTATCGATAACTGCGTTGCATGCCATCATGTATTTTGTTAACCTTTCATCTTTGGTTAAAGGTACATAATTGTGAACGTGAGGAACAAACTTGTAATCCTCGAATATGCAGGCGTCAGATTTCTTAAACTGAGGAGGGGAATCAACCTCCAAATTTCGGATTTCAAGTCCAACTGTTCGGCATATTTTAGTGCTTTTATGAAAATTAACAGGAACTCCTGAAAAAAAAATTAAACAAATTAACGCATATTTAACTTATATTTTATGGAAAACTATCATAGTAACATTATTTATCGATTTTAAATACTGTAAAATCCTTTAAATATTGGGTTGTTCGAAAGGTTCCTTTTGTTTGCGAAAACCAATTCGCAACAGAAAATTCTATCATTTAATTATTGGACATTCATTCCGATATCTAACGTCTAATAATTGACGGATGGAATTTTCCGGTGCGAATTGGTTTTCCCAAACGGGAGGAGTTTTCTGTGCAACCCAATAATATACAAGGTGTTTGAGAACTCTTCAAAGTAAAAAAAAAAGGGTGATAGGGGGTGGCAATCTACGGTAAGTGTAGCACACTTGGCAGGTGCACGTATTTTAAGTGTGACGTGCAGACTGAATTTTTTAATTTTCCTAAATTCTGTTTGAGCTTTTTTATAATTTGTTTTTTGTTTCATATACTTTTAAAAATGCTCTCCATAAATAGCACCGCTCTTCAAATCTAGGACAATCTGCAAAAAGTTAAGAGAGAGAAAAACAGACAGCTGAAATTTACATAAATAAATTCTAAAGGGCTTGTCGCGAGTGTGTGCCTTTCTGTGAAATAAATCCACTTGCTCTTAGCCTTCCCTACCCCATTTTTGCAGAACTAGGGGGGAGGAATACTGTTTGGCACAAATATGTTTTGTCTCTGATTATTGAAATTGACTTTTAGTTAAGTAGCAAACTGGATAACGGATACCGAAAAAGAAAATCTGCCGGGTGCTTGGTTAGCAAAGGTGACAACTGTGTGGCTTGCATAAAATATTTGAACACGTGTTCAGGTCTGCCACTGGTGACTATTTTTTAATTCTATCTCGCACCACTTTCTCAAAACAAAAATTTTTGACATAGACTTTGGAAACATATGCAAGAGAAAAATAGTACTAAATTAATTTATTTTAAATAGTGGTGCGAATAGAATATAAAATCAGTCACTTGTGGTAGCCCTGCGTGTTTTGGAAAATCAATAGGTTTTTAGTGTGACATAGTAGATCTCCTTTGTGTGTACCTGTAGTACAATGTGGCAAAGTAACATAATTTTTTAGAAAATAGTTTCCCGTACTATGAAAAAAAAAAAAAAAAACGAAACCTTTTGATGTCTGCCGGATTCAAGACTATTGGACAAATGAATATGGATTTCTGCAATAAAAAAGTGTACTGTACGTGTGTTATGCAGTGAAACTGTCGTATTCGGTACGTCAAGCGTACAAATATATTAAATAAAGATAAATAAGTCAACCCTTAATAGAATAGTCCAAATATATAAAATATTTCTCATTTATGTGAATTATCAAGCCTGTTATAAATTAAAGGTGTGTGTAGATATTTTATTCATTTATTTAACATTAACATGTATTCTTAAGAGCCTATACTGGTCATGCGAAGAAGCGCGCAAGCTCATGTTAAGCCTATGGGAAGGTTATTTTCAAATTTCTCGCTCGCATTTTAATATTTTTAAATGTTTTTTTACTTTCATAGGATAGCTGATGTCGATCTCTAACGTTGTTAGTTTTGACTTTTTAAATTTTGGTTCCAGTTTTTTTTATATAAAGGTGTTTTCATTTTCAGAACCGGTTCCAACCGGTTCAAAAATTGAAAATGTCCGCTTATAAAAAAACTAGAATCAAAATTTAAAAAGTAAAAACTAAGAACGTTAGAGATCGACCTCTGCTATCCTATGCGAAAAAAAATCATTTAAAACTATTAAAATGCGAGCGAGAAATTTGAAAATATCTTTCCCATAGACTTAACATGAGCTTGCGCGTTTCTTCGCATGACTAGTGTAGGCTTTTAATATCTTTAGTGTGTATTTTGTATTATAGCGGCCCCCACCGATGAATCACCAAGCGACTAAGATTTTCGCCAAATTATAAAACATATATGACATTATAATAATATATGATGTATATAACATTTCGTAACATATATGGTCAAATTATATTCATACATGACACATATGTGATATATACAATATATGATACGTGGATAAAACGTATATGACGTACATATATGATATGTGTATAAGACATATATGACGTATGTATGATCTATAAGACTTAAATAATATCTATATAATGACGTATATTGCACATATTCGACCTTTTGGAGTATATATATGCGTATATATGATGCACATCCAAGCTTTGCGATAATATTGGCGAAACCATGTCTGTAAACTTGACATAATCGTAATTTCGAGGGTTGTTGTAACAAATCAGTACCCTTTACGGTGAATTATTATAAGTTTAAATATAAAAAGCTTTATTCGTGTAAAAAAAAAAAAAAGAATTGGCTTGTCATGCGCAATGATTTTTAACACGGGTTTAGGATAGCACTAATGGAAGGTTGCCGATCCCTCGCATCTTAAATCTGTACCTTGGTAGAATAAGGGCCAATCTCTAAAATCACTAGTTTTCGTCTATGTCCAGCAATCACTTCGCAACAGTCATAGGTAAAAAAGAAAAAATGTCATTGCACATCCCCCTCTTTCTATATACCTCAAAAAATTAAATTATCCAAACTGCAATCATCCAGATTTCCAAATATCCGGATCGATAGTAAAAAAAATGCATTTAAGAAAAAGCCCTTATTCAAATGCAAATTGCAGGTATGCGTTTATGAAGATATAATTTCCTTGAAGTTCCTATTTAACCATTTTGCTACTAATTTATTTTTTCGCGTGAAATTCTCACAAGTCACAGTGCATAACTATTTCTCTTCGTCTTCATCATTTGAATTGTCTGCATAACTTAGGTGATTTTTCTGCAGTTTCCTGTCTGTGTTTTATTCGCTGTCACTTCAGTTGGAAGTTAAATCATCAGTTTAGCGTTTCAAAATTACGATCGGTTAGAGGGACACATATGTCCCGTAAGTAGTCAAAGGATTAATACAAAGTTAAAATTCCTGTTTAATTGGAAAATTTTGAAGTTAATATTTGGATTATTTAAGGCAAAATAATTGACTTAGTTGGACATGTCCAACTAGCATATCTAAATTTGAATTTTTTGTTTGTTTGTAGTAAAAGTGAGCTTTTTAAAAGACATGTTTTCTAACTCGACATCCTTTTTAACACTTTCCAACCTAGTTGAAAAGTGTTGATGACTTCCGTTTGTCTGGCCGTCTGTCCATGCTCTAACTCCCATAAATATGCTTGGATTGCGCTGCAATTTTTATATGTTATTGTCGTTATCTATAGCATGTACCCTATTTTAACATAAGTGTGTAGCACTTATAATTTTTTTACAGGGACACTCAAAAAAATTCCGTTACATTACGGTCTATGGGGAAAAATCATTTGCGGTTTATTTAATGATGTTACACAATTTCAAACACATTGTAATTTATATATATCACTAAGGTGCATTACAAGAAGATTAATATGGAATTGGTTGTGCATAGCAGTCATCGTTCATTTACAGGGACAGTCAAAAGAATTCCGTTACATTACGTCTATGGAGAAAAATCGTTTGCGGTTTAATTAAATAATGTTTCATTATTTCAAACGCATTGAAATTTATATATATCACTAACGTGCATTACAAGAAGCTTACTACAGAATATTGTGTGTATAGCAATCATCGTTCATTTACAGGGACACACAAAAGTATTCTCTACTGTCTGTTAACAATAATTCCTGGAAGTGCGTTTTAAGTTGTTGAACGCGATTTTAAATTTAACTCACTTTTTGTCTATTACTTGGTGTGTATAAATTCTGTAGATCCTATACAGGGCAGAACAAAAGTTCGCGAACACATTTCCGTTTATTGACAGAAACTCCAGAAGGAGAATTTTAAACTGTGCTACGCGTTTCCTAACTAAACTAAAATTTAGCATCCTATGTAGTATATATACAAATCTATAGATCCTATACAGGGCTGAATAAAAGTATTCGGATATTTTTACGAATATTGCATATGTTGGAAATATATGTTGCAAGTCCTTGAAATTACGTTTTAAAGTATGTTATGCGTTTTCCAAATTGTTTACTTAGATGTTGTCTTTCAGCTTATTAAACGGTAATGATTTGTAAAATTATTTTGGAAGCTTTGGAAAGTGTTACATAATCTATGCTTGACGCATGATTTTTCGTTCTTGTTAATGGTATGAAAGAAGAAAAACCTTATTAACCATACAATAAATAGAAATTAGCAGTAAAAGAAAACAGTAATGACGTATTCCCCAACACAGTGTATTTTCTTCTTATCTTTGCTAATTTATATTTATTGTATGTTTAATAAGATTTTATTTTTTCATATCATTAAAAAGGATGTCGAGTTACCTAATAATCAACTAGCGCATCTAAATATGAATATTTTTTTATTGTTTGTAATAAAAGTGATATTGTTAAAAGTCATGTTTTCTAACTCGACATCCTTTTTAACACCAGAGCTACCGGAAATTTTACTCAAGTTTTTTAAAACTATTTCACACCAGAAATTTTATTTAAAACTACTTAACTTATTCATTTAACGTATTTCTGTGAGTTTTATATTTAATTTATTTTAAAAAGAAATTTCTGGTTCGAATCGGAATATGTCTATTTGGTAATCACTAGATTAATTTTAACACAATTATTTCAAACTAGCCGCCTCTGGCGACCAGTTTGGTCGCCCTTAAATGTATGTTAAGCATTGTAACAAATTATTTTTATTCATAATTTATTTTTTTCCTTAATCCTCCACCAAATCGGAAAAATCTAATAGACAAATCAAGAACTTTTGCGATCGTGGTAGCATTTTGCATATTTTTTATTTTTATGCATTTCATCTTTCTTGACAAAAACCGCTTAACCCACTTTATAATAAATTAATCATTGTATGTGTTTTATAATAAAATTGTGTGTTTTTTAATATAAAATAAACTATTTCATAATAAAATAAAAGTACATGCTGTTTTAGTAATCTCTAATAGGTACCTGAAAATGGGATTTTCTCGCCAAAATGGCACAAAACAAAAATCGCGCCAACCCCGGTGCGTCCGTGACAGCTGTTCCAATTTAAAATACATGACGTTCACATTTTTCTTTAAAATAGAAAATAGATAAAGAAAAAAAATATCATAAATCAAAACATTTTATTTCAAAATTAAAGTATCGTTTCTAATTTGCACACGCGAAAAATAAAAGCTGACAATTCGTTTCGAAATTTGATCCATTAAATATTATTACATGAGTTCAACTTACGTCAAGAAAAGATCCGGAAGGAAGTTGATTTGTATAGAACAGAATTGTGGTAAACATTGACTGTCTCACTGGTGCTGATTATTTTTTTTACACCAGGCAGCGGTCCAAAAATTCATGGTTTAATATTTTAAACGTTCACAACGAATGAATCTTTTTTTTTTTTTTTTTTTTTTTTTTTACTTTCATGGATAGAGAATTTGAGCTGCGAACCTAATTTAAACTGAAGTTATTGCAGAATGTATACATAATTGAACGTAAATCGTCTCTCGAATATTAATTTATTTTGAACGATCTTTCTAAAAATGTAACTTTTATGCAGTTTTATTCGAAAAAATAATTTTGAATAAAAATGGCCACCTGGCATATGAAAAGGCGAAGCGGGCATCCCGAAACTGTTCGAAACCCGAATTCCAATTCCATCCAAGTGCGTTTCAGCATGCTAACATCAACAGTAGTTACAACTGTTTGATGAAATCTGAACAAAAGTTAATAGTCTCATGTAATTGAAACAAAAGATCCAAACAGCAGTAGCTACTGTTGATGTTAGCATGAAAACGTTCGTGAATTGAATTGGAATATCGTCTTGATATTCTGCGTGCTACGAAAGGATCTCATGTTGAAGTTTACTAAGGCAGTAGAAAAAAACTTTTTAAGTTACTCTATGCACTGTTGTAATTATTTTTGCTGTAGGCCTATTATTATTTTTTTAAATAAATTTCTGAAGTTGTACGGAGACTTTTGGGACACCCTGTACAATAAATAGAAATTTGCAAACAAAAAAAAATAAACATTAATGACGTATTCCCCTACACAATGTATTTTCCTCTTATCTATTAAAAATGTACCTATTAGACCTTCTCTTAAACATTTTTCTGCGCAACTTCTTAGGGCTTTTGGACATATCTTGAAAGAAAGGGCTCCCGTTGGCAGCATGAATGATTGATCTTCAGCCGAGTACATGTAGAAGAGTAACAACGCATCCATAAATGTGATCCAGTTGTCTTTCCATTCCACAAATCCTTCACTTCCTGAAAAAATAGAAATGTTTGCAAAGATGAGAATATAAAGTAAAAGTCTCATTTGAGTTATATTTAAGAAAGTTTTCTGATGGCGACTGCACAGAATAGCTACACTGTTAAAACTTTGCAGCAAACTGTCCAGTCATTCGATCGTTTTTATAGAAAACGGTTACATAACCGCAATGTAACTTTATTCTGACCATAATATGGGCAATGATAATATGGTGAGATTATGCACAGGTTTCTCACTGGCTTTTGGCTAACCTTTACAATTTGGCTAAACATTGTAGAAAACGTATAGTCAAATTCATATAATGACAGTAATAAATTCGTTCTGAAACACAGATTATAAAACTGCTCTTGAAACTTTCTCGTTTTCCTTTTAAATATGTGTTTGATTTTTTTAAATCCCTTTTGGAATTGTTATTTAACTAATCTTAACTATCGGTTATATCTAATATATAAAAATGAAAATTTGTCTGTCTGTCTGTCTGCACTTCTATATAAATCAACAGTTTGGAAGCCTGAATTGTGAAATGTTACTTGTAGGTGTATTAAAACACGGCAGAGGCAACTAAAGTAATACGGAATCGAAATAATGTATAGTTAATTTTTAATTCATAAAAACCCAAAAATCTAACAGCCTTTTCCTATCAAATTTAAATATTTTTTTGTTATAGTAGTTGCCAACAATTAAAAATCCACAGTAAAATTATTTCTAGAATAATTAATTTTCTATTGAAAGATTTCCACGTGAAAAATTAATATGAAATAAAAAGTTGAAACCATTCGAAAAAAAGATTAATATGACGCCATATCTACTATATATATAAAACACAAACGAAAATTTCGTTCCGATCCCTTATAACTCGAGTTCCACCGAAGGGATTTTGATGGAACTTGCACTGTTCGATAGATATTTTTTCAGGGAAGGTTTTAGTATATAACACAACGTTCTACGTAGATTAGTTATAGAATTAAGATGGAAAGTTCTGTTATTTTGGACGATAAGGTTACCATAGGTCATTTTTTGGCGACCGTTATCGTTGGCGAAAGAATTGAAACGGCTATATCAGAAAATAATTCAAACACATAGAAAACTAAAAGAAAAATTCTCTTATTAATTTTATTTAAAATACCCCCCCCCCCCCCCCCCGCAAAAAAAGAAAAAGGAAAAAAACTGTTTTAATGAGGGATAATATTATAAAGCGAAAATATTTAATTTAAACCCCAAAGGAATGTTTGTAATGCTTAAAAATATTTGCAATGCATGAGATTGCAATTCAGTCAATATTTGGCGGTTTATCGTTTGTGTCAGGTTAACAAAATCTGATCTTTTGATTAGATATTATATGAGTGACAATTTTTTTTTCATTTTTTTGCCTTTCTGTTAATTTTGTTTTATATATAACTCCCCCTATCATGTGACTTACAGGAGAAACTAGAAGATGTAATTGTAAAAATGACTGCATTTATGAGTTACATGTTATTTGTTTATTTACGATTTTGATTTTAAATTAGGCGCCAAACAATGTGATTTTAAGCCAAAAAGGCAGAAACGTGACATGAGTTTGAGCTTTATTAGCAATAATAGTGTTTTTTCGGATATACAAGATCCTCTTTGGAGTAAATTTTTATATTCAAATGCAAATTATATCAATAGCAGTTATTGTTATAAATACGCGATCGAATATTTAAATTTTAGTGAATGTCTGCCACTCAAACACATATTGTCAAATAGTTAAATTTTAGATATTTAAATATTTACTACGGAAACATGCCGGTTTGTTTTCACCAAACATATGATTTTTATAGCCTCGAATTCAGATCAGCGAATATTGTCTATTCTTTTATTTTTGTTTCTTTAACAAATCGCCAATTTCACTTATAGAAATATTCACTGCGTCAAAAGTTAGGAACTAAAGAATATTCTTAAGGAGATGTGTGCAATTATGCGTTATTACTATCACAAAAGACAACATTTTGTAATAAAAATTGCGTGCTGAAATAAATTTTCGATGCTCTTTTTGATTCGTCATTGTTTTTAAAAGATATTGGACTAATCGTCCGTATTCCGGTCACCTGCCAGTTGGCATTTTTACTATATTGTTGAAAGTTTCGTTTATGTTTCAAAGTTAGTCTGGACGACGATTCAGCTTACAGAAGATTAGACGACTTTTGAAATTAGCGATTGCTAAATTTATGGGGGTTTTTTTTCATTATGAAGCAAAGTTTTACCAAAAAAGCAATGCTTCCAATCAATGTACGGAAAAACTTTGTAATGTCAATGGTGGCGAATAAAATAAATAATATTTGTCGATTTATCATTTCAGCCTGGATAAGAAAAACGAGTAGCTGAAATTCTGATTAGATAATTTTTCGATCATTCTAAAGCATTTTCGACTTACACACATCCATAGCAGCTAAACATAGTAGCAAATTAATTTATTTTTGCGTGTTATTATGCTCTTTAGTGAAATGCAAAGAAAAAATTCGGTTTAAGTATTCACCAAAAAGATTATTACTAAACATTTTGCATAACTAACTTTATCATTGTCAGTTTTGTATAAGGTATGGAATTTTGCTAATGAAAGATCTATAATTGAATTAACAGTAATTTGACATTATTTAATGGAACATAGTTTGGCGTGTCAATAACATCGTTTTGTAAGTAACTCTGGTACATTAGTAACCATATCGTTTCAAGCACTTCTAATGTTTGACGTTAAAATTGGATATCGTCAAGATTATGGAAGATTAGGAAGATTTTATTGGATGCAAAGTAGAAGTTTATTCTTCTACCGGATTTAATCATCGGGGTTTTTTTTTCAGGTTAACAGTTACACGAATGCAACTGGTCTAAAAAATGGAAAGACAGTAAAAATTGCGTCATTTTAATTTTATTCAAATTATTCAGCTTTAAAAATGCACTTTTTTATGTTTCACCAGGTTTTTTTTAAATAGGAAAGTTAAACACTGTTCTTTATGTGCAAGCAATTTATTACGTTTTTGACTGTATTTACTCTGCTGGAATGGAAAGATGAAAAACCGTAGTAGAGTTGCCTGAAGAGGACGTATATTACGAAATATAATCCTTCCTAATAATATTATAAATCTGATTGTGTGCAAATGTTAGGCTGAAGCCAGCGTCAAAATGGAGCATTTAATGATCCTGTACGGTACACATAGGTTGATTATAATCCTCATATGAACATAGGCTGGTTTTTGTTTATTTTATTCAAATATTTTTCTTAATAATTCAAAATTTCGTTATTTTCATAGAGAATAAATGGACATTTTTTCGTATAATATTTTTAAATGGTTAAATTTACTTTACCGTTGCTAATATTTTATCGTTGCCAAAACTAAATCAAAGCCCGGAATAATAATTTTTACTCAACAATTAATTTTCAATTGAAAGATTTTCACTTGAAAAAAAGAAAATTCAAAAGAATTCAAAAGAAGAGGAATTTCCGTGATATTTGAAACACAAATATGGAGTATTTGTTATTATACATGAAGTATGAATATTGGTTACGTTGAGAAGATATTTTCTGTCAAAAACTGCGTTAACTTTAGAAGGAAAAACTGAACAATAATCATATATTAAGAAAATATTTCGCTTGGACCATGGAACTATGAAAAGGATCCTCCTTGGCTTGAACAAATATGACGTCATAAATAAAACATATTTTCAAATATTCGTAACATTACAAGGAGCATAAATATCAGTGTATAATAAAAGTATATACATAATGGATCTCAGATTTAAGATGGATAACTGAAATATGTTTTTTGATACTGATTAATTTTGAAAATCAGTTACATACAGACGAGAGTTTTCTGTTAAAAATCCCGTTATGATTGCCAGGAAAAGAAAATTAACAAGAATTATATCATTAAAAGAGATTTCTCTGGAGTCAAAGTGACGTCATATTTCAAATAAAACGGGATTTTTCAAATATGTTTCAAATGGTGCTTGAATCAATTTCATACATTTATAATTACAGAGTACAGTGAAAGAATAGAGAGGCAGTGAACCGTCAAATCGGCTTGCAATATGAAGCCGGTTATCGCTCAAATCATTAGGCCCAAGGGCTGACTTCATTGGACGGGAAGAGGTTTTCAAAGCAAGCCGCCAGTTGTTTAGGCCAACTGTAGGGTTGCATTTTCAGCATCACGCCAAACATAAACATTTCATATCTATTTATTCTCTGAACGCTGCGATTAATAATACAAGCATCAGTAAGATTTTTAGGAAAAGAAAATTGAACACAAGTCTATTGTTTTAAAATCTGACTGTCTGTTTGTATTTCGCAACTACTACTCTTAATTCAATGATATTTACTTAACACCATCATTGATCTAAGGATGTCATATAAACTCTGAGAATTTAAAATTTTGAATTAGATTCCGAGATATTATTTTTTTTTTTTTTTTTTTTTTTTTTTTTGTAAATTTTAACGAAATTTCTCTAAAAACGGTAATTAAATTACTCCATTTTTGTGTATAAAAAAAAGAAGAAATAAAACGGATGAATGCATTTTTATTCCATTTTCTCATTAAAACTGAAAAAAGAATTTATTTTCAATTTGAATAGTTGGTGACAAAAAAAAAAAAAAATCTTGATTACAGTAGAATTTCCGAAAATAAAAAACATATTTCCACATTTTCATACTTTATGAATTATTTTATTCTGCAGAACAAAAATTGTCTGTCAGCATATTGTCAAGAAATTAAGAGTTATTTCAGCTATAGATTAAACCAAGGAGGCAAATTTTCTGTTACATGCAAACGTAACACTTGCAATTGCAAAGCTTTTCGCAACCCCAAATTACATGCAAACGTAACACTTGCAATTGCAAAGCTTTTCGCAACCCCAAATTACATGCAAACGTAACATTTACATGTAATTTGCACCCAAATTAATTTTAATTTGAACCCTTATAAATGTTAATTTGCATTGAAAATTACATGCAAAAGTAATGTTTACATATAATTTTGGGTTGCAAAAAGCTTTGCAATTGCGTGCAATTGTTACGTTTGCATGTAACTGTTACTGTTACATGCAAACGTAACACATGTAAAGGTTACGTTTGCATGTAATTTTGGGTTGCAAAAAGCTATGCAATTGAAGCTCCTTGCATTTAGGTGTAGAATTATTCCTCCATATTCACAAGAATTGAATTTAAACAAAAAGCATATACTATTTCCAATGAATTATTTTTAAATGATGGCTGTTGAAACGTTTTTCAAAGTCGTTAAAAGTAAAACGGTTTATCAGGTAAAACTGATATTTGTTTTTTGACAAATTGTACTTTTCTAAAACTGAGCTATGTCAAGGCCCCTATAACAAAGAAATACCGCATTTTCTCCTATGAAATATGATAAAGAGTTAGTTAATTATTTACGTTTTTATTTATCGGCGGTGAAATATTTTGCATGATTAATGCATTTATTCTTCTTTTAATGTTACGTGAACGAAGTCACGGGTAACAGCTAGTGTAACATAAAGTGAGATTGTACTTACGTTACCAGAACCTCACATAGAGACAAGAGAGAGGAACGGAGTTGAAGAACTTAAAGACGAAAATGAATCACCCGAACATTATTTAAGTTCAATGGTCAATCTATGCAATCATTGTAATGCTCTCTTTTTAATTTATGTTGACTGGAGAACATTTTAGTTCCTGTTGCCATAATCTCATAATGGCCTCATTTCCCTACCAAACTAGACTACAAATGATCAACTAAATGAGTTGCTTCTTATTAGCCCAAATTTTGTCCAATGTATGATATAATATAACGCAATGTCGTTCGCATCGTTTACAGCAATATTGAAGGGAAACCCAAGTGAACGTCCCTATTGCTTTAAAATACATGCTCAAATCCATTGATATAATTCGTTTGAAAATTTTGACTAGAGTACCATCCGAAAGGTGAAGATCCATATTCCTTTAAAATAAAAAGCCATTTCGTATGATTTAAGGTACATTTAGAAAAATGGCCCAGCGCAGCGGGCGTAGCATGCTAGTTGGTAATACAACAGAAATTTTTATACATTTCTCAATAATACAAAGATTATGAGTATATGTAAGTACAGAAAGCAGGTTAATATGACGTCATTAGAGAATTAAAAATAAAATTAATATGACGTCATATTGAAAGTTAATGATATGAATAATGATATGAAACTAACGGACTTTTTCAAATGTTTGAGAATCATACAAAGAGAGTATCAATATGAATAATAGAGAGAGCAAGTAGATATGACGTCAACATGCGAATATAACGTCATATGGGTTTGAGGAACGGATTGAATCATGATAAAAAACCGACTATGGAAATATTGATATATTGTAACATTTTGAAATTCTCTATACAACATGTTTCATTTTGAAATTGATTTTTTTTGTCCCATTTAGTCCACATGACATATATTATTATGACAGAGTATAAGAGGGAACTTCGCCCGCTATCGGCCGGTTCAGATATTCGGAAAACGAAAAAATTGACCGAAAAAGTTTTACTTTGTAAAAAACATTGCCTTTTTTTTTGGGGGGGGGGGGGGGAGAAATGAAAGTTATTTGGATTTATTAAAGAAAGAATAAAGTGTTTTGAAAGGAATATTAAACGAAACACTTTGTGCGATCTTCGATCACACTTACCCATTTGTTTTATTTTATTAAACACGAATTAATTTGAAAAATAATATTTAACAATAAATTACATAAAAATAATTAGTATAATAAAAATCTAGATTATAAAAATAAAAGATGAGAAGAATATTGTTGTCGTTGTTGTTTAGTAAATTTATATCATTATGTTTAGAATAAATATTTTATGCGTTAAAACAGATTATGTATTTCCGAAACTTACAATTACATAAAAATAATTAGTACAGCAAAAATTTAGATTGTAAAAAAAAAAAAAAAGGTGAGAAGAAAATTTTTATTGTTGTTGTTTAGTAAATTTATATCATTATGTTTAGAATAAATATTTTATGTGTAAAAACAGTTTATGTATTTTACCTTTACCATCGAAACACCATCGAATTACATAAAATTAATAGTAAAACAAATTATTTAATTATTTCTAATTTGTATAACATAATTAGTATAACAAAAATTTAGATTATAAAAATAGAGAAGAGAAGAAAGTTTTTGTGTTTGCTGTTTAGTAAATTTATATCATTATATTCAGAATAGATATCTTATAGATAAAACAAGTCATGTATTATACTTTACCGTCGAAACTTGCTTCAACGAGTCTTCTAAAGGCTGGTCCATACTCGTATCCTGCAATTCTAAGTTCGTCATAGATGTCTACACCTGATATACGGCTAGAAGTGTCCTTTTCGTCCATAGTTATAGTAGGATGAGCTTCACAAAACTGAATGTTATCTTCGTCGTAAATTCGACCGCTGGCTACTAAACTGTTGCTCTCTGTTATTTCAAATTTTCCAGTATTCTCCAAAATCGTCACATGAAAGGTAATTGCTGAAAAAGAAGTGTTAATTTTGTAACAAAGTATGTTGGTGAAAAAACAAAGAAATACAATGTATCATTATTATACAAATTGCACTAAATTTGAGTAAATGTTTTTATTAGTATAACCAAAATATAAATAACTAGAGGGTGAATAATATTTACAGTAGGAACGTCTGTTTTTGTACCCCCCCCCCCCACAGTTATAGAACAATTCGGTTCTTGAACAAGAAATTCGAACAAAATTCGATTATGTTCTCGAACAGAAAAAACATTTTTTGAAAAGTGAGAATGTCTTCGCCAAATCGACCGAATGAAAACGCTTTCTGATTATTTCTTTCTCGTTCTTTCTTCAAAAACTGATTTGTTCCTTATTTTTGACGCGTTTTGACATACATAAGGTGCAGGGATCGCATTAACAAAAATCATGCTGTTTGAGCAGTGTTGAATTCAGGGGTCCCCCCCCCCACCTGAGCATTGAAGTGTCCCTCCGGAAGATTTGATATTTTATGCTTTTAATGGTGAAAAAGTGCAATTTTCCCCCCGAAACTCTATAATGCCCCCCCCCCCTCGGAGCCACAGAAATCCCTCCCGGAGAAAAGTGTCTGAATTCAACATTATGTTTGAGATTCCTGTAGAGATTGGTTGCTAAATTCACCGATTTTTATTTCTGTTTCATTTCTTCTTCTGTTTTCCTATTTTCATTTTTAAAGGGTACGTAACACATATACATGCACATACACAAAATAAAAACATCTTTTACTTAAGCAAGGTGTCAAATACATGTAAAACAAAATATCCAAACTTGACATGTTTCGGTTTAAAGTATAAAACCATAATCATAAGTACACATACATCGTCAAAATCAAACCCGAATGACACTGGACACTACAATATATACAAAACACAAAACAACAAACACGCCATCTACAATCAAACAAACAAAGTAAAAGAACAGAAAAACATTAATCATCAAATAAAGCTTGTATACACAATTGCCGCCCTCTATTCGAATTAGCCACACAATATTTATTTAAAAGCTCTAACCATAAAAGTGGAATAATAATTTTGTTGTTTTCGGCAATTGTGCATAACAAATATCAGATTGTTTCAAAATCTCAGACATCCTAGAATTTTAAACTGCTGTATCTCATCCATTTTTTAAGATTTTTTAAGCCAAAACAAAACAATGTTCCAGAATCCTTGTATCACGTTCTAACACTTAACGGAAACAAGTTTTTAAATTTATTTATTTATTTATTTATTTATTTATTTGCTTATTTGCACATTTTTTTTAATTAAAATTTTTTTACCTGGCCGCCATTTTGAAACAAGATGGCGGATGAAGCTGGCCAATGAACTCGATCGAGTCCTTGGTATGCCCTATACCAGGGTCGGCGAACCTATGGCACGCTAGAGGATATGTTTGGCACGCTGTTGATTAAACCAAATTAAGTCAAACTCTCCAAAATTCTACACATCATTATTTTTCTTCCATTAATACACGAACTTGACTGGCAATAGCTTTAGATTGTTATGATAATTACTTATGTATAAGTCATACCAATGAATTACCCATTTCGGAATCATTTAACCTGTAAATGTATAGTGATGCAAAATTGCATCACTTTTTATTTAACTTTTAATAAATAAATCAAGTTCTTTGCCACCACTATATTTATATAGAAATATTAATGCTATAAAAATCGTATAAAATATGCTATTAAACAAATTTAAAAATCTATCTTAACATTTCTGGTGTCTAATTCTTAAGTATAAAAAAATTCAATTCTAAAAGAAAAATTCATGCATTTATGGTTAAATTTATTATCTACCCAGAGGTGACTCCAATTGATAAACTGATCTTGATTGTATTCGATTGGTTGGAAATTTCAGAAATTAAAGTGTAGTTTATCGACTTCCAATCCAGCTCAGTATAAACTCAGCAATTTCTCAAATTGAGAGAGGATTTGGAGATGATCGAAAAATAAAGAATACCAGGCATCATAAACAAAAATGTTGATAGTAAAATTATGTACACTTTGAATTCAATTCCTGAAGATGTTGACATTTGCCCCATGTTCACAATCTCTCCCTCTACTTATGCTTGTGAATCATTATTATCAGAGATGAACAATATTAAAAATTCTAATCGAATCAACTTGTCAGATGACTCCAGATCATCATGTATTTTACTAAAAATGACCAATTATGAGCCCATCATATGGTATCCAAGATGCAACATCAGAAATCACATTAATTTAATTGCTTTACTTTCTTCTCTTTTTAATTACTTTAAAAATGTAATTACAGTTAGACATTGTTAAACCATCACTCTGCATATTACGCTAGTTTATTAAGGTCCCAACCAAAGAAGGAAATAGAGGTAAAAAATCCTAATAAATCTTGACTTGAAAATATGAGATCTGCTAAACCTTCACTTATTTTATCTTCGACTTACGATTTATCTTTTTTGTATAAACGATGGCGTAAAATTGATAGAAGAAAAAAACATTTATGACAATGAGCTAAATGAGAGTAATTACGAACTCGGTGAAGAGAAACTAACACCGAAATTGCAAGATGCTATTGCTGCATTACGTACTTTACAAAGTTTATAATTTTCTTCTGAAAAAAGGAAGATTTTGCAATGCTTATGAAATTAGAAAATAAAATTGAATCAACCAAAACCAAACAGAAAACAGATTTCTTTAGCAGACTTTTTAGGTAATGTTTTTTTTATTTGCTAATATCTTCTTATGCATTGTACACTGTAAAAAAAAAAAGGGTCGATCTACTACAATAATTTTAGTTTATCTCATTGATTTTTGCAATTACTAAAAATTTGTTTGTATTCTTACTCAGTTACAAGAAAATCTGCAAGAATTACTAGAAAACACCTAGCAACATTACTAGAAAACAGCTAGCAACGATTCCGGTTTTTAGTACCGGTTACTAAAAAAATCTATGGAATACAAATATACTAAAAAATTTTTAGTAACTCAGGATTTCTTTTTACAGTGTAATATATTTTTTTAATCACATGGCTAATAATTTTCCATTTAATAGCAGGTGTAAAACAAATATTTTGCAGATATGATTCGTAAATGATTTTTTTCGATGTTTCTTTTCTCATTGTACATTTTAAAATAAAATTACCTCAATTATAAAACCACCACACGTTGCTTCCCAAGGGGCAACACAATCTATTACCATAATTATTACATTCATTTGGCAAGTTGTTTCGAAGTTTCGATTTGAGTTTTTAATATTTTTTAAGATTGCTATAATTATTTCTTATTCTTATCTTCTTTCTATAATTATTACTATAATTAATTAACCTTTTCATGTAACCTTTTCATGTGCGTTGAGCTCAAGAACACAATTTGTAATCTTTTAGCACAAATAATTCAAAATTTTGGTTTGAGTTTGCAATTTTTGAGTTTTCAAGACATTTAATATGAATGTTGATATTAATATTATGTTTATATTATTACCTGCAGGTATGTTATCCATATATATCTTAATCTAATAATAATAAAAGTAATTTTATTCCTTATTTTTTCAGGTTTTTTTTTCGCGCAGATGGGCGGGGTTTGGGGGTTGGCACGCCATGGTCGCTTGAAAAAGTTTTTGGAAGAAAATTGGCACGCGGATGTGAAAAGGTTCGCCGACCCTGCCCTATACGCATACTCAGTCACATCTAAATCGGTTTTTAAATAAGAGAGTTACAGCATGACAAATGTCAGATAAATCTATATGCATGGATATATAAATCAACATTTGAACGAAGGGTGGTTTGGGGGTCTGGGGGTCATGATCGGTGAAAATATACCAAAATTTTTGTAATTGCTTTCCTCCAAACGGCTGCAATAGGTAGGTTTTTGCAAGCTATCTAAATGATAGCCTTTGATCATCTCCCTTCACCCCCACGGTAATCTAAACGCTTATTGATGCTCACATCAGTAGTCATTATAAGTAATTATTTCGGCCATAAGTATGTGCTTTGCTTACGTTAAAAGCGCCATTAGATTTATTTCACTGTCTCTGTTTTCACTTCTAAATATAAACTTCCCAGCGCTTATACTTGGCATCTAATGGATACGTTAAAATTTCTGTTACACCAATTAATAAATAACTTGTCTGGATTGCAATTCAAAATTTGCATTATAATAAATATCCATCATTTTGTTTCAAGATGGCGGCCATTTAAAAATTTAAAACTAAAATAAATATACCAAAAAAATAATAATTCAAATTTATTTTTTAATTACGTGTTAGTCCTTGATACAAGGATTCCAGAGCATTTTTTGGTTTACCTCTATCTTAAAAAATGGTTGAGATAGAGCAGTTTGAAATTCTAGGGTGGCTGACATTTTGAAACAAAACAGCACATTAACGCCATTACTTGCAAATTATTTTCTTTCATTGTTGTAATAATTTTCCCAATCATACGCATAAAACTACATATTCATATTCGTTAGCGCCAAAATTGGCGACAAAATTGACAAAATTGGCGACATTTGGCGAAATATCGCCAAATTTGGCGACCAAAATAAGTCTTCATAAATGAAGCCAATTTGGCTATTGCTCAATAATTTGGCGAATTTCTTATTCAAATTCAGTATTAACGAATCTTTTGTAAACGTTTCTTTGCATTTTAACTTGCTATTTTCGTGTAACATTAGCTAAAATTTTAAAACGAAGATATAGGAAAGCTACCTTTTCCTCCCGGTACAGGCCGGAAGGACTTTTTTGGAATTGCTTTCCTCCGAACGTCTGCAATAGGTAGCTTTTTTTAATGAAATCTACCTAAAAGATAGCCTTTGATCATCTCCCTTCACCCACACGGTAATCTAAACGCATATTGATGCTCACATCGGTAGTCATTATAAGCAATTATTTCGGTCATAAGTGTGTGCTTTGTTTACGTTAAAAGCGCCATTAGATTTATTTTACTGTCTCTGTTTTCACTTTTAAATATAAACTTCCCAGCGCTTATCCCTGGCATCTCAATGGATACGTTACAATTTCAATCAGACCAATTAATTACTTGGCAGACCAATTAATTAATAAATTACTTGGCTGGATTGCAATTCAAAATTTGTATTAAACTTGTTATTTATTAGGTTATAATATAGTGTAGAGATTCTGTTTTGGGACTTGTACATCGTATTTGTAGTGCATAACTGTTCATGATTTTTGAGATGATAGTCATGTCATTCACTCTCTGATTCTGGTTTAAGTAACTCCTCGTGCCGTTGGGTGCCTCTCTGGTACTGCTGACATTTCTCTGCTATCTTATTCATCTAACCTCATGATGTCTGTCTTTGTAAAATAGACCTATTGGATTTGGACATACTATTTGTATTTATTTCTTTAAAATTTCATTCACGTATCAAATAAAAATTTAAAGAACCTGGATACTTAATTCGAATCTGACTCCATTTATACACTAGCAGAAACTATATGACAGTTATTAATGAACATGTAAGTTCTTTATAATGTAGATAATGCAATAAAAGACACTTACGCGCAGGGCTCAGAAGAGTTGCTCGGTGAATTTTAAAGTCTTCCACTACAATATTCAGGTCTTCAGCGCTTCCTGTGTTTATCTTTTTGGCAAGTGCTTGCCATGCTAGCCACACGAAGCCAGTAGCAGGAAAAAGAGATCTTCCGTCAATGAAATGATCCAACAGATAACTGTCAGCAGTATCTACTTGAAATTTATGTGTATAAGCACCAGACATATTTTTCCATTTCGGAACATGGTAGGGCTGGGAATGGTTCCATTTTATGAGATCAGATATTTGAGGAGTTCCTCTGGGTACTGGGAATTGAACAGGTCTGTAGAGATTCTCTACCTTTGGATTTAGACCTTCTAGGTATAACCTAAGAAATATAGTGAGCGATTAATCAGAAATTGTTACAAGGAGAATTGCCTGATAAGATATTACGGTAATGAACTGAAACCAAAATAATAAATCAGGGATTTTACAATCAATTGCCATATAAATCTATTATTCTATCATTTTTAAGGAAACGATGAACTTTGAAACTAGTCGTTGGGGGCCACCGTAATACTTACCCATCATGGATATGCATAATGTAAAATATTAAAATAAAAATGTGTAAACTACTTATAAAATGCATTGCAATTCAAATAAAATCGTGACTTGATGACGTCACAAACTTTAAAGGCTTTATTACTGAATTGCTTGAAAGAAACATCTTTATAACTCCAAAAATAATAATCCTATTAACTAGCGGTTTATTGCATCTGATTACGCGTCAAATTTCCAATTAAAATATATCTTTGAAGTGAAATTTGGATGAAATACAGGGTCATGAAAAATCGAAGAGTGTGGAAAATAGGATTCCAAATATCTCGGCAACTAATTATTCGATCGACTTCATGCTGTATGCAAAATTTATGTTTTTTTATTGTTTTTTATATTCATTTCTTAAAATAACCAATTTCGAAAAGTTTTATATACCTTTTATCAGAACGAATATTTCGAGAGTCCGAAAAAAATAGTTCCGGTTAATCGAGGTTATAGAAATGAAATAGGCTTCTTCCCATTATTACATACTAAGTACATACCAAATTGCAAGTCTCTATCTCAATTTTTTCGGGAGATAGAGCGTTTACAGACACACAGACACACACACAGACGGACGGCAAATTTTTTTTTCCTAAAAATATGTTTTTCGGAATCTCCAGTGTCTGAAACGTGTAAATCCGTCAAAAAAATTTTTTCGATTTTCAAAACGATTACAAGACTTACCCTATACTACGTATGATGGGTAAGTAAAAAGAAAAAATGAAATTTGTTTTTGTGTTAAAATTTATTTTAAAAGTTAAAAAATATCAATTATAGTATTGCCATATTGGCTGAAAGTATATTTTCATGTAACAACCGATTTATTAAATCACTTTTAATGAAGAAACTTATCTAAATTTCATATTATTCTTATAGAAATTTTCTAATACATATTTGGACAGTAAGGAAAATAGTTATTTGGGCTGGAGCAATTTCTTGATTTAACCCCTTGGGGACGAGCGACACGTATACGTGACGCATAAGATGCTCAGAATCCTCGATTATTCCCACCAGTTATTTTTTATTGTAAGCTTTGCTTTATGTAATCCTAGCATTTCTGCGATTCAATTTGGCGAAAATTTCTGTTTTGAAAAACCGGTGGTAAAAGATTAAAAATTCTGTAAAGGACGCTCGTTGCGAAGGGGTTAATATTTGGGGTATAAAATGTTAAAACGTACAGTCGACATGAGTTTGTGAACTACATATTTTGTCACTGCAGTTTTGCAGTCTTCCTTGCCCCCATACTTCTTCCGGGTCTTTACAGACTGTGCTTAAGAACAACCGAGAAAAATATATATGCATAAACTGCATAAACAACAAATGACCAATTAAGTTTTAATCTGAACATAAACCATAAGACCTCCCGTCCTGATTGTGTATTTTATCGGTAATTGCTGTAAAATGTCCTACGTAAAGAAATAAACGCACAGAAGAATAAATCAGACACATCTGCAGTCAATTTATTTTTATTTCTAAATATTGTAAAACCTCTTAATAGTGGATACCTCGTAACAGAGAAATTTGTTTCCAATTCCGAGGAAAAAGCATACAGACATATAGGTATTGGGGATCGAAAAAGTGTTAAAAAAATACAGGTCTCCGCTATTTGACAGTGTTCGTTATGGAGGTTTAACTGTAATTACAGCATACTATATTTCCAGCACTGCCATTTATTATATGATTATTTAATTATTTACTTTTGACTAATGCTATATATACTGAATATATGCACGCTTTAGGCCATTCTTAAAATTTATATGTATATTGCGTCTATTTTTTTAACATATTAGTGGAGTACAAAAATCATAAACATGGTTGGCTGCTCCTCTGATTCTGACACTGACTCTTATTGGCCAATGACTTTTTAACGGGAGCCAAAGAAAGGCCTTTCACTGGACTATATACCTTGACTACGAGGGATGTAGATTTAGACTAGGGGAAATAGATCAGCCAAAGTCCGTGAGACTTAGCCCGAGACAAGGGTCGGGCTCGATTTTAAATACCAGTATTCGGTCTCATGCTCAAAGTGAACATTTTATTTATTCGCAAATTGAAAAAAGGAAAAAAAAACTTGCTGTTTTAGAAACAAAAATGTACACATTTAGGAAAGTGTTTATCAATCGTTTAAAAATCATCTTGAAAGGGCAATTGAATAGCTATTGATGAGATATAAGGAGAAATATTCTATTATTCCTTTGCACGCTCAGTGTTCGTAACTTAAAGAAGCCATGGATATCCTTGCCTAGCCTCGCATTGTGTTTGAAGTTCTTTTCCAGAATTATTGAAAATAGAACTCATGTATTTTAATAGCTCTACAGTGATATTTTAAAAGAATACAAATCATAACTTTTGCAGATTCCTGCCAATTATTGGGTATGACAAGCTACTCCTGCCGAAGGCATGCGTACTTCACCGCCGATTCCAGATTCTCATGAATCCATACGAAGTCACCACCAGACAGGACCGGTTTACCCGGACACCTCCGCAGGTGGACTCTTCGGCCATGGGGAGAGACAGAGGCATACGCCACCTGCGCCTCTCTACACTTTCCCAAATGAATTGACGACAGAGGTCGATGCAACATGCGGTGGAGACCAAACTTAGAGGACACCACCACACAACACTTGGGGAGTCCTCCGACAGATTCGTAGCCGGAACCCTAAAGAGGGAACCTGGTCCTAGGCCAATGCTGAACTTCCCCAACGACCCTTGATCTACCGCAGCTTCGGATCATCGAGTCCTAGGGGTGGGGGAGAGAAGGAAACGACTTGTTCGTCGGCTGCGGAAAGGAGGAGGGGCCTCTCGCCAGCCCAGGACCTCGAGACAATTGTTGGGTATAAATAATAAATTTGCTATTTTAAACAGATATCAGGACCGTGGAAATCACGAAAGGCTGTCATGGGGGAGTATTTAGCGTTAATACTTATTTAGATATAAGAAGAAAATTTTAAAGGAGAAAATTAATCAGGCAAAAAATTAAAAATGTTATTAACAATTTTCTACAGCGTATTTTAGGTTTCAGGCTTGGTCTCTGATAACAAAAAAAAATTCGTGCTGGGGTGGACTCGGATTTCGAATCGTTGGGCTTGGGCTCCGAAAAATAGCCCGAACACATATCTAATATATACGGGCAACCGAAAAAATGGCGATTTTCTACTAAATCTATAGGTTTATAGTTTATATAAAAAACTTGTCGATTAAATATTTTTTAAAAAAAGCAAAAGAACTTACTTTCCTAAAGATTCCAAGAAAAATCCTGCGTTATTGTCACTATTTCTCTTCATTAATCCAATGTAAGATGCATCAGAACCTACGGATCTCTTCAATATTGATTGAAGCAGGAAATGGGGTCCAATCTCTATGGTGCAAGCATCAGATGGGACTTTTTTAAGAATGTCATTAAATCGCACAGTCGACATGAGGTTGTGAACAAAATACTCTGCTCCTGCAACTCTGCAGTCTTCCTTTGCCCATTCCTCTTCGGGGTAGCTCGTACTGATCCAGCGTTCGGTTCTAGGCTTTGGATTTCGTATTACCTAATGTGATAAAAAATAATTAAAAACAATAAGTTAACAAGAACGTAAAATAATGCATCACGGCATAGATTTATCAAACACTTTTTAACACTGTTGGAATATTGTTAAGAAATTTCATTTTTGTTGATACAATATCGAAAATATCTAAATAAACATTTTAAAAAAAACACGCACTAAAATTTGATTTTGATGGATGTCCATAGCTGGCAATTTGCGCAATTATTTCGTGCAGCCCTGTATATGATATACACACCTCGTAATACACTACAAACAAGTAAAGTTTTAAAATGCATATCACAGCTGAAAACGCAAATATGCAGTTATGGCTCATAGTCAGTTCTTTAACTGCGTAATTTTGTTTGTCTCTGTAAATAAACAATACATTGTACGTTCTCAATACTGTATGGAAAACATATTGCAGTGCACCTCATGTGTATCAGTTTTATTATGTTTGAAATAGTTTAACATTATTAAAATACGCTGCAAACGATTTTAATTAGATCATAATGTGATAGAATTATTTTGTGCGTTCCTGAAACGAACTATAATTGTTAATTCCTTCATACATTATAGAAAACATATTGTCATACCCTCAGGGAAGCATATCAGTTTCACTATGTTTGAAACAGTTATAAAATCGTTAAAAAGCACTAAAAACGATTTTTTCCCATTGACTTCTAATGTAATGTAATATTTTGAGTGTCCCAGTAAAATGACCCTAACTGTTACTTATTCCATACTCTATAAATAACACGTTATCACCCACCACAATTTTATTATATTTAGAAAAGTGTAACGATATTAAAATGCACCGAATACTTTTGTATGTCCCTGTAAACTAACCATAAATGGTACACACTTCATTTTTAATACAGATCATGCTATTGTAAACCTAAATAATATACAACTATTACATGGCAATCCGAGTATATTTACGTGAACTAGAGAATGTGCAGGCAGACAAATCGACGTGCCAGTCATACGAATTCATATACACTTTTCAACTACATTGGGAAATGTTAAAAATGAAGAAATAAGCCGATTGATTAGGTTTCGCTATTAGTTATTTACTTACTTTATATACATCTAGTTGAAATTCAGGATTGTCTATTTTTACTCATTCATCGCTATGCATACTCGTTTATTCCTAATAAATTAATGCTAAAGGTATGTGCATTTTTTTATCATAGTCTTTGACTTAACTCCTCCAAAACATCGTACTAGACTATTAAAGTTTCTTTAGTTAGCAGAATTGCTTAAAAATTTATCATCTATAAATATTTATCGTTAATGCGCATAAAGTTAACAAGAAAGATAAATCATGCATTAAGCATAGATTATGAGACACTTTCCAACACAATCAGACTACTGTAAGAATAATAACGTGAAGTGTGATATCTAAGTAAACAATTCTCGAAAACGTATAACATATCCGAAAACCCTGTTTCAGTAATTACCATTAATAATCGAAACAATATCTGAATTTTTTGTGCAGCCCTGTATATGATCAATAGATTTGTACGCAGAGTGTCCGAAAAGTCCTGAAACGGTCAAATAACTCGAGAAATATACATCGGATTGAAAAACGGCAAAATGCATGTTCAATATTTTTGAAAAATCTATTTAGGGATATGAAAGTTGCCCCAACTTTGCCTCCCGGGGGGGGGGCAAGGGGAGCAACTTTGAAATCTTAAATGGTGACCCCCATTTTTTATTGCAAATTAGGATTCTAAGAGAAAAAATACGTAACTTTTGTATTGAACATTTTCTTCGAAACATTGTAGATGCCGCTGTAATCAAGTGCAATGCTGTGAGAATCGTTACCATTGCAATGTCTGGTAACGCTCCAATAACTCGAGAAATATACATCAGATTGAAAAACGGAAAAATACGTGTTTAGTATTTTAGAAAAATGGCAAGATTTTTTCAAAACTATTGAACATGCATTTTTCCGTTTTTCAATATGATGTATATTTCTCGAGTTATTTGACCGTTTCCAGACTTTTCGGACACCCTGTATATGCTACATAAAATGCTAAAACGCACAGCAAAGTTCAAAATTTCAATTCTTCAATTTCGGTCAATGAAAGATAATGTACTCGACATTTTTTGCGTAGCCCTATATATGATCTATAGAATTTATACACACCTAGCAATATGTTAAAAATTAGTTACATTTAAAAACGCGTGTTAAAACGGAAAACTTGCTTCCAGAAATTACTGTTCACAGACAGTACTGTACCGAATTATGTTGTGTGTCCCTGTAAATGAGCGATGGATACTATGCTCCCTAGAGGTCTGCACGGGCCGAAATTTCGAGGCCCGGGCCCGGCCTGACCCATACAAAAAAATTTGGCCCGGCCCGGCCCGATACAAAAATTAAAAGTTCGACCCGAGCCCGGCCCGGCCCGGAAAAAAGTTAAAATCTCGGCCCGAGCCCGGCCCGAGTGAATTTCTACAAAACATAATTTTTACGTCGATTTGGTTAAAAATTTGCCTTGTAGGAGGAGATCTAACCAAAAATTCCTATCTTAGCCTTTTTTTTTTCATGTTTATAATCTTCATTTTTATAGAAGTGCCGCAAGCTGGAATGTTTATTCTTTCAATAAATCTCTATTTGTTGTATGTATGTGTTTAAGTTATTATCAATATTCTTAATCCATATTCCATTTATTGAAGTGTTAAAAATCAGAAAAATGCTATACAGTAAAATCTTCTAAGATGGAATTGCATAGGGAAGAAACAAAATGAGTTATAGACAATTTGCCTTCTTATCAGGTGTAAATATATTATATATTCTTTTCTTACGTATTAGTATATTCATTTTTAATGGATCAACACATTTTTCAATTTAAGACAGGATTCCGTCATAAGCAGGTTCTTTTTCACACGTTTTACTATATTTTAATTTAGCCCTATTTTAATAAGTGTATAAATCTACTATTCTTTAAAAAGAATAAATTTTAATGTTTAATTATAAAATAATGGCGATTTAAAAATGTATGCATGTTTTGCAAAGATTTTTATGCCAGAACTTATTTTACTGACCTTCGAACGGACCAGGCACGCCGAGACAATGATTTTCATACGGGTCAAAACCAGGACTAAACCTTTTGAGGCGTGAAGACTAGGAAGAAAGAAACCAGTCCCGGCTCTGTACGGAAAAAATAATTTAAGGCACGGCCTTATCCTTCAGGAAAACAGTAAGGCCAGGCCCGGCCCGTAAAGAGTAATCACTAGGCCTGGCCCAAGCCTTCAGAAAAAAATATGGCCCGGGCCCGGCCCGAGTGCCGTGAAGAAAAATAGGCCCGAGCCCGGCCCGTGCAGATCTCTAATGCTCCCTATAATCTATGGTAAGCATTTTGTAATGCACCTCAGTGATGTCTATCACTAAAATACGCTGCAAACGATTTTTCCCCGAAAATTCATTTTCAATACCGAGCATGTCATAGTTAACCTCAATGACATAGAGGGTGAAACCCCCCAATAACTGACACTTCAAGGATTCTTTCTTGTTCAAATCACTATTACAAAAATTTAAATCTATTTTATTGCCGAAACGTCGGTGAAGGCTTACTGTTGAGACCCGAAAAGTTTTTGGTTTCCGTCTGTTTGTCTGTCTGTTCCGCGATAACTGCCGTAAAAATGATCCGATTAGGTTGATTTTTGGTAGGTATGTTGATGGGGTACCCGGAGTGAGCTGTATAGTTTTTAGTTACATTTGGTTCATTCGTTCGAAAAATATAGAACATTTCTTTGTAAGTCATAATGCTTTCCTATGGGACTGCAGACGATTTTCAAATTTCATTAGGTGCGTTCGTAATTATATAAATACGTAGCACCTATAGTCGTCGTTTGGTCCGTCCGTCTGTCCGTCCGTCTGTCTGTCTGTCTGTCCGTCTGTCTGTCCGTCCGTCTGTCTGTCTGTCCGCATATAACAACGCAAAAACTACCCAACCAAATGGTTTGCAATTTAAAATATATTATCTTTGCAGAATTTTGTCGAGACATTTCAAATTTTATTAAAATCGAATCAAAACTTTAGGAGATATTAATAAAAATATTTATTAAGAAATTTGAATTTTTTTTTTTAAAATCGGTGCTTTTTTGTTATAGGAGCTTCCGAAGTTTAATCGTCAAGCGACCGAGATACTTATTTTATGACAGAAATTAATCTGCAGACGATATAATTCATTTCACAGAATTAAAAATCATCAAGATCTGAATATTTATATAACTAGCTGATACATATATATCTGAATATTTATATAACTAGTTAAGATATTTGTATGAACAGTGTCATAAAATATATACTTAACTAGCTGTTTAACCCGTTCTACGCACGGGATATCATGAATTTAATTCTAAAACGTGGGTACGAACGCACCTCGTTTGTAACGTTTGACGTACAATTTCCAACTTGTTTTTAATTGAAATGGAAATCGCATATTTGAATAATGGATTTCAACGTAAAATTATGGATGTTGATTTTCGATATGGAGGTTTTATATATATCCAATAATTTTGAAAAATTGCCGATACATTTATTATAATTGAGATATTAATTGCTTAAATGATTGGAAATTTTGTTGCATCTGTTCCGGAAATATAAAACTTTTATTTTCATGTTTTTTAATGCATGAATTTTAAAATGCATTTCTTTTTACTTTGCCCTTTAATTTATCAGTTGCCTAGCAACGATATTTCAAAGAAGATAAATAACTAGTAAATCTACAGATCAGGAGCCTCAACGTCAGCTATATGAAAGTCTATGTTTTTTAATCTCATTTCTCATAATATTTAACATCTTATAATACGCAAATTAAATTTTTTAAATTATTACATGTATATTTATACGCATATAAAATAATTCGAAGGTTTCAGAAATTAGGAACATTAAATTAAACACGGTTTATGCAATAATATTCTGACATTCTTATGAACTTCTTATTTTATTTTTTAGATTAAAAAAATACATTTCTTCAGGGGGTGGGGCTCAGCCCCGCTGAACCCTCCGTAATCTTATTAAATTTATATTCGTGATTTCCTATTATTTGTGTGAATGATTCTAGTATATCTTCCATTTCGTTCTGCACAGTGGTTTTATTACGATAAGCAAAAATTTTGAAAATAATTTCATGTTATCCTAATACCTAAATAGCAATATTTACCAATCACAAAACACTCGTATTTGATTGATACATTGAATAATATCTCGTGTACAAAAGTAACTTATGGAAATGTAAACTGAATCTACTATATATTTCACTTATCTATTTCAGAAATCTAGTATTATTACAATTTTTGTTTCGGAAAAACAGTTTTGATGGTCATTGTACAATATTTATTTGACCTAAGTACATCCTGATCTAATTCGATGGCAATAGCATACAAAAATCTCCCCAAAATAGGCTTATTTGGAAACTTTTAAACCTATTGTGTAATCATTCATAATCGGGCCCACTGCCTATTCACTAAATAGCAACCTTGATTTGGCGCTATAATGTATTTTTGTGATAACATTTTATGATCTCAGTTTCCAGTAATTGTGCTATTTCAGGCTGTATGGATGCGTTTTACTACGCTAATTTCTTTAGATTAACTATCTTGTTGTACGAGATATTACATTCTATTCTTAAAATAATACTAATTTTCAACCACGAAAAATCTACATCTCTTCCAGAAAATTAATAATATCTCATATAAAAATGTTTCGGCTATCATTCTATAGTAGTTAAAAGGTAACTTGTACAAAATAAATTCTCATTTATTTCAATAAAATATTAAAATCCTCCAATAATATTTTATTTTGCGAATAAAATATTGTAGCAAAATCGTCCGAGTTACGTGAATTTTATCATTTTGATATTCTTTGAAATATGGTTGCTAGGTTACGGTTAAATTGAAAAGGAAAATAAAAATGAATGCATTTTAATATTTGCAAAAAATGATAAAATAAATGTATTATATTATTAGAACAGATGTATAAAATTGCACCAAAAATTATACACATAATTTAAAAAACCTGACGAATGTATAAACAAAATTTCAAATTAATTTAAATAATTTAACACCTGACTTGATAAATTTTAGCCTTCATAACTTACCATTAAAATACATTAATCAAATGCGACATTTTATTTTAAACGACTGAAAATTTTCAAAATCGTCTGAATTCCCATAGGAAAGCATTATGATCAAAAAAGAAATGTTCTATATTTTCCGAACGAATGAACCAAATGTAACTAAAAACTATACAGCTAATTACAGGTATCTCACAAACATACCTACCAAAAATCAAACTAATCGGATCATTTTTACGGCAGTTATCGCGGAACAGACAGACAGACAGACAGACAGAAACCAAAAACTTTTCGGGTCTCCACAGTGAGCCTCAACTGACGTTTCGGCAATAAAAGTAACTCGCACTATTTTGTTCCAATAATTTATTAGCAAAATAAATTATTTTTGTATTCTATTGACATAAATGAAGAATTTATTTGAATACAAGTTTTTTTTAATCTAAAAAGTTGCATGAATAAGAAGTTCATAAGAATTTCAGAATATCATTGCATAAACCGTGTTTAATTTAACGTTTCTAATTTCTGAAACCTCCGAAGAATTGTATATGCCTATAAATATGTAAGCAATAGAAAAAAATTAAATTGCGGATTGTAAGATGCTAAATAATATGAAAAGTGAGATTAAAAAACAGTGACTTGAGCTGACGTTGAGGCTCCTGATCTGCAGATTTACTAGTACTTACCTTTGTTTTTGAAAGGATAGTACAGATATATTAAAAAATTATTGTTGGCAAAATTTTGTAAAATTATACATTTCATTATTAAAAATTAATTTTATTCATAAATATGGTCAAAAACTCTAGTAACTGACACCATCCCTATTTTCGAACACCAATAACTGACACAAAGTGAACCAGTGACCGACACTTTATTTTAAAAGATTAAAATGCTTTTAAAAAAAACTCTATGCTTTATTATAAAAACAAAATACATTAATATTTATTATAAAAGGTGGGATTTAGTAAGCTGTATTGCATTATTAGTAATGCAGAGTATGTAGTAAGAGTATGTAGGAGTAATATTTAGTAATGCATTATTAGTAATGCAGATATCCAATAACTGACATTTATGAACCAGTAACTGATATCTGGTGTCAGACACCGGTAAAACAACTTAAATTTTAATGGTATTTACTGCAAGATAAATTTAATTTATTATTATGCATTTTTAAACAGTTCAAATAATAGATTTCAATTTTCTTTAATATAACCAATAACTAACACCTCTGCCAGAGACTGGTGAAATTAAATTCTAGGAACCAATAACTGGCATCCCCAATTAAGCTAAATTAAATAACTATAAACCCTAAACCATCGCCCTAATATATTATATGCATCTTTAAACTAATTTCTACAAGTATAAATTTAAGAAAAAGTTTAGGATGGTTGTATTATAAATAGATTAGAAAAATCTATATATATATTTGTCTTACGTGGCGCGGAAATAGGGCTGAATTTGTAACTTATGATTTGGCAACAACTGTAGTTTCTAGAGCTCAGACCAATGAACAGACTAGATTGTGTTAGATTAGCTCCACCTCCAATATGGCGGATTGAAACCATAGAATGAAACTCAAACTAGCAATTATTAAAAATAAAATAACATGTACGTAATCCAAAGCGTCTGAGATGATTCCTCATTTTAATTATGAGCAATATCGTTAATTTCAAATGAATTCTCAATTCTTATTCAGAATTCATTTACGAATTTCACTCACTCAAAAGTCGGAGAAAAAAAAATCAACTGTGTAGTTTGCTCCTGGCGCCATCTGTTGATGTATTGAGGAAGTAAAAAATAATTTCTACGTAGTTTTTTTTTTTTTTCTTTTTTTTTTTTTTTTTCTAATGCTATACAAAAGATCCCTTTTTCATAGTATTTAAAAGATTTATATGCTCATTGGTAGCGCCAACTAAATACATTTTGAGATTGTCAGTTTCAAAAAAATTGTCAGTTTCATATGTTCAAATGTTTTATGGCAGAACTCATTCCGGCTAGAATTGCTGAAAAAAAGGGGCGAGCGAGCGAAGCGAGCTGTGACAGCGTAGCGGTCTCAATGTGAGTTGCTTTGCAATTCACGGGGGGTTGGCGAGCGTCAGCGAATAGGGGACTGAGCCCCCTAGTACTTCTATAATGACGGAAAACTACGTGTTTAAAAGTACATTGCGTGAACAATAATCCAAGTCCGATATGCATTCACTGAAAGTAGAATAAAAAGGCAGTAGGTTGTAGAATTAAATGCTCTGAAAGGATTCTTTACGATATTTGCTTATTGAACTTCGAGTTATAAGCGTACGATTACAAAGTACGTACATGAAGGGATGGAATGGTGCCCGAGAGCATTTTTTTAGCAACGTGAGCTTACATTATTAACTTCTTATCAAAAGCGCGTGCGAGAGAGAGAGAGAAGGTCCCCTCCAACACATGTCGATTTTCATGCCATACACATATTGGCAACATGAAATTGGCGAAAGAGCATATGAAATGAATGATGCCATACAAGCTAAAAATTATCAGTTACGCATTAGGCAATTAGGAGAATTTTGAATTACAGGACAGGGCTACCAGAATAGCAATCCTAAAAAGTGAGCCAACAAGAATGAGAATGCCAAATGTACGTTGAGAGCAAAGTTCTGGGAATCTAGCTGAAGTAGACAAAACAACTCTCATGTACTGGAAATGTTTAGGATTTACCGAAAAAGCTAAACTCAAAATTAAGCAGACACAGACATTTCTAACGAACGTTGGACAGAATGAGAATAAAATGCAGACCGAATACAAAGTCAATCTTTATCTCTTTTCTTTTTTTTTTCTTGGATATCTAGTGAGGGTGATTAATCGTTTAAATGAATTCTATCTATGTAAGAAAGTTTTATTGATTAAGGGCATATGTTAAATATATTTTCTTTTAATGGAGGAAAATTACGGCGGGAGCTAAAATAAAAGTTAGGATAAAATAACTAAGTAATTAAAAGTTAGTTTAAACTGAAAATTAAAGAAAAGGATTAATTTAAGAAAAATATATGTGATACCACATCACAACTTCCTTAATTTGAGAAATAAAATGGTCGCTTCAAAATGGCACTTTTTGTATTCTCAAAAGTTTCTTCTTCATTGAATACGTTTTTGGCCCTTTAGTGGTGAATAAATTGACTCAAAATAAAAATAAGTGTCTAATTTACCAAGATGACAATACTTTGCAGAATTCTACAACAAAATACTTATTTTAGTTAGATTTTTGCTCAAGTGTCAGTTTATGATTAGGTGTCAATAACTGGAGGTTTCACCCTATCAATTGCATGGAAATCCGAGTAGATTTATGCGAGTTTGAGCTCGGACAGACAGACAAAATGAATTCATAAACAGTTTTCCACTTTGTTGGAAAGTATTAAAAAAGTATAGACAGAATGAAATGACTAAGGGGGCACAAGACCTTTGGGTGTGTCGAAACGATAAAAAACATCAACATTTTCAAATTATCAAAACACACATAATATGCAATTAAGATTTTTTTATTTTTACTTCCTGCCTAAAGTATATATTCTTAAGTACATTATACAGAAAAATAAATGTCGTATGCTCAAAAATAATATTTTAATTTCAATCTCAAAAATTCATATCATTAATACGTGAATGAGAATCATTAAGTGCTGCGCGCATGATAAAGATAGAAATTATGCATATAAAAAACAATGTTTGACCAAAATAGAATTATAATGTACTCATCTCTAACTTAAAACCAAAATATACACAAAAAGTATTGTTTAAAATTTAATTTTAATACAAAACTAAAAAAAAATAAAGTTTTCAAAAAATATTTAAATTTTTAGGGTTTTGTTCATCTCACGAAACCCAATTGCTCCCGCTGCGTTGTCTGTCTGTCACAGAGCCATTCTCGAAAACCATGTAACTTACAGAGTTGAAACTTTGTGTATAAATCAGAATATCAGCTGTGAAGAGCTGAAAATATTAAAATTTGAAAAATTCGTATTATTTTAATAAATAGATATAAGAAACCACAAAACTCTAACAGCCTTTTCCTATTAAATTTAAACATTTTTCGTTATAGCCGATGCCAAAAATTAAAAATCAACGATGAAAATCTTTCTACAATAATTATTTTTCTATCAGGCGATTTCCACGTGAAAAATGAAATAAAAAGTTCCACCAATTGAAAAAAAGATTAATATGAAATAAAATTGATTGACGTCATAATGGTAATAAAACATAAAACGGAAAGATTTCTCAATAATACAAGGAGTATGAATATGTGTATGTGCACAAAACAGATTAATATCACGTCATTAGAGAATTAAAAAGAAAATCTGACGTCATATCGGAAGTTTAACGGATTTTTCAAATGTTTCAGAATAATACAAAGCGTGTATCAATATGAGTAATAGAGAATAGTAAATATATGAGTTTGATAAACATATTGAATCGTGATAAAAATCCGATTATGGAAATATTCGCCTATTTTAACATTTTGAAGGCGTACAACATGTTTAATTTTGAAATTATTTTTTTAAATATCGCATTTAGTCCGCATGACAGATATTACAGTGAGAGAATATAATAGCGGGCTTAGACCGCTATCGGAATGGTTTAGATATTCGAAAAAAAAGAAAAAATAGACCGGTAAATTTTTACTTTATAAAAAACATGACTTTTTTTTTTCTTTTGCTAAATGAAATTTGTTTGAATTTATTAAAGAACGGATAAAGTGTTTTGAAAGGAATATTAAACGAAACCCTTTGAGCGATCTTCGATCACACTTACCCACTTGTTTCTAATTTTAAAAAAAAAAAGTTTATTTTTTTTATTTTTAGCATGTAGATTATGTGCAAACACACATGTGGTTAAATTTTTAAAACTTTAACTGATACAGTTTGAAAGTAACACTGCGCACAAACTCAAAATTTACTAATCAAATAAAACGCATCTTAAAGTTTCAATATCGATTTACTTTCAGTTATACTGACCTTCCATAATTGATTATAACAAGAAATAATGCGGTTTTTTGCATATTGTTCAGAAATGTTTAGAGATTCAGAATAAACAAAAACAAAACAAAAATTTGATTTTTGAAGTTTAAAGGTCCTGTGACCCCTTTAACTCATTAACATCACTGAGATTTCAAATTCCACTCCCTAATGCTAAACCTATGGGCGTTTGACGCATTCGTATTTATAAAATATCTCCCCAGTAAATTAATATTTTTAACTTTCTTTTTCTGTGAACTCTTTTTAAAGGATTCTTTTTTTTTTTTCAAATGTATACTTATGTGAAGTGTTAAAATCTTACTCAGTTTCGCTAAGATTTTAACACATAAAGTTATAAATTTTATATATTTTTTAGAAATATTTTGACAAAAAAGAAAGATACATGTTTTAAGAATAGTACACTGAAAAAAAAGTTAAAAATATTAATTTAGTGAGGAGATATTTTAAAAATACGAATGCATGAAACGCCCATAGGTTTAACATTAGAGAAGGGAATTTGAAATCTCACTAACGAGGAGCCTTAAGTGACGTGGTTTGTCTTCCACTCCAACAATGACACTGTATGTAACGATAAAAAAATTATTTATTTAAAACCAATAAGTAGAGAGGTTTGTAGTGGAACGTGCAAAACCCCACTAGGATAATCAAATTTAAGCTCAGATAGCTCTCAAATCTTAAACTGAATGCAATTTACTAAGTTCAAAACTCAACTTACGTAGAAAACAAGTAATATAAAAACTTTTTATTAAAGTCAATTCCTACTTAGGTCAAATAGAAATTTTTTTCCAGCGATCTACACGCTTCGCCACTGACGGTACTTATTCCTAAATTTATATCCTGCTAAATATCTTACATAAGAGAAATTTTTGAAATGTATTAAATATTAAATAAAAAATTAATAGCTAAAATACCAAAAATTAATAGCTCGAAAAGTATTTCTTACAAAATTGTTAGACAAACTGCGTTAGAAAGGTACAAAAAAATTGTATTTTTCTTGATATAAATTTAAAATCTAATGATTATGCCGTTTTTCAAATATTGAATTTCAAAAATTACCAAACTTTTTATTGTGAAGCCATGTGATGCCATAGCGATGTTACAGTTAGCGATAATACAGTTTTTCAAATATTAATTAATTAATTAAATTTTATTATTTAATTTTAGTTTTATACTTCATTTCTGTTCAAAAGTATAGACTCACTCCACATTTATAATCTCCTGCGCCCGCGAGCCGCCTGATCTTCGTCCGAGAACAGAAGGTGAGACTATAAATATGGAGTGAGTCTATACTTTTGAACAGAAATGAAATATAAAATGAAAATTAATTAATTAAATTTAATTAATGAATTAATATTTGAAAAAACTGTATTAACATTAATTGTCATCCAGTACAAGTTTTAAAAAATTTATTTGAACTTGAATGGATGAATAGAAAATATTTTATTAACGATTGAAAATTCCAACAAGATATATATAAAGAGAGTTTGAGCTAATAGTAGGAATTTAATGACTGCTGTAATCCCACTTAAGCAGCCACTTGCACGTTAAAATTCCCTACAGGCTCTGAAAACACTATTAATCATAGCACATTGCTAAATAGGTCAAATATCAGTAAATGACTGTATTCCCGTGTACTCAACTCCAGAAATTAACTGTATTTTGAAGTATTCAAATTAACTTCTTGCCAAAAGCACACTTTTAGGCTGCAGAAACAAACTTTCTCTCTTAATCCTCGTACACCCTCACAACAAAATTGGCACGACCCTTGAAATGAAGCTCTGGAAAGTTGCCTAAAACAACCACTGGGGCGAGACTCGGTTAATCCGCTCGTTTCGACACTCACTCTGGTATTTATTCTCCAGCTGACCACAGCAAGCTAATTAGTATATAACCGCTTAAAATAACCGTGAAGATCAGACTTGGGGAGGCACAATCATATTTGCGAAACTAAGAGAAACGATAAATAGATGGCGCTTTCACGCATAAGTGTTAGATGTCAGACAACACTTTCAGAACAAAATTTAAACTACCTCCATAAGCGAATAGCTAGATTCTGCCATTAGATACTATTGTATCATTATCAAAGTAACTTGCACGCGTCCACTCAGATTTTCACAACTTTGCTAATATTATCCTTCACAGCATTAAGTTACGATTACTGTAACTAAACAAGAATTAACACGAAATTTCGTTTATATTTCCCACTATGTTTTGGAACTTTTCATTATAGTCCGGAAGGCAGCGTCACATTTGGGTAACCAATTTCAGTGTCAGTGATATTGCATATGATTGATTAGATGGTAAAGATAACGAAACGTCATCTTGCGCATCAGCGGGGAGTGTTCCCATAGCAGCACCGCACTGTCTGTGCTATGAATGGCAATCTGATTACTCATGTTACATCGACGAGGAGACATCATCAGTAATCGGGTTACTATTCATGTCACATTGCAACAGAGTGATTAATGTTGCAATGGCAATATTTCCTGCTGCAGCATCAGCTGAATGACAGTTTTCTTATCTGTATTATCTAATCTATCAAATATACAAAAATCATCTACGCTAAAACTGCTTGCCTAAGTGTGATACTGCCTCCCGGAGTATTAAATATCTTCTTTAGAAAATAGCTAAAACAATTAGCATTTTTTACTTACTTCTGACAGAATTTTCTTGAGTTCTTTAGCAGCCGGCCATACCTGCTGGCAGTGGAAGGCGTAACCATACGTGTTGACTACACGGGCAAAAATATTTTCTTGCTGCAGCTCGCTCACAAACTTCTCTAAAGGTTCTTTTAATCCACTGATAGTGATCGAGTCCTCCGCATTATGACAAGCTGGATAGACATTTTTAGGACATCGGCGGATAGCCTCTTCCCATGTTAGCCCTGTATCATAAATTAAAAGGAGTTATTATAGTATTTGAAGAAAAAAAATAAAGAATCCAGCTTCATTTTTTACCTAATCACGGCCATTTTTCAAGTTATTTATTAAAATGTAAAGGAACTCTCTCTTATTCAGTATGTGTGATGTGTGGGTGGTATGTCAATTACACATTCACATGTTGAAAACATTCTTAATTTGCAATTAATATAACAACTAAAAAGAAGCATGGAGAAGAACATAATGATCGCCCAAGATACTCACAACTTATATACAATAACCATTGCACGTTTTGACTAGACAAGCGAACCATTTCAGAGCCCTGACCTCTCTAATAAAGTGCTAGACATCGCAGCAAAATGAGGTAAAAACTGTTTCGAAAAACAGAGGTTAGAGGAGCATTTGAGCTATGGTTGTATGTATTTCACATGGATTCACTATATCACACCTTTCACCGTTCACCTGTGGTCGCAGAATGCACCCCCACCTCCAACCTGCTGTTTTTGTCTTACAAGGAAGGTCTCCTTAAAGCGCTCAGAATATTTTGAAAAAATTCTAATGGAACTATAGTTCTTTGTAAACAAACTAAAAAAGGACCTGTAACGGCTACTAACAATTTCTTTGTGAAGATACAAGTGAAGTATCTGTAATACTACTAACCATTTCTTGGTAAACATACTAAAAAAGGACCTGTAACGGCTACTAACCATTCCTTAGTGAAGATACAAGAGAAGTATCTGTAGTACTACTAACCATTCCTTAGTGAAGATACAAGAGAAGTATCTGTAATACAACTAATCATTCCTTAGTGAAGATACAAGAGAAGTATCTGTAATACTACTAACCATTTCTTAGTGAAGATACAAAAGAAGTATCTGTAATACTACTAACCATTTCTTAGTATACATTACTAAAAAAGCACCTGTAATGGCTACAAACGATTTCTTAGTAGGTTCACTAAGGAAGTCTATTTGTTGTTTACTAAGTTTAATGCAGTAATCTTACTTAAGAAGAAGCTGTATTGGTTACTAGAAAAGTTTATGGAATCCCAGTTGCCCAGAGATTTTCTAGTAGTACTACAGATTTTTTTTTTACAGTGTACTCGTGTACGTAATAAAGAATCAGTCAAATTTAGCTGCGAAACCTCAGTAGAAAATCTGTAAAAAAATGAAATACTTTCGAGTATTTGGCGCAAAAAGACGCGATTTGACGAGCAACACTTTTGCCTCGCCAAATGCAAGCGAGTTGAATGCATTGAAAAATTCTTGGTTATATGCGTGTTTAAATGCGTAGCACTTTATGAATTTAAACTTAAACGATTAAATAGTTTAATATTTTTTCTATAAGCTTATATAATATATATATAAGTTGCGTATTGCTGAAGTTATTTAATTTTACGCAGTTTCGCCGGGTGGATAAGTTTGAAGTGTAATTTAACAGCAACTGTCCGATTAAGAACGCTCTCATGATACATTTCGATCTTGAATAAGCCGTTGTTTCCGTGGCAACAATACTTTTACTTACCCATCATACGTAGTATAGGGTAAGTCTTGTAATCGTTTTGAAAATCGAAAAAAAAAATTTGACGGATTTACACGTTTCAGACATTGGAGATTTCGAAAAACATATTTTTAGAAAAAAAAATTTGCCGTCCGTCTGTGTGTCTGTGTGTGTGTCTGTAAACGCTCTATCTCCCGAAAAAATTGAGATAGAGACTTGTAATTTGGTATGTACTTAGTATGTGATAATGGGAAGAAGCCTATTTCATTTCAATAACCTCGATTAACCGGAACTATTTTTTTCGGACTCTCTAAATATTCGTTCTGATAAAAGGTATATAAAAATTTTCGAAATTGTTTATTTTAAGTAATGAATATAAAAGACAATAAAAAAACATAAATTTTACATAAATCATGAAGTCGATCGGATAATTAGTTGCCGAGATATTTGGAATCCTATTTTCCACACTCTTCGATTTTTCATGACCCTGTATTTCATCCAAATTTCACTTTAAAGATATATTTTAATTGGAAATTTGACGCTTAATCAGATTCAATAAACCGCTAGTTAATTGGATTATTATTTGTGGAGTTATAAGGAAAAACCTCTTTCAAGCAATTCAGTAATCGAGTCTTTAAAGTTTATGACGTCATCAAGCCAAGATTTTATTTGAATTGCAATGCATTTTATAAGTAGTTTACACATTTTTATTTTAATATTTTACATTATGCATATCCATGATGGGTAAGTATTACGGTGGCCCCCAACGACTAGTTTCATGTTGTCTCCGATACTAACAATATCAAAATTGAATTGACAGTGATCAGAATCGGATATTAATTTTTAGTTTAAATTTGTTCTAAATCATAGAATACGATCGTTAATTTTCATTATATATACATATAAATAAATGTATATGGCAAAACAGTAGTTATAAAAGAAAATTTATTTAAGTTAAACTTACGTAAACTAGTTCGATATGAAGAGTAGAAAAAGTTTATCCTTAAAAAGTTTTTCCTTTGTCATAAAATCACATTTTTTTGTAATTTCATTGTGTCGCCAACCAGTGATAAATCGCCAAAAACATGAAATCTTCATATTTTTTCTACGCACATTGTATCGAGATTCCGCAGCAATTATTTTTATAAACGTATAAGAAAAGTATTCTGTAACTTTTTCAAAATTTTCTGGGTATGCGCTTATGGAGATCCTCCTTGTTAGTGAAAATTTAATTGAACAATTTCGTTACAAATCATATTTGATACATATTGTTGAACATATTGTTTTAAAAATACCTTCTATTATAAAATTTTCACTTATCTTTCAAACAATTTTGTAATATCTGTCCTTTTATTATTTTTTAGAAGAAAAGTAAATTTCAGTTAATTTTTATTTAGCTTTCAATATTTCCATAATGTCTCCAAGTAACTTTGGTATTCTGTTACCTTACTTATACGAAAGACTTTAAAAAGAGTCTAATCAATTAGAAAAATTGCCATCATCAAGAATTGTTTAAATAATTACAACTGGGAAAAAATAACAAACTATATTTATTTATTGTATTAAACTTTGTAGTATTTTATTAGAAAGAAAAAAAAAATATTTTATTTTTGCGAATTTTGCGAATTTTATTCTGGACCTGTTCTTTTCTTTCAAGTATTTTAGTTGTGCATTTTTCTAATCATTTATATAGTTTTACTGTATATTCTTTCCTTTCAGACATACCTACTGCCGCCATTGATCCTGCTGGCAGGTTAGCAGTTTCCACACATGTGCCTCTCCAGTAAGCAGAGAGAAGCGTTTGTTCAGCAGTGCAACAACCGTCGGCATAAGCACATATTAGTTCTCCAACACTGTGTCCTATCATGTGATCTGGATGGATTTCCAATGCTGTTAAGACATCGATGAGAGCAATCTGTTAAAATATTAAACGAAAAAAAATATTATTCAAGAGTTGGAATATACAGAGTGGAAAATCGTATAAATGGCGCAACCGTTTAACATTTTCTCCCCGAATGGGTGAATATGTCCCAGGAACAATTTGCCACTGGCAACTTATTTTTTTCCGATTTGTAACACTTTCTGTAAATTAAAATTTGTAACATATTTTTTTGCAACATAGTCAAAAGAAATCTAGGGCAAACTTTACCTTTTGAAAATTGTGATGCGAATGGAATATAAAAATAGTCGTCAGTGGCTGACCTGTAATTATAATCCGGGGCGAAAAGTTTAAAGCGACAATGGACTTTGAAAACTAAATTTTTAGTTTTTAATGGATTCACTTGAAATTTGGCAAAGATGTTAAGAATAGGCTAAAATACTTATACACAAAATTTGAAATTAGCATATTAAAATATTTTCAGTTATTTGCATTTAAAATATTGTAATACGACAAAAATTTGACATTTATTTCAAAATGTTCCATGAGCATTTCGTTTGCATACAGTAAGACAATATTTATTTGTGAGATGCTTTTCATGTATTACAATGAAAGTTAGTATGAATTGTAAAAATTCTCTGAATGTATATAAAAAAAAAACATAATTATGCTTTGTTTTTTCTAAAACAAGTAGCCTTATATTTCCGTATACACATGCATTTCAACACTAAAATGCTTTTTATGCTAACATTTATGTATTATTGTATAGAAAATATACAGTACAAATTGCAAAAGAATCTGATTATTAGAAATGCACATAAAATGTTTCAAAATTTAAAAATGTGCGAAATTTTCAATTTTGAGAAAATAGCACATTAAGATTAAACAACTGTTTAAATATATAGTTTGTTAACAAATATAAAAGCTTATATATCTGCTAAAAAGGTCAGAATTGAAAAATTATTTTTGCTTCAGAGGTTGGTTGATATATGACTGCCGATTATCTGCACAAGGGATATAGGCCCAAGGAGGGAGTGTCCCCCGTGGGGGTCTTTCTAAGGGATCCTAACCCGTATTTACGGCTAGGTTCGTAGAAAACCACGGAAAACTCCGAACGGCTAGGTCGACGGGCGCGACAGGGGTTTCAACCCAGCACCTCCCGTCTACTAGCTTTTTTGAGAGCAGAACCTCTCAGCCACTTTTGCTTCAGAGGAATTTCAGCATTTAATTTCCCAATTCACCAAAATAAAAAAATCGATTTTTTAGTCAAATATCGTGTTTTTTAAAGTCCATTGACCCCTTAATTTATGAACGGGTGTAGCTACGGTTACAAAAGTGATGTTTACACATAGGAAAGTGAGTCTGAGTTACATAATGAGACTACTCGAAGCGCTGTTAGCACTAAAATGCGGAACTTACCGATCCTATATCGAAAATTACTGTAATCATGGGAGAAAAATTTCTTAGCATTGCCAATTTACTAGGAATTGACATTCTATATTAGGTCGGCGAATCTATGGCATGCGTGTCAGAAGTGGCACACGAAAGAATATTTTTGGCACGGCGCGGCGTTGATTCAGGTTCTGAATCAAGATAAAGTGACATAACACAAAATATACCGATTTAGATGATCTGAGCTTTTACTTTTACTGCCCGAGAAGGACTGCTCAGACTAGGAACAAAGTCTGAAGAGTATAGCTGCCCCTCCCGGTCCCCTTTATTGAGGTTACAAAAAAAAAGAAAAAATTACAAAATCCCGCCGGTAAACTTGGCAGAAAGCGGGATATAGAACAATAGATGTGAATATATGAATAATATGAATATAACGAAAATACTATTTGTGAAACGATAAAAATACAAAGTAATATCACTGCGGAGAATACAAAGTTCCGACGCGACAAGTGGCAGTGAATAAGGGGGGAAACCGAGTCCCTGGCTCAGTGCTGAAATAATTAAGAAAAATCACATTGAAAGTTAAAGATATTTTTAAGCTTTGAGAGCAAAGCCGGGCGCGATAAAATATTAGCCAGCCAACCGTCTGGAAAAACAGGGGGACGGCGAATATGCCAGCGAGATATTAAAGGACAATTATAGAAGTAATGAGGGGCAAGAGCCACATCATCGCGTTCACAAAGAGGAGAAAGGGCTCTTTTGAACTTAAAGAGATAGGCCCCAAAGGGACCATCACCAATAAGAAAAGCTGTAGTGGGGAGAGAGAGTAAAAGAATATCTAATGACATCACTGGGACCCGATCATAAGTATACCCAGTGGCGGCTCGTGGCTGGCTTTATTTAGGGCACTAAACGCATGTCTGCCAAATTTATTCCTTTTACCACTATATTTTAAAAGACATTTTTGCCTTAATTTATGGTAGAAATTTTTGTCATTAAACAAATAATAAATTTCTTTTAAAAAATAGTAGTACAAAAATAATAAATCTTTTAAGTATGTATTTATTGCCCCAAAAATAGTCAATCATGAGCCGCCACTGAGTATACCCTCATACGAGTAGTTCCAGTGATCCTGCCACTGTTTAAACTGGATTGATTAGAAATCAAAGAACTTAAATTGCAGCTTAAATTCAATTTCAATATGGGCTCAAAAATTTATCGAACAAAGAAAAACTAGGGAAACTATCGAAAATTATCGAATCGATTATTAAAAATTATAGGTAAAAATACCGATGATATAATTCTAGCAACTGTGAATCAGAGCTATTTAAAGAAACTGGCATCAATTTTTCTCCGGCTATCTATGCCTGCGAATCATTATTTTTGCAAGTAAATAATATAAAAACTCAAATAGAAATCACTTGTCGGATAACTGCAGTTCATCTTGCATTCTGTTAAAAGTAACTATGCATGAACGTGATATTAATTATTTTTCATTAAAGATGCAACAATGGAAATCACATTTAATTATAATTAAATTAAATTTCTATTACTTTCTAAAATATATTTGTTTCTATAATTACTGCATAGTATCCACATGTGTGTTTCCTATATTTTTTTTAATTTCAATGAGAAATATCAAGTAATTTTGATTTGTGTTTCTCTCTATATTAAAACAAGAACGAAAAATCATGCGTCAAGCATAGATTATGTAACACTTTCCAACGCTTCCAAAATAATTTTACAAATCATACCATTTAATAAGCTGAAAGATAACATCTAAGTAATCCGAATACTTTTATTCAGCCCTGTATAAGATCTATAGATTTGTATATATACTACATACGATGCTAAATTTTAGTTCAATTAGAAAACGCGTAGCACAGTTTAAAATTCTCCGTCTGGAGTTAAATAATACGGAAATGTGTTCGCGAACTTTTGTGCTTCCCTGTATAGGATCTACAGAATTTATACACACCACGTAATAGACAAAAAGCGAGTTAAAATTAAAATCGCGTTCAGTAACTTAAAACGCACTTCCAAGAATTATTGTTAACATACAGTAGAGAATTCTTTTGTGTGTCCCTGTCAATGAACGATGACTGCTATACACACAATATTCTGTAGTAAGTCTCTTGTAATAAAACTTATATAAATTTCAATGCGTTTAAAATAGGGAAACATTATTTAAATAAACCGCAGACGATTTTTCTCCATAGACGTAATGTAACGGAATTCTTTTGACTGTCCCTGTAAAGTAACTATAAGTGCTATGCACACCCTATTCCATATTAAGCTTCTTCTGATGCACCTTAGAGATATATATAAATTTCAATGCGTTTAAAATAGTGAAACATTATTTAAATAAACCGCAAATGATTTTTCCCCATAGACCGCAATGTAATGGAATTCTTTTGAGTGTCTCTGTAAAAAAAACTATAAGTGCTACACACTTCTGTTGAAATAGGGAACATGCTATAGATAACGACTATAACATATAAAAATTGCAGAGCAATCCGAGCATATTTACGGGAATTAGAGCGCAGACAGACGGCCAGACAAACCGAAGTCATAAACACTTTTCAACTAGGTTGGAAAGTGTTAAAAAGTAACCACCGCCGCCACAACCGCAGCCACTGTCAATGAAAATTTTGTTCATTGAAGTCTTTCTGGACTAATATCCAGAAAACTATTACCATATGAAAAAATTTCTCTCTCTATTAAAAAAAGTAACCACCGCCGTCGTAGCAGCCGCAGCCGCTGTCAATGAAGATTTTGTACCTTGAAGTCTTTCTGGACTAATATCCAGAAAACTACTGCATATAAAAATTGGTAATTTTATAAAGAAATGTTAGATAAATATGCTGAAGTAGACAATTTTTAAATCGAATAATTATTTTAAGAGATATGTAATATTAAAGTTGGTCGAAATAGTTTTCTTAAAAAAGTTTTATAGGAACGAAAACTATGCACAAGAATTTAACCATAATTTATAAATATAAAGTTGACAAGCTTGCGGTGTGCAGACTGCAATTATTTTTTTAATTGATGTGTATGTTAATATGACATGTATGTTTCCTATATTTTTCTAATTTCAATAAGAAATATCAAGTAATTTTCATTTATGTTTCTCTCTATATTAAAAAAAGTAACCACGCCGCATAATTTCCCTGTCCACCGCGGATGGACGATTGCGATTATCATGCTTTCTGATTAGTTGTTAAACCGAATGCTTCTTAAGTCATTTCCGGTTGAACTTGGTTTCTTATATAATATCTATTAATTTCTATATAATCTAATTAATTTATAACTGTAATGTGATAAATATTATAATGTAATCCAATTAATGTCTATATAATCTAATCTCTACATAATCTAATATTTCTATATAATCTAATAATATACATTCATTTCTTATATTATATTTTCATAATCATCTAAAATACCGGAAATGACTTAAGAAGCTATTGCTTTTACAAAAAATCAGAAAGCGTAACAATCCCAATCGTTGATCTGGGTGGAGACGGAAATTACGCAACCACGCCGCCGCAGCCGCTGTCAATGAAGATTTTGTGCATTGAAGTCTTTCTGGACTAATATCCAGAAAACTATTACATATAAAAAAAATTTTATACATATGCTACTGTCTCTCACTTCCTTCGAACTGCAAGTAAGATTATTTTGAAGTCCGAATGCCATCTACAAATGTCAGCAACACCCGTAACATTTGGCGAGTAAGTGTTTCAAAAAGTTGCTTAAAGTCAGTCCAAGAAATGAGAACAACTATTACTTACCCATCATACGTAGTATAGGGTAAGTCTTGTAATCGTTTTGAAAATCGAAAATTTTTTTTTGACGGATTTACACGTTTCAGACACTGGAGATTCCGAAAAACATATTTTTAGAAAAAAAATTTTGCCGTCCGTCTGTGTGTCTGTGTGTCTGTGTGTGTGTGTGTCTGTAAACGCTCTATCTCCCGAAAAAATTGAGATAGAGACTTGCAATTTGGTATGTACTTAGTATGTAATAATGGGAAGAAGCTATTTCATTTCATTAACCTCGATTAACCGGAACTATTTTATTCGGGCCCTCGAAATATTCGTTCTGATAAAAGGTATATAAAAATTTTCGAAATTGTTTATTTTAAGAAATGAATATAAAAGACAATAAAAAAACATAAATTTTACATAAAGCATGAAGTCGATCGGATAATGAGTTGCCGAGATATTTGGAATCCTATTTTCAACACTCTTCGATTTTTCATGACCCTGTATTTCATCCAAATTTCACTTCAAAGAGATATTTTAATTGGAAATTTGACGCTTAATCAGATGCAATAAACCGCTAGTTAATAGGATTATTATTTTTGGAGTTATAAGGAAAAACCTCTTTCAAGCAATTCAGTAATCGAGCCTTTAAAGTTTGTGACGTCATCAAGCCACGATTTTATTTGAATTGCAATGCATTTTATAAGTAGTTTACACATTTTTATTTTAATATTTTACATTATGCATATCCATGATGGGTAAGTATTACGGTGGCCCCCAACGACTAGTTTTTAGAGAGCTCTTACTGGTGGAATTCGAGCAGATAGCTATGGTAACATATACAAATAGCAATCGGATCATCATTATTGAATTTAAGAGAGGTAAACTATCACACTGTGCGTTTTCGACCGTTTTCCTCGTGAAAAGTCTGTTTATGAGGAAATGTCTGATATTGTCTATGATAAGATCATTGACATCATATAATATTGAGTATAGAGCCATTGTGTCATTGCGTTTTTATATTATTTACTTGCAAAAATAATAATTCGCAGGCACAGATAGCCGGAAAAAATATTGCCAGCTTCTTTAAATAGCTCTGGAATTAAATTCATAGTTGCTATAATTTTATCATCGACATTTTTACTTATAACTTCTAATAATCTTTCACTTTCGATTGTTTCCCTAGCTTCTCCTTGTTTGATAAATTTTGGAGCCCATATTCTGATCACAGTCTGATCGCAGCTATCGAAAGAGAAAAGGGCGAATTTAATTTTATTAGATTCCCGTCTATAGTGTTGATTTCGTTACTGAGAAGAGAAGTGGAAGAAAAAAGTATGGGAATTGCAAACAAACAATATGAATGAGACAGAAGAAACAAACCTTTATTGTCTATACTCCATATAATACACATTTTGTTCCATTAACTGTAACACTTTTCAAATATCGGTCTCCAAATACCTCCTCTATAACTATAACCACCATGAATGTTGATGACTAAAGAAGTAAGAAGGATTTTTTGTAAGGTAAACGTTTGTATTGAGCCAACGTTTGGTATAAGAAAGAGTCGTATTTTGTGCTTAACCCCTTGGGGACGAGCGACACGAATACGTGACGCATAAGATGCTCAGAATCCTCGATTATTTCCACCAGTTATTTTTTAGTGTAAGATTTTCCTTTTCTAATTACAGCATTTTTGTGATTCAATTAGCTGAAGATTTCTCTTTTGAAAAACCGGTGGCAACAGATTAAAAATTCTGTAAAGGACGCTCGTCACGAAGGGGTTAACAGCTCTATGTGCGTACAAGGCACTCCAATAAAAATCTTCTAATTTATCCTATGTGAAATGTGAATCAATTAAAGCCGATGCCAAAAAGAAATAATGCAAATGTGATTTAACAAGTGGTCCATTGAATAGGTATTTAAACATTATAGCTGAGAAATCCAGTGGTGTTCGGAACAACGAACTCTAGTATAAAATGGAGAGCTAACTTCCTATACTTTAACATTGAATCCAGTGGTCCGCGTTATGAATATAATTTTTCCATAATTGTTTATTAGTTGGTTTCGCTTTGAAGTAAAACTATGCAAAACAATGAGTTCTTTCATTGATGTATTTCACGCTCAAAATGGTACGATACAGTTTCAGCAGACTTAGCAGATCACCAAGTTAACCCTTCGTTCTATATATAATATATTAGATTTCGGTGGTTTTGAGAGACGCCTCTTTATGGTGTGAACGCTTTCTGAGACTGTTTTGTGTAAGAGAATTGTTCAATATGCAAATAAAGAGTACTGAAGTTAACTGAACTCTACTTGTATTATAATAAAACATTTTAAATTGGTAATATAAGGTTTTGTTTATGAAAGTATCGACTTGATATGAAAATTAAAATTGAGATAAATTTCTGGTTTGTAGCTGTGTTAAATAGTGATTTTTGTGTTTACATACTTTTATAGCTACGTGACCATTTCAGAACTATGCACATTTAGTATTAAGAGATCTTGTACCTTTTAAATTCGCCGAAAATCAACAAAGACATTCAAAGTTTGAATTAGTGTATCTTCAAAACCTTTTTATGTATAAGTATGAAATTTTTACTATAGATAAACAGATTGTGATTTTTAATATAATACTATTAGACACTGACTAGTGTTTTACAGAATTTGTGCATTGTTAAAATTAAAATTGCTCTTTTTTTTTTTTTTTTTTTTTTTTTTTTTTTTTTTTTTTATTCTAGAAGTCATTGCGCGCTTGATATCTTAAGAACTTATGTATGGATTGTTATAAAATTTGATTTAGATAATAAGCACAAGTGTATATATAAAATGATCTACTTTTAGATTAGAATTATTTCATTAACCACGTAAAAAAAATATTTTTGTGACAAATTCAAAATTTTCCAATTTTTAATGAATAAAAATAGCCATAACTAAAACTCTAGTTACAGCAAATACTTAGAAGTAGATCATTTTAACATACTTCCTTATTATCTAAATAAAATTTCACAACAATCCTTGCATACGTTCTCAAGATATGCGCATAGTGACTTATTATGTAAAAGACTACTCAGCTTCTAACAGTATTATGTTAAAAAGCATCAGTTTAATCAACAGTTAAAATTTTATGTTTATACATATAAAGGTTTGCAGATACAGTAATTCAAACTTTGATTGTTTTTAAGGTTTCGTTCATCTCACGAAACCCTATTACTCCCGCTCCGTTGTCTGTCTGTCACAGAGCTATTCTCAAAAACTATGTAACTTACAGAGTTGAAACTTTGTTTATATAGCTGTAAACCAGCTATGAAGAGCTCAAAATATTAAAATTTGAAAAATTCGTATTATTTTTTTATAAACAGAGATAAAAAACCAAAATTCTAACAGCCTTTTCTTATTAAATTTAAACATTTTTCGTTATAGCGGATGCCAAAAATTAAAAATCCAATATTAAATTGTTTCTACAATAATTAATTTTCTATCAGACGATTTCCATGTGAAAAATGAAAATGAAATAAAAAGTTTCACCAACTGAAAAAAATATTAATATGAAATAAAAATGATTGATTTCATAGTGGTAATAAAACGAAATTTTCAAAGATTTCTCAATAATACAAGGAGTATGAGTATGTGTATGTACACAAAGCGGATTAATATCACGTCATTAGAGATTTAAAAAGAAAATCTGACGTCATATTGGAAGTTTAACGGATTTTTCAAATATTTGAGAATAATACAAAGCGCGTATCAATATGAGAAATAGATAATAGTAAATATATGAGTTTGAGATCGATAATGAATCATGATAAAAGTCCGATTATGGAAATATTCGCATATTTTAACATTTTGAAGGTGTACAATATGTTTAATTTGGAAATTATTTTTTTAAATATCGCATTTAGTCCGCATGACAGATATTATTATGACAGAATATAATAGTGCGTTTGGCGAATTAGCCCGCTATCGTTCTGGTTTAGATATTCAAAAAAAAGGAAAAATAGACCGGTAATTTTTTACTTTATAAAAAACATGATTTTTTTTAAATTACTAAATGAAATTTATTTGGATTTATTAAAGAAAGGATAAAGTGTTTTGAAAGAAATATTAAATGAAACCTTTTGAGCGATCTTCGATCACACCTACCCACTTGTTTCAAATGGCTGTTCTTTGTATGTACAAATTTTATTTTGTGCAATGGTAATAATATTATCTGTTTTTTTTTAGGAATTCGTTCATCTCCCGAAACCCTATTACTCCCGCTCTGTTGTCTGTCTGTCACAGAGGCATTCTCAAAAACTATATAACTTACAGAGTTGAAACTTTGTGCATATAGCTGAATACAAGCTATGAAGAGCTCAAAATATTACAATTTGAAAAATTCGTATTATTTTAATAAATAGAGATAAAAATAGGTTTTAATATCTATTTTATATAAACTATTTTTTTTAAATATCGCATTTAGTCCACATGACGGATATTATTATGACAGAATATAATAGCGGGCTATGCCGCTATCGGGCAGGTTTAGATATTCGAAAAAAACGAAAAAATAGACCGGTAAATTTTTACTTTATAAAAAACATGACTTTTTTTTTTTTTTTTTTTTTTTTTTTTTTTGGCGAAATGAAATTTATTTCGAATTTATTAAAGAAAAGATAAAGTGTTTTGAAAGGAATATTAAACGAAACCCTTTGAGCGATCTTCGATTACACTTACCCACTTGTTCTTGATTTTCGTCGTGTTTAAAATGGTACAAAAAATACATTTCAATGATTTTATTGAAGCCCAGTAACGTAGAGATCAGCGTGCCTATCTACCACGCTACAAATCCCTAGTTTAATTCCGGCCTGCGTACTGGGCAAGATTTATTCAAACTTTCATCCTTTCGAGGTGGAAAATTGAGCACCAAGTTTACTTAGGCACTAAGCAATTAGGCTCTCGCGTTAGGCTGACCACCTGGCTGACCAACGGTACATATACGGCATAGAACCGCAGGATCCATGGTCAAGAAAACAGGACTGGGCACTGTAAGCCTTAATTTATTGTAGCACCGCAGGTTTAGTTTAGATTTGTGTATTTAATCTAGTGTATTGTCGTGAATCGCGGAGAGCAGTTTGCTTCATCCTTTCATTAAATTTTATTTTTATCCAAGTTTAGTCCTAAACGTTTATAGATACCATGTTTCCACTATTAATATGACTGTTGCAGCAGAAATAAAGTTAAACTAAATCTGTATAACGGCGGTATTAAAAAAAAATATTTTTCCACGCTCAACAACTCAAAATTTTGAGACACATTCTCAGACTCATTTTTAAAAGTAACAACAGGATACTTGGCGGCGTGATTTATAAAGACATTTATAAGGCCCCATGTTTTTATTTTTCGTTCAATTAATTCGAAATTGATTTACAGACAATTATTTTCACAGTACGATCATTTTTTTTGTTTCCAGCGCTATCGCTTTGGGAAATTCGGTTCAAAATGTCCACTTTGACAGTTTTTTTAAAAATATATTCTGCCTTTATCAAAAAATCGAGACAATACGGACATTATAAAGTTTCTGAATAAGAGAACCTGCCAATTGGATGCATTTTACAGCTAAAATGAATTTACAAATATTTCTCAAAATAAGCAGTTTGGATTTGAATACACCCTTAAAACAGTAAAAAAAAAAAAAAAAACATACCTCAGTCCTTAAATATCTACCCGATGTTACCGTCTGTTTGAAGAATTAAATAAAGATCTCTAATTAACAAAACTAAACATTTATTTCAACGAAAACTAATCGAAAATATTTCTCAAAAAAACATTACGTCTTCACATTGAAAACTATATTTTAGAAACTTCTAGAACATCTACTTTTCCTTTTTAAATTAAATGTTGAAACATAAAGTTGCCATATCACAAAAATAAATTACAATAATAAAATAAAATAAAAAATTCAATGAGTTTTTATATCAAGGAGATGCAATAAAATATTGAAAAACCGTGTCACGTGATCCCTTTCTCAGCGAAGCTAAAATTAAAAAGATCACACAAGCTAAAATTAAAAAGATCAAGCAAGCTAAAATTAAAAAGTTCACGCAACATCGATCTTACTTGTATGGATGCAATGGTTACAAATGCTGGTGTGACGCTCCTCTCTGTTAGAAGATGCATTGAATCTTTTCGCAGCAACTCGAACAAATCAATTCCAAGAGTTTTCAGCACGTTTGCAGATTTCTTCATCGAATCGGCGAAAACCTTTATCTGCATCATATCCAAACCCATACCAGGCCACTGGCAACCCATGCCAGTCATTATGAACCACGTTTCTCGTCCTTTCTTCTGCTGGGCATTCTAAACAAACAATGGAAACGATATAATGAAAACTCCATGTTCAGATAATAATTTTTTATAGCGCATTTAAAAAAATAGCTTTAAAAGTTTATTTTGAAGTATAGTACACAAATCTACAGAAGCAATCTATAGATATTTAAAATACGAGCAGGGTGTTTTTGTCATCTGCCCTGAGCTTTCTACTGAGCCAATTTTAATAATTATTTTTTTAACTGAAAGTCGGTCATAAAAAGCTGATCATTTGTAGATAAGCCCACTTTAGCTATTTTTTTAACTTCCCCCTTTTTAACACTTTCCAACAAAGTTGAACACAATTCTCCTTTTTAAATTAACGATCAATGCTAGGCACACCACATTCTACAGCAACCATCTTGTAGTGCACCTCAGTGATAAACATCAATTTCAATATGTTTGAAATAGTGTAACATCATTAAGATACACAGCAAACGATTTTCCCCATTGACAGTAATTCTTTTGAGTGTACCTGTAAACGAACTAAAAATGCTACACACTTTATTTTCAATAAAGAACATGCATAGTAAACCTAACTATCATATATAAATTCCATGACAATGCGAGTATTCAACTTAGACTTAATATTGATGAAAGTCACTTTTTAGTTGGCGGTTGGTTGGTTGCTTGATTTATGACGGCCGATTATCTACTCAATGGATATAGGCCCTAGGGGAGTGCCCTCCATGAAGGTCTTTCTAAGGGATCCTAACCCATATTTACCGCAAGGTTCGAAGAAAACCACAGAAAACTCCGGAAAGTTAGGTCGACGAGCGCGACAGGGGTTTGAACTCATCACCTTCCGTCTACCAGCTTTTTTGAGAGCAGAACCTCTCAGCCACTGGTGGGGCTTTTAGTTGGCGGTTTTAAGGGGTTTGTAAGGAGGGGATAATTATTCACCCAGATATTTTAAATGCTATTTAGTTTTTCTTCTTTTGTATAGGTAAAGATAAATTATGAGAAAAGATTCTCGTAATCGGAAAGCGTATAATGTGTATAATCACCCAGGCACAGGCGCCAACTTAAAGGGGCCTACGGGAGCAAATCAGGCAAAATTCCACCACTAATTTTAAAATGTTTTTTCTTAAAACGGTAAACAGTTGATGGCTTCAAGTGGATTCCCTGTATATGAGTAACTGTGTAACACATCTTAGAGGAGCCATGAAAAAATAGTCTAACCGTAGCACGATATATGTACTACAATAAAAATTTAAAAATATAGAGATTACAAGGTGAGAAAAGGTCTTCAGCTTATAGACAAAGTAGATGAAATGAAAATGAGAAGAGAGAACGTCTATTTAAAGGACTGGTAGAAACAAACGACCAATCAAACTATAGGAAAGGAAAGGAAGGCGGAGCTTCATTGACAATTGTCAAGAAGTCAGAAAAAATATGTATTTGAGTAAAAAATAACTATAAAATTTAAATTTAATTACGAAAAGTAATTTAAATTGTTGTAAAAGAAGGATACAATAAGAATAAATGTTTAAACTATTTAAAAATGCAAACAAATCGCAGAAGAGCAAGGAAAAGCTAGGATGTTAAGCGTAGTCAACCCCCTTCAAAAATAAAATATTGTCCTACATTGAATAATGGCAATGAAATTTTGAATTAATCACAGTGATTAAATACTACAAAAAACTTTTAAAAATTAGTGGTAGAGGTATAACTGAATGCCTATTTCGCCAACGTGAAGTCGTCGCCTATGCTTCAAGGTTTCCTTTCAGAACCACCATTGTATGTTCTCCATTCTAGAATCAAGAAGTCACATACCTTGATTTGAATGATCGGATTCTCGTTTTGGAACAATGCGTATCCTCTAAAAGGCTTCCGTATCGTTGGAGTAAAGGACAACTTGTTCAACAAAGCAAAGAACTCGGATCTCAGTTCTGGATGATCCTTGATGTAGTCAAACATGTGTCGGACGGCAGCTTCCGTATTTCCAGGAAATAAAACCAGCCTTGGCAAGTCTTCCGGTTTCGAAATGTTTGAGTATTCGATGGTATTTTTCTTGAGCATGGCTTGCACGATTGAACCTCCAAATCCGAATGAATTTACTGGGATGTATTTGGATTTGAGTGGCATCGGTTCTGAAACCACTTTCATTGTGCCTTTTATTAAAGCTTCACAATTTGGATTGATTTTTTCAAAGTTGTAATTAGGTGGTATTGTTCCAGTTTCGAAGGCAATTATTGCCTTGACAGCTCCAGTTAAACCTGTAAATAAATGAAACAGGGTTTTAGGTAAGGCACACAAAATAAATTTATATTGAGAACAAGTTCATTGAAACTGAATCCAAGCTACTTCGAAATATTCATTGTTAACACATTATTGACTGATGGATTCAGTGTTAAATTCAGGGGGTGGCCCGGGGGGGACATTCCCCCCCGGAGCATGGAACTGTCCCCCCCGGAAGATTTGAGATTTTATGCTTTCAATGGGCAAAAAGTAGAATTTCCCCCCCCCCGGAGTTACAGAAATCCCTCCCGGAGAAAAGTGTCTGAATTCAACACTGGATGGATATGGATCATGGATTTGTGTGAAAACCGATGCATGTGACAGACGATTTTTCCTAAAAGTGAATAAGAAAGAAACTGCTTATAACATTGTGCAATAAAAATTAATAATACTTACGACATAAACAATACTCAATGCTTAATAAATTCGATAGGCCGAACATGAATATAACCATAAAAAGCCGAAATGGGGTCATTTTCTTAATAGATTACATCTACAAGCATTCCTTAATAGTACCTCTATCAAATCTATCAATTGAATGCATCACTTCTTTATAAATAAATACCAACATTAATAATCAGCAACATTAATTGCAAAAGAATTTATATAAAACAATTAATTGAAATGAATATCAAAAAACGTAAATGTAATCATGATGCAATTAAATTATTTAGTGTATTTTTCTTTTTAGGAGAGTTTGTAATTATATATAAATACGTAGCATATATTGTCGTCGTCTGGTGCGTCCGTACGTCCGTCTGTCCGCATATAAACTACGCAAAAATTATCCAGCCGAATGGTTTGAAATTTAATATATATTATCGTTGCAGAATTTGTCGAGTCATTTCAAATTTTATGAAAATCGAACCAAAACTTAAAAAGATATTAATAAAAGTTTTCTACATTCTATCACATTAAATGCTATCATGCGTAATCTACAGTGGTGGCCAAAAGTGTGGACATTGTTTGAAAATTTCATGTTTTTCAACTTTGTGTGCTTGTAGAATATATTAATTTTCACTTAAATACAAACGTTTATATATCAAATTGAAGGTCATTTAATGTAGAATTTAATAATAAAAACAGTATTACAATATCTGTATTACAAAAAAAGTTATGCAACTAATAGTAAGATCTATCTTAGATTTGCATTTTTTAAAAGTGATACTTACACAATCAATACTTAGTAGGATAACCCTTATTTTTTAGGACAGATTCACAGCGTCTTTTCATCGAGTGAACGAGTGTTTGGAGTTCATCTTTCGTAATCACATGGTGCCAAGAATCAATTATAGCTTCAATAAGTTGTCTTTTATTGGATGTACGTTTTTTTCGTACAAGAATTTTCAAATGTCGCCATAAATTTTCAATTGGATTGAGATCAGGGCTGTTTCCTGGCCATGGTAATATATCTATGCCTTTATTTTGAAACCATGCTTTGCATACTTTTTCTGTGTGGCATGGAGCTGAATCCTGCTGAAAAATAAATGGTGCGTTGCTGGGGAAAAGATCCCTGATGGAAAGTATCAATTGTGGTTCCAGGACAGTTTCGATGTATTTTTTGGCATTCAGGATAATTCAATCACTTGAATTCGGCCCACACCATCTGCAGACATACATGCCCAAATCATGACATTTGTTGGGTTTTTTGTAGTTGCTTCAATGCAATCAGGATGAAGTGCTTCTCCTACTCTACGTCTCACGTATTTTCTACCATCGCTACCAAAGAGCGATATTTTACTCTCATCGCTCCAGATTACTTGCTTCCATTGATTTTCTGACCATTTAATGTGTTCTTTTGCCCACTTAACTCGTTTTTCGCGTTGCTTTTGATTTAAATATGGTGTTTTCCTTGAAATTCTAGCTTGTAGTCTAAATCCTGATAACATTCTTCTTATTGTTATCTGGAGGCACGGCAGTGCCTCCGCCAAGTCGAGAGAGGACAGCCGTAAGCATACTTTTCTGGAAGCAACTCAGGGCACTTTTGACCCCCCCATATCTCCGCGCTGGAGTATCCCAAAAATTTTAAACTTCAATTATAGAGAGTATTTGGCCCACAGGACCAAAATTTAAAATTACAACTTTCTGTCTTTTCTAGTTCAGGCGATATATGAACTCAAACATTCGATTTTTTGTCACTTCTTACTCACTCGTTCACGCGTCATCAAAAAGATTGGGTAGATCCCGTAGCCCCAGAAACTTGACATTTGGAAAAAAGGTAGTGTTTAGGATACAAAGAAAGGAAAAATTATAAAATCCAGAAAATTCGAAAAATAAACATTCGAAAATTCAACAAAATCCATCAAAATTGAAAATTGAAAATAATACGATCTTGTAGTCTTGGAAACTTAAGATTTGGTGTGAAGGTAGTGTTTAACATCCAGAAAAAGAAAACATCAAAAACACCAAAAAAATCGAAAGCAAAATTGAAAAAATCGAAGAAATTGAAAAAAACCGAAAATTTGAAGACAATCCGATTTTGTTGCGCTAGAAAATTCAAATTAGGAATAAAGGTAGTATTTAGGATACAGAAAAAGGAAAATTAAAAAAATCCAGAAAATTCGAAAAAAAAATAAAAAAATTCGAAAAAAATTGAAAAAACGAAAATAATTTGATACGATAACGCTCGTATTTATAAATTAATTTGGATGAAACTAATTGTGTGTATTAAGCTCACCAATGCCTCGACCGAGTTCGTTGGCCAGCTTGGTCCGCCATCTTGTTTAAAGATGGCGGCCACGGAAATTTTTAAAACTAAAATAAATATACAAAAAAGTTAAAAAATCAAGTTTATTTTTTAATTAGGTGTTAGGACTTGATACAAGGATTCCAGAGCATTTTTTGTTTTACCTCTATCTTAAAAATTGGCTGAGATAGAGCAGTTTGAAATTCTAGGGTGGCTGACATTTTGAAACAAAACAGCACATTACAAAAAACCAACGATAAATTTATGGTCAATAATGGTCAAGCAGGTGCAATCCCGAATGAATACTCCGTGTTATTATAACTGTAACTTTGACTTCGAAATTTTGATACGTTGCATTTTCTATTTGTTGATAGTTTTGAACTATGATTTACGCTAAGTGAAATGTTGTTGTTGAAGAGGGATTTTCCATGTAAATCCGAAACGTCCAATTTTAATATGTTTTTAATGTTTTATGAAAGTGTATTGTAATGTCTGTAATTTTAATGATTTTAATATAAATTTATAAGTTTTAGTGAACGCGATTTCTCGCAAATTACTTTCATTGTTGTAATCATTTTCCCAATCATATGCATAAAACTATATATTCATATCCATTAGCGCCAAATTCTCGCCAAACTTGGCGACAATTGGCGAAATCTCGCCAAATTTGGCGACAAAAATAAGTCTTCATAAATGAAGCCAACTTGGCTATAGCTCAATAATTTGGCGAATTTCTTATTCAAATTCAGTGTAAACGAATCTTTTGTAAACGGTTTCTTTGCATTTTAACTTGCTGTTTTCGAGTAACATTAGCTAAAATTTTAAAACGAAGATATAGGAAAGCTACCTTTTCCTGCCGGTACAGGCCGGAGGACTTTTTTATGAGTTGTCGGATGCAATCTATGTTTTGCATTAAATAAAGTAAAACATTGAAAAACAAATCCCACAGGATGGGGATAGTTTGTTTTAGATCTGGAGGCACGGCAGTGTCTCCGCCAAGTCGAGAGAGGACAGCCGTAAGCATACTTTTCTGGAAGCAACTCAGGGCACTTTTGACCCCCTCATATCTCCGCGCTGGAGTATCCCAAAAATTTGAAACTTCGTTTTTCTAGAGTATTTGGCACACAGGACCAAAATTTAAAATTAAAACTTTCTATCTTTTCTAGTTCAGACGATATATGAACTCAAACATTTGATTTTTTGTCACTCACTCACTCACTCGTTCACGCGTCATCAAAAAGATTAGGTAGATCCCGTAGCCCTAGAAACTTGACATTTGGAAAAAAGGTAGTGTCTAGGATACAAAGAAAGGAAAAATTATAAAATCCGGAAAATTCGAAAAAAAAAACATTCGAAAATTCAACAAATTCCATCAAAATTGAAAATTGAAAATAATACGATCTTGTAGTCTTAGGAACTTAAGATTCGGTGTGAAGGTAGGGTTTATCATCCAGAAAATGAAAACATCAAAAACACCAAAAAAATCGAAAGCAAAATTGAAAAAATCGAAAATCGAAAAAAATCGAAAATTTTCAAATCCGATTTTGTTGCGCTAGAAACTTGGAATTCGGAATAAAGGTAGTATTTAGGATGCAAAATAAGGAAAAATTAAAAATTCCGGAAAATTAAAAAAAAAAAAATTCAAAAATTCGAAAAATTCGAAAAAAATTAAAATAATTTGATCTTTTAGCCTTAGAAACTTAAAATTCGCAGTAAAGATAGTGTTTAGGATTCAGAATAAGTTAAAATAAAAAACCAAATAAAATTCGAAAATAAAACAAAAAAATCGAAAAAATCGGAAAAATCGAAAAATAAGGAAAATTTGAAAATAATTCGATTTCATAGCGCTAGAAACTTGAAATTTGGAATAAAGGTAATATTTAAGATACTAAATAAGGAAAAATTAAAAAATATGGATAATTCAAAAATACCCATAAATTAGTGCAGACGATATATGAACTCAAAGTTTCGATTTTTTGTCACTCACACACTCACTCACTCTCGCGTCATCAAAAAGATTGGGTATATCCCGCAGCCACAGAAACTGAAAATTTGGAATAAAGGTAGGATACAAAGAAAGGAAAAAAATATAAAATCCGGAAAATTAAAAAAAAAAAAAACATTCGAAAATTAAAAAAAATCGAACAAAATTGAAATTTGAAAATAACACGATCTTGTAGTCTTAAAAACTTAAAATTTGGTGTGAAGGTAGTGTTTAGAATTCAGAAAAAGAAAACATCAAAAACACACAAAAAAAATTGAAAATAAAATCGAAAAATCGAAAAAAATCGAAAAATTTCAAATAATCCAATTTTGTTGCGCTAGAATCTTGGAATTCGGAATAAAGATAGTATTTAGGATGCAAAATAAATAAAAATTAAAAAATCCAGAAAACTCGAAAAAAAATCAAAAATTCGAAAAATTCGAAAAAATTTGAAAAAAATTTAAATAATTTGATCTTTTGGCCTTAGAAACTTAAAATTCGCGGTATAGATAGTGTTTGGGATTCAGAATAAGTTCAAATAAAAACGCAATAAAATTCGAAAATAAAATAAAAAAATCGAAAAAGATCGGAAATTTTAAAATAATTCGATTTTGTAGGTCTAGAAACTTAAAATTTGTAATAAAGGATACAAAATAAGAAAAAATTATAAAATCCAGAAAATTATATAAAAAAAAATGCGAAAAAATCAAAAATTGAAAATATTTTTATCTTGTAGTCTTAGAAACTTAAAACTTGGTGTAAAAGTAGTATTTACTATTCAATAAAAGGAACAATTAAAAAATTCGAAAATAAAATGGAAAAATCGAAATATGTTTAAGAAATCGAAAATTCGAAAACAATTTGATTTTGTACTGCTAGAAACATTAGTTATAAGATAATTATCCTATTAGCTAGTACAACGCCCCTAATTGTTTTATGTTATTTCCCCCGGATTATGGTTTTCTTTTCTTTCGTTTACGAATTTCGTTATAGAAAAGTTCCGCTATAGACTGGCTACGATATAGGCGATTTCTTTATAGACAGGTTTGTTTTCTTTCACATGTTGTACTCTATTTACTTCACATATGAAATATGGATTGTTAAATGATGTTAGCGCCACAAAAATTTTCACAGCTCCCCCTACCCTCCCGACATTACTGGCTGGTTATGGCTTGATAGTCCTTTCTAAATAAAATCATGGTGACTCTAAGATTCACTTGATTTATCTCTAAATTGAACCTAAATGATCCTAAGAAGACGGATCAAATAATTACTATATTAGCATGACAATCAGGTAACTTAGAATTAAAATCGAAAAATCAATAAACTCATAAAAAGTCGAAAATTTGAAAATAATTCGATTTTGTAGTCCTAGAAGATTGACTTTTGGCAGAAAGGCAGGGTTTTGTACACAAAGTAAGGAAAAATTAAAAAATCCGTAAATAATAAAAAAAAAGTCTAAAAAAACGAAAAAAAACCATCGAAAAAAGGAATATAGTTTGATTTATTGGAAATTTCCGGAAATTTTAATTTTGGCTTTTTTTTATACTAAAAAGTTTTTTATGTTAAATATCAAGTATCTAGGGCTGCGAGTTATATCTCAGATGCATAGCGCCTATCCTGGAAGCAATTGAGAGTACTTTTGACACTCCCCCTCCCATAATTTAGTGCTTGCCTAGGAACCTGAAATCTCTTTTTATCTACAGTACTTCGCAAACGAAACTAAAGCTTCAATTTTTTTATACCTGTAAATAATAGGGACAGAGTGTGGGCTTAGCGAAAATCAGTGGATGATCTCCAAAAAGAACCCAAAATCAAGAAAAGGAGGGTTACTTACAAAAAGAAGTGAAATCTCATCAAAAAGTCACCTGTAAAAAATGCAGCCAAGTCTCGTAACTCATTTACCGTAAAAAGTACTGAGATCGTATAAAGCCAAGTTTAACTATCTTATTAACTCTGAAATTTTCATTTACAAAATCACTCCTAGTCTCTACATCTTTAGTTAATTATTATTTTGTGACTTGGCAATTACGCAGCACAGGGAAGTTATTACACCTTACTATGTTATGGGATGGGATGGGATAATTTAACTAAAGCAAATTATATACGCACAGGGAAGTTATTACACCTTAATATGTTATAGTATTATTTGATTAAGACTAACTATATACATCACATTTTCATGCTAAGTAATTGCCAAGTCACAAAATAATAATTAACTAAAGATGTAGAGACTAGGAGTGATTTTGTGAATGAAAATTTCAGAGTTAATAAGATAGTTAAACTTGGCTTTATACGATCTCAGTACTTTTTACGGTAAATGAGTTACGAGACTTGGCTGCATTTTTTACAGGTGACTTTTTGATGAGATTGAACTTACTGCAATACCCGCTGCATTCACTTCATATCTAATGGCATCTGATGAAATTTTTCTATCTTGAAGTCATAGCCGTTTAATTTTTCTATCGGCAGTAGCACTTGTGCATTTTTTTCGGCCTGATTTGGCCTTATTTTCCACTGATTTCGTTTTTTCATAACGTAAACAGAACTTTCGTACACCAGAACAAGTCACTGAACCACCAACTTGTCTTGCAATTTCAGCATAAGAGAGGCCATTTTCTCTCAATATGACAATTAGGCTTCTTTTTGTAGATGTCCAATTAGTTCTTCTTGTTGATGACATTGGTTAAAATTAGTTTAATTTAAAAAAAAGGACTTTAAATATTCAAAAACAGTAATACTCTATTTAATTGTACTAGTATGCATCATTCCGCAAAATATTTCCACAACAATAACTCTTTTACCATCCAAATAACCTAAACTATAGTTACAGACACTTGATTTGTCCTCAGAACAGTGTTTGTGATTGGCTAGTACGCTTTTATTACAAAACACGTCCTTATTCAAAACGATTTGTGTTTGTTTGTTCTACTAAAATGAGCATAACTTTTTTTCTAATACAGATATTGTAATACTGTTTTTATTATTAAATTCTACATTAAAGTACCTTCAATTTGATATATAAACGCTTGTATTTAAGTGAAAATTGATATATTCTACAAGCACACAAAGTTGAAAAACATGAAACTTTCAAAAAATGGCCAAACTTTTGGCCACCACTGTATATAATAAAAACGCAATTTATGTAACTGGGGAAAACAAATGCGGGCAGACCCCATCTTTTTTCATATTCTAGGCGGCCATTTTTATTCAAAATTATTTTTTCGAATAAAATTGACATAAAAGTTACATTTTTGGAAAGATCGTTCATAAAAATATGTTTGTTTGAGAGATGAGTTACATTCAAATATGTATTGATTCTGAGATAACTTCAGTTGAAATTAGGCTGACAGCACAATATCTCAATACATTAAAGTAAATAAACACAAGGGATTCATTCATCGTGAGTCATAAAAATATTAAACCATGGAGGTAATCATTCGCAAAGCCAGATCTCCATAGCGAATTTTGCAGCGCTGTCTGGTGTCGAAAAAAATCGCATCTGTAAACGTGGCATACATAATAAGAGACGATATGTTTCATTTCACTGAAATAAAAACGATGTGTTTTTTTTTACATTGTAAAACAAGTTATAGTAGGAAAGCACCTCATTTGTCACGTTTAAAAACCTTTTCCAACTTGTTATATTTCTATTAAATGTAGTTTAGATTTATTTACAGTCGAGGAAAAAATGATTAATACAATAATAAATAAAACAAGTGGGTAAATGTGATTGAAATTCGAACAAAGGGTTTCATTTAATATTCCTTTCAAAACACTTTATCCTTTAATTAATAAATCCAAATCATTAATTTGTAATTGTCCTTATCATTTATCAATACACTTTATCAATAAGAATATAAATAGCAGCACCATTAAATTTAATATTAAAATTATAACAAGAGGAAATCAAACCTTTTAAAATTTAAATTTAACCTTTTTAACTTTTTAAATCAAACTAAAAATACACAAGAACTGCTTTTCAGACAATTGGAACAGCATATGTTTGTATATCTGAAAAGCATATTTAATTACATAATTTAATTTATGTTTTTTAAAAAAGAGGGGAGGGGAACCCTTAAAATGGATTTTTTTTAAGTACTTTTAACTAAAGTCATCAGACAATGAAATGTAAAAATCAAAATTTTCAACTTCCTTCGGCGATAATAGAACACGGAACCTTTCGATTAGGAGGAAAACGCGCTACCACAGACCCATCTAGCCTACGTGAAAAAGACTGAAATTAAGTTTCTGTTTTAAGAAATGGTCAGATGTCATTAAATTGATTCATTTAAATAAATAATATAAGACTTTTTCAAAATTTCTCGTGTGACAGGCAGTATTCATGCAAAATTTCAAGTCTCTAGCTTATACAGTTTCCGAGTACGAACTTTATGACAGACAGACAGAACAGTGAGATGAAAAGGGTTTTGTCAGATGAACGAAACCCTAATAAAAACGAAAAATTTTACTCATACCTGTTATGAAATACAAATATTATCTATGCATATACTTTGCTTTTTTTACAAATGCTCCTACAATTCCCTATTTTTACTTCTATTTTAATAAATCTTTAGTGAAACACAAATAGTTGTATAAATACCTGCAGGTGCTTCCGCGTGGCCAGCATTACTCTTTACACTTCCAACGTATAAAGGCTCTTTTCTGTTATTACAGTAGGCGGCTTCCAATGATCTGATTTCTATGGGATCCCCGACTTGTGTACCCGTTCCATGCGCCTCGATGAATTGAATTTCATCCGACTGGATTTTTGTCTTTTTCAGTACATCCTCAAATAACTTCTTTTGTCCTGCGAATGATGGAACGGAAAGACCTGAAAGATAAGGAAAGTGATTAACAAAAATGTCTTCCTAATTTTAATGCCAACAAGAAAGAAAAATCATGCATCAAGCATAGATTATGGAACACTTTCCAACAGTTTCAGAAAACTGCAACGAACCTTCACTGTTAAATAAGATGAAAGAAGATATGTAAGTAACCAGTTTAGAAAACGTATAACACATTTAAGAATCCAGTTTTAGCAAATTCCTTCTATAGTCATAAAAGTAGTCGAATTAATTTCTGCATGATGTAACATATGTATGTTTATGTGCATTAATTACATAGGTGGATGCATTTTACGATTGTTCTTGCACAAGGTGATGAAATATAATGCACATTTAAACACAAGCATAATTTCGAAATCACAGCTAGCGAGGATGGTCCACTCTGGTTCTCAACATCTCATATACTGTAACACAATGTCAAACTAAATGAAAAAATATTCCTTGGGACTCACGTAAATGACCATAGGCTAAAGAGAATGATCATTAAATTATAAGTGGACTAAATGATTCTTAATGAAAGCTAATGTTTGTTCAAACTCAATGCTATTTATCACAAGACTTTTAATTACAGTATCCATGTCTTCGTGTAAATTTGCCTCTTTGTATTCTAATAATACTTTTAATATTCTAATAATTCACAACTGCATAATTTCCAATCATTCATTTGGAAATGATTTATGGACGTAATCGTTTATTTTAAACGAAAGATTTGATATGGTGAACATAAATCAGGATGTATTATATATTCTATATATTTTTTTTTCAGTATTAAGCTTTTCTAATGTTCTTTAGAATTTATTGAAATTTCTCATCTGTATCAGAATACCAGATAAATGAAAAAAAATAAAATACCCTAGAAGCATTAATGGCCAAGGTCTCAGGAAACCATTTTTAAGGAAAGATTTGGGATGTTTGACTTTTAACTTGGGCAAACTTCAGATATCAGTCCTTTTTGTGGCAGAAACATTAAGGAGAACTTTTTGTTGGGATCTATTATTTTCCCCATCGATAGACAAATTGTAACTTTTACTGGTACTTATAACCAGGAAAAAATTTCTTATCAGAAAATCCAGTTTATTACATCAGCACACATGCTGCAGTGTATAAAGCCCATATTCTCAACTATATATCAAAACTATATTTTGTGAAAAATTTTATCTTATTGGCCACAGTAGGCAAAAAAGTAGATAAAATCGCTCGAGCATGACAATGACGCCAGTTCATTAGTGGTGTGTTATTTGTGAAGGAACAGCTGTGTTTAGCATCACCGGAGAGTGGACTGAAGAGGGTTAACAATGTATGCTGGAAAAAAAATATGGAATAAGAAACACTATAGTTTGAAACAAAAATACTCACCTTCTGCAACATAACCACCTGAAGAGTGCTTCATGTGAAGAATGCTAGCATAAGCTCTTCTTGCAACTGAGGCTTTCTGGAGAAAAAAAGCGGTGATGCCTTCTGTCCTTACGATGCCATTTGCTGTAAGAAAATTTTCAATATCAGAGGAGTAAAATTTCATAGCAGGTACGTCATCACCTATTTTTTTGTTTACTAATAAACACACTAATGGTGTCATGAAATTATTCAAAATGAATTCTGATAAATAAGTTTTTAAAGGTATAAACAAGAAAGAAAAATCATGCGTCGAGAATAGATTATGAAACATTTTCCAACATATTCAGAATAATGTAATAAAACTTCACCATTTAATTAGCTGAAAGGTTATGCCTAAGTAAACAATTTGGAAAACGCATCACACATTTCAAAACCCAATTTCAACAATTACTAATTGTAGTCGGAAACATATCAGAATTATTTTTGTGCAGCCTTGTATATGATCTATAGACTTGTATATATACTTCATAGCAGGTACGTCATCAACTATTTTTTTTCTTTACGATTAAACACTCCAATGGTGTCATGAAATGATTCAAAATAAATTCTGATAAATAAGTTTTTAAAGGTATAAACAAGAAAGAAAAATCATGCGTTGAGAATAGATTATAAAACACTTTCCAACATATTCAGACTAATGTAATAAAACTTCACCATTTAATAAGGTGGAAGATTATGTCTAAGTAAACAATTTGGAAAACGCATAACACATTTCAAAACCCAATTTCAATAATTACTAATTAGGAAATACATAACACAGTTGAAAGTCCCCTTCAGCAATTCCCATCAATGAGAAGAAATGTACTCGAATTCTTTTGTTCAACCCAGTACTCTATAGGAATTATATACATCAAGTAATATGCAAAAAAATTAGTTAAATTTAAAAACTCATACCATAATTGAAACCGCACTTCGAACAATAACCGCTTATAGACCGTACTGTAACCAAATTATTTTGTGTGTCCCTGTAAATAAACGATAAATTCTATGCACACAATATTCTATAATAAGCATCTTATAGTGCACTTAAGTGTTGTCTATCAATTTCAATATGTTTGAAATATATGTCATCGTGTCATGGTGAATTCATTAAATAAGTCAATGAAGATACGTAAATTAAATTAAGATATTATATTAAGATATTTACAAAAAACTATATACAGATTAAAAATAATTATTCGTCGTTCGACTATACATCTTCTCTGTGAAACTTTCGTTACATTCAGCGACAGTCAAATACGTCTTACGTGTCCAACGATATCTTTTCATCTGGCTGGCGCGAACCGTTTTTTACCGCTGCAGAAATGGTGGCGCTGCTCTCTGTTCCTATTAACAGTCTGTTTGGAGGTGTCGTTGCCACTGCCAACATATATATTTCAATAGTGTGAAATATAAGTAAAATACACTGCGAATGATACTCTGCTGAAATACACTAATGAAATAGACCATAATGTAACGGAGCTCTTTTGAATACCTCTGTAAACGAACTATAAATGGTACACACTTCATTTTCAATGCCGAACATGCTTTTTAACCACCAATAACATATATCAAATAGATGACAATCCGAGCATATTTAACCGAGTTAGAACGCGTACAGACAGACGGCCGGACAAACCGAATTCATAAACACTTTCAACATATGTTGGAAAGAAAGTGTTAAAAATAGAAAAGAAAATAGATATTGAATATCAAAATTTCAATCTCTGTTTACCTCTTTACTATATCATTCACTCGCTAATCTCCTGTCTCCTTTTTCCCATTAAAATTTTCCAATATGCTAAATTTTAAGTTAGTTTTCTTCTTTGATTTGAGTACAAAGATTTGTTCTGATACAAATGATCTCCAAGTGATAATAATATTTATTATCAACACTTAACTTTAAGAAAGATAGAATATACCCAGACAAGCACAAATCACCTTACAATGCTAGTCGTACTCAATCGGTGAAATGCAAGTATTTTATTTCCCCATATTGTTGCCAGAAATTTGAAGCACCCTGTATAGAGCATATAATTAAAGTCTATGTGTTGCTGTCAGTCTGAAGTAAAATATATTTACCAGATAATTGTAAAGTTTATAAAATGTCTTCTTAATGTGATGGTGGAAATTAGCAAAATAATTTACTTTAATAGAAGGTGAATAGAAAAAATTCCTAGTTTGAAAGTTTTTGCAATGCAAAAGGTGGTTGCTACATTAAAGAGACATGTACTTCAAAAGGCAGTATATTTCAATTTTGAATGCATTGTTTATAACTGCAAGTATGTAGCACGTAGAGAGGATGGTTCAAATAAGGGCTAGTAGGTATTCTGAGAACTGAGCGCAGCGCAGCATAGCGGTGATAAGCAGAGTTTTTATCTTTAATTGTGAAAAGAAGGGCAGAGTAGTACGTCTGTGAAATCTGTCTCGTTTACAAACAGTAAGAGCAAAACGTCTAAATACCGGCTAATAGGTGTTCTGAGAACTGGGCGCAGCGCAGCATAGCGGTGATAAGCAGAGTTTCTATCTTTAATTGTGAAAAGAACGGCAGAGTAGTACGTCTGTGAAATCTGTCTCGTTTACAAACAGTAAGAGCAAAAAGTCTAAATACCGGCTAGTAGGTGTTCTGAGAACTGAGCGCAGCGCAGCATAGCGGTGATAAGCAGAGTTTCTATCTTTAATTGTGAAAAGAAAGGCAGAGTAGTACGTCTGTGAAATCTGCCTCGTTTACAAACAGTAAGAGCAAAACGTCTAAATACCGGCTAATAGGTGTTCTGAGAACTGGGCGCAGCGCAGCATAGCGGTGATAAGCAGAGTTTCTATCTTTAATTGTGAAAAGAAAGGCAGAGTAGTACGTCTGTGAAATCTGCCTCGTTTACAAACAGTAAGAGCAAAACGTCTAAATACCGGCTAATAGGTGTTCTGAGAACTGGGCGCAGCGCAGCATAGCGGTGATAAGCAGAGTTTCTATCTTTAATTGTGAAAAGAAAGGCAGAGTAGTACGTCTGTGAAATCTGTCTCGTTTACAAACAGTAAGAGCAAAACGTCTAAATACCGGCTACCCGGTGTTTGAACCTCTCTTGATTTACTCCGCCTGAAAAGGAGGCAAATAAATTAATTTATGCGATCACGGACGATGTATTGCTTTGTTGCGTCATTTGTGACACAGCTTACCGGATCACCTCACAAAAAAGTATTGTTGGACACACCAAAATTGCCCGAAATAAATGGCAGAAGAAAGAAGGAAAATGACGGAGGAAAAACCAAGAAATTCAGGCGAAAGATGTAGAAACTGTATTTTAAAAAGGTAGCACGTTGGAAATTGTACGTTAAACGTAACATAGGAGGTGCGTTCGTTTTATAACTAGTTTCACAATGTATAAAAATCCTCCTTATTATTTCAGTGAAATGAATTATATCGTCTGCTATGAGCGAAATGAGCATGCCCTTTTTAACACTTTCCAACCTAGTTGAAAAGTGTTTATGACTTCGGTTTGTCTGGCCGTATGGCCGTCTGCCGTCTGGCCGTCTGTCCGTGCTCTAACTCCCGTAAATATGCTCGGATTACTCTGCAATTTTTATATGTTATTGTCGTTATCTATAGCACGTTCCCTATTTCAACGGAAGTGTGTAGCACTTATAGTTTTTTTACAGGGACACTCAAAAGAATTCCGTTACATTGCGGTCTATGGGGAAAAATCATTTGCGGTTTATTTAAATAATGTTTCACTATTTTAAACGCATTGAAATTTATACATATCACTAAGGTGCATTAGACGAAGCTTAATATGGAATAGGGTGTGCATAGAACTTATAGTTACTTTACAGGGACAGTCAAAAGAATTCTGTTACATTACATGTATGGAGAAAAATCGTCTGCGGTTTATTTAAATAATGTTTCACTATTTTAAACGCATTGAAATTTATATATTTCACTAAGGTGCATTACAAGAGGCTTACAACAGAATATTGTGTGTATAGCAGTCATCGTTCATTTACAGGGACACACAAAAGAATTCTCAACTGTCTGTTAACAATAATTCCTGGAAGTGCGTTTTAAGTTACTGAACACGATTTTAATTTTAACTCGCTTTTTGTCTATTACGTGATGTGTATAAATTCTGTAGATCCTATACAGGGAAGCACAAAAGTTCGCGGACACATTTCTGTTTAGTGACAGAAACTCCAGAAGGAGAATTTTAAACTGTGCTACACGTTTCCTAACTGAACTAAAATTTAGGATCCTATGTAGTATATATACAGATCTATAGATCCTATACAGGGCTGAATAAAAGTATTCGGATATTTTTCTGAATATTGTATATGATGGAAATTCCTGAAATTATGTTTTTAAATATATTATACGTTTTTCCAAATTGTTTATTTAGATGTCATCTTTTAGCTTATTAAACGGTATGATTTGTAAAATTATTTTGGCACCGTTGCAAAGTGTTACATAATCTATGCTTGACGCATGATTTTTCGTTCTTGTTTTATCTTTTTTCCGTATGCCACGTTTACAAATACGAATTTTTTTTTCTACACCAGTCAGCACTGCAAAATTCAGCATGGAGACCTTGCTTTGCTAATGATTACGTCCATGGTTTAATATCTTTATGACTCATAATGAACGAATCTCTGTTGTTTATTTACTCTAACGAATTGAGATATTCGGCTGTTCTACTGAAGTTATATCAGAATCTATACGTTTTTTAATGTAACTCATCTCTCAAACAAACAACTTTTTTCAACGATCTTTTTAAAAAGGTAACTTTTATGTAGTTTTATTCGAAAAAATAATTTCTAATAAAATTCGCCGCCTGGCATATGAATAAAGAAGTGGTTTGCCCGTATTTGTTTTCCTCAGTCACATGACTTGCGCTTTTATTATATAGATTACGTACGATAGGATTTAACAGAACAAAAGAAAACTTTTATTAATATCTTTTTAAGTTTTGATTCGATTTTCATAAAAGTTGAAATGAATGACTCGACAAAATTCTACAACGATAATATATATAATAAATTTCAAACCATTCGGTTGGGTATTTTTTGCGCTGTTATATGCGGACAGACGGACGGATCAGACGACGACTATATGTGCTACGTATTTATATAATTACGAACGCACCTAAAAAAGGCAGATATCCGACGTAGTTAGATATGCAATCTCTACCTTCTGCGACGGTGCTTTCTCTGCGGGCAAGAAGTGTGTTACTCTGGGTTCGATGTTTAGTATGGGATATATGGGCTAATAGCGGCTGCATTGATGCAGAGATTGATTGCTATGTTTGTGATTTTTGTAGATAAAGTGATCTAAATTTCAAGAAGCAAGCCTTTTTTTTTTTTTTTTTTTTTTTTTTTTTTTAACACGCTTAAAACAAAACTACAAAGAGATTGGTAAGAAGGGTGTCACAGATAGTCGCTAAGATAGATGTGACAAAAATGCTAGTTTATTAAAAATTTTATATTCTTTTTGTGCATTAATAAATTTGTTATCTATACTAATATTATAAAGGAGTAAAGATTGTTTGTTTGTTTGTTTGTAGAGGGTAATCTCTGGAACTACCGAACCGATTTCAAAAGTGATGGTGGCAAATTGATGGTGACAGCCCCTGCTCCAACATAGGCTATATTTTATGTCGGTGCCACTAACTCCAGGGGGTGCAGGAGCAAAAAACGTTCTAAAATTGCCCTTTTTTAGCTATCAAACTGGCTGTCAAGCCCTGAGAGCTTGCCAGCCGGTTCTGTATGTATGTATGTATGTACGTACGTAATGCGATAATTCTTCATAGAAATATCCGTTTTCCTTCAAATTTTGTTTATAGGTTCACTGTGTTAAGGCGCTTCCCTGATTAGTTTTCGGGATTGATTGGTTAAGTATAAAGAGGGGGGGGGACAAGGGGCTAATCCCCCCCCCCTTAATTTATATAAATGGGTTTTTCCATGCAGAATTGTTCCGTTTTCCTTCAAATTTTGTTTATAGGTTCACTGAGTTAAGGCGCTTCCCTGAATAGTTTTCGGGATTGATTAGTTAAGTATAAAGGGGGGGGGGATCGGGGGGCTAATCCCCCCCCCCTTAATTTATATAAATGGGTTTTTCATGCAGAATTATTCCGTTTTCCTTCAAATTTTGTTTATAGGTTCATTGGGTTAAGACGCTTCCCTGATTACTTTTCGGGATTGATTGGTTAAGTATAAAGGGGGGAACGGGGTGCTAATCCCTCCTTAATTTATATAAATGGGTTTTTCAAGCAGAATTATTCCGTTTTCCTCAAATTTTGTTAATAGATTCACTGTGTTAAGGCGCTTCCCTGATTTGTTTTTCGGGATTGATTGGTTAAGTATAAAGGGGGGGAACGGGGGGGGGAAATCCCCCCCTTAATTTATATAAATGGGATTTTCATGCAGAATTATCCCATTTCCTTCAAATTTTGGTTAAAGGTTCACTGTGTTAAGACGCTTCCCTAATTAGTTTTCGGGATTGATTGGTTAAGTATAAAGGGGGGAACGGGGGCTAATCCCCCCTTTTTTTATATAAATGGGTTTTTCATGCAAAATTATTCCGTTTTCCTTCAAATTTTGTTTATAGGTTCACTGTGTTAAGGCGTTTCCCTGATTAGTTTTCTGGATTGATTGGTTAAGTATAAAGGAGGGAACGGGGGCATATCCCCCCTTATTTTATATAAATGGGTTTTTCATGCAGAATTATTCCGTTTTCCCTCAAATTTTGTTTTTAGGTTCACTGTGTTAAGGCACTTCCCTGATTAGTTTTCGGGATTGATTGGTTAAGTATAAAGGGGGGGGAACGGGGGGGGCTAATCCCCCCTCCCCTTAATTTATATAAATGGGTTTTTCATGCAGAATTATCCCATTTGCTTCAAAATTTGTTTATAGATTCATTGGGTTAAGACGCTTCCCTGATTAGTTTTCGGGATTGATTGGTTAAGTATAAAGGGGGGGGGAACGGAGGGGGCTAATCCCGCCTTAATTTATATAAATGGGTTTTACATGCAGAATTATCCGATTTTCTTCAAATTTTGTATATATATTCATTGTAATTAGAGATTTACCTGATTAGTTTAAGGGGTTCATTAGTTAACTATGAGGGGGGTAACGGGGGGATGACCCCCCCTTAATATATTGTTTATTTCTTTATTTTTCGATGGGCTTATTTCAAATTCTTTGAAATAAGAGTATAATATACAATTAGTGTGAATAGCCTGTGAACTCAATGCCCTCAGTTTAACTGGGCAGTTTTATTTTTATTTTTTATACTGAAGGAGCTAGAAATTTGAAATTTGTCATTGTAGTTACTTATAAGATGTGAATGCTCTCTAAGAACAAAATAAAAAAGAAAATGAAATTTAAAAAGGTGAAATGAGCGAAAAGCGTTCTAAAAACAGTTTAAATTACAATTTCTATGAAATCTCTGGAACTACAGAACCGATTTCAAAGGTAATGGTGGCAAATTGATGGGGACAATCCCTACTCCAACATAGGCTATATTTTATGTCGGTGCCACTAACATCAATGAGGTGCAGGATCGAAAAATGTTCGAAAATTGCGACTTTTTTATACTGAAGGGGCAAGAAACTTGAAATTTAGCATTGTAGTTACTTATAACATGTAAATGCTCTCTAAGAATAAATTTTTTTAAAAATCGAAATTTAAATGGGTGAAATGAACGAAAAGCGTTCTGAAGTCATTCTAAATTACAATTTCTATGGAATCTCTGGAACCACGGAACCGATTTCAAAAGTGATGGTGGCAAATTGGTGGTGACAATCCCTGCTCCAACAGCCTCTTTAATAAAAAACTATGCGTTGCTGACGACTGGGTTTTTCGCTAATTGCTGCAACAGATTAATCTCGTAAAATGAAACATTTGAAGTTACTGAAAAAAATGATAGCTCAAAAAGTATTTGTCAGAAAATTGTTAGATAAACTGCGTTTGAAAGGTAAAAAATTGTATTTTTTCTTATATAAATTTCAAATCTAATGATTATGCCGTTTTTCAAATATTGAATTTCAAAAATTACCAAATTTTCCAATGGAGTACCATAGCGAAACCTTCATGCGTAAAAAGATAATGATAAGGGCGACGTGTCCTGACGTGTATATTGGCTATAGCACGAGTCACAAATTATAGTAGCCTTATTATTCTGTTAAAATATAAAAGTTATTTATGAAATGTCAATATTTTGTTTGATTAAAGGTTCGTTAAAAGAAATTGACCAGCGTAGCGGGCGTAGCTTGCTAGTTAATCAATAAAATTTATTAAAACGATGTTATTTTATCTTAATCTGCGAAATGAGCCTTTGTGTTATTCTTGTGGAATAAACGGAGGTAGTCGGTATTTAGACCCCAATTTCTAAACTCAAAATTTGCAGACTTCCGGAATTTTTCATTTTACAAACAGAAAACGCTTTTTAAACCGATTTTGTTTTCCTAAACGGGTGCGAAACATATCAAGGTACCCTAACATGATTTTTTCCGCGACTCATTTTAAAGTTTGCAGGACTAGATTGAAAATAAAAGTGGTAGCCAGTATTTAGACCTTCTCTTCTACCTGTAGGCACGCTAAGCGGAATAAACTAAAGCGTATAAAATGAAGAAATATACATATAGCGTGTAGTTATGATCATGTAAAATCACGATTGCAAAGCAAAATGCATTACGTATGCTCCATTATCATGTAAGAAAGTAAATTTTCACTTTTCAGGGACATTTCCGAAAAGAAAATTAATAATATAACCTCCTGATTTTAGGGGAAGTGTGTCTAATATCGTAACCCATGATTTCTAAGTACACTGTTAAAAATATCCCTGTAAAATTACGGGCAGAGGCCGGCAGCAGCGATTCCAGTCATACCCCGTAAAAAAAAAAAAAAAAAAAAAAAAAAAAAAAAAATCCATGCCCATCATTTTGTGCAGCCCGTAATTTTACGGGGCAAAATAATACAGCATTATAATGCACAGAATATAATGCTCTTTAAAACACTTTTACTTACTGTACCGTAGCACGTTGTACGTTAGATAATCATCACAGAATCGCTTTTTTGGCGAGTTAAAATATATATTACGGTCGCGGTTAAGTGACATTATTTTTAGAAACACGAGTAAAATGAAGGGTTACACCCTAGCGGAGGAAAATGTATGGGGTCGTACCGTATTTTTGCTAACAGATGGGCTAGAACTGTAAGAATATGTGGATTGCCGTTAATTTTCTAAGTATCTAAGGAATAAGGCCGCTTATTTATTGGATCAGACCGTTTTTCATCAAATAAGGCTATTGCCCGTGAAAATTGAAGGACAAACGCTCATAAATTTACAGTTTTTTCTGAGAGTGTAGCGACGTACCTGCTGCATTCTGGTGGTCATTGTCAAAAATTGATCCTTCTTTAGTAATTTTAGTCCATTGTCATATCTGTTGAGGTAGGGAAATGTTCCAAGCAGTGAAAATTTTATTGTTTTTTTAATTAAAAAATATGTTTTATCGTTATCTTCACAAAATTACAAATATACAAAGGTACGAGATAAAAGTTTTGGATTATTATGGAAATTTTGTTATTGATCCTGATTTTGATTTTTTATGTTTTGATTGACTTATTACTTCCTTGAAGTTGTCAAATGGCGGCCATTTATATATTTGTTTAGATGTTCCTAATATCGCACCCACTAACTATTCCAAATTTAACTAATTTCGAAACTTTTATTTGTGAATTTTGTTTAGATGAATAGATGGATTTTAGATTACTATTTTAACCATTTTATTCCGTGCTTATTTTTTATTTTTACTTCATAAAAGCAAGTCAAAAAATATCTAAATAAATCACATTTTTTACAAATTGTTTGCTTATAATTAATTAAATATATATTCCTACAGACAATTAAATTCCTGGCTGGGCAAAAAGGCTCTTCGTTAGTAACTTTGTTATAACTGCTATCTCTTACAAAAAATTTTGAAAAGAGTGAATTTTATTGTTGTCCTAGTATCGATCGAGGGTTGTGATATTAGGAACAGTTTTGAAAGTTGGTACTAAGGCGTTTGCATATTTATTTGAAAAAAAAAAAACTTTATTTATTGGAAACCATTATAAGCGAAAAATATTTTATTAGAATGTTTTAATTTCTTGTGCAGTCAAGCCGAATTAGATCAAAATTTCAAAATGGCTGCGATCATAGGCACAGTTCTCCTAAGTTTATTCGCCAGTGGTATTCACACGTTGAATTTTTTACTTTTACCAACATAGTTGAAATGTGGTCATGACTTTAGTTTGTATGTCCGTCTGTCCGTACTCTAACTCGCGTAAATGTACTCGGAGTACCATAAAATGTTTATATTTTATTGAGGTTTACTGTAGAATGTTTGGTATTGAAAATTAAGTGTGTAGCGTTTATAGTTCCTTTACACACAAAAGAATTCCATTACATTATGGTCTAAGGGGAAAAATCGATTGTGGGGAATTTTATTGATGTTACGATATTTCAAACTTAGTGAAATTGATTTTCACCATGGGAATAGACTACAACATGTTTTCTCAGGAGTATATAATACGTAGTATTTATTGTTTTCGCATACAAGGACGCACAAAAGAATTTCATTACATTACGTTTTATGCTTGAAAATGCATTTTAATGATGTTACAATAATTCAAACATACTGAAATCGCTGAAGTGCAATAAAGCCGGTTTTCTACAGATAAATATGTGCATATCGCTCATTCTATCACTCATTTTATTAAGAAAGACATATTCTTAAAAATCGCACTCTTAATTCTTAAATGCCGCAATCAATTTGAAAAAAAAATTGATGTTAACAATCTGAAAAACATTTTTGAAAAAGGATAGTTTTCCGGTGGATGTTTTCTCCCTTACGACAACGCCTCTCAAGGACGCAATTTTAGAGATACAGACAAACCAAACAAGTGTTCTTAAAGCTGAAACTTGCTTCTAATCGACGGTATTGTTGTTTTTAAAAAGTACGAGTTTTAACTCTTTCAAAAACACCAGCAAACGAAGGTCATTTCGCGCCTCTCGGGACGATTTTTTTCTTATGGTAAAAGTAACTAAACGTCCGTATTTCAACAGAATATTTTTAAAGCATCTCGGTAGACCAGATTTACATCACCAACAACAATTTCAAAACGTTCGGAAGATAAAAAATATTTTAAAAAAATAAAATCTGAGAAATTTTCGACAAAAACGCATAATAACGGGGTGTTTCAGCGCGGGCACGCTCGGCTTCGGGTAACGTTTTCGTGGTTTTAATATACATATATTTTCACAATTTTATTTTTTTAAACTATGAAACGACCCTAAGTAAAAAAAAGAAGAAAATGTTTTCCTACGAGAACTTTTATCACTAATCGTCAGCATTTTTTCGCGATTTTGTCATTAAAAATATAATTTCATACAAAATCGAGTTAAAGATATAAAATAATACAAATTTGGCGTTTATTTAATGTTATTATCACGAGCCTGGTCAACGCCGGGCGGGTCAGCTAGTTTAAGAATAAAAATAACTTTGTGTCAGAAAATAGTCAGTTCGAATTTGAGACAGACTTGATTAAAATGCGTTGTACTAATGAAATTGTTTTACGGAACAGTAGTTTTCCCTCGATTAGTGCTGTTAATGCAATCGGCAATACTACCACACTAATTGAAACACACTTTCAATGAAAAAACCTGCAATAGATACATAAATAAACAATACATAAATAAACAATATATTATTGTACTACGATATTATTTTTTATGTGTGTCTCAGAAAGTACATATTACAGCTTGATTATTTTTTTTTTTTTTAATTATCAAGTTTACATGAATTTCTAGTGACATAAATGTGTGCACTAATTTAATAAGTGACAGAAAAGAAGTGTTAAAAAGTCTATTTTAAATTTATTTCTATCTTGCACATTTTTTAGCTTAGTTATGTTAACTTCCTAAGTATAATGATCACCTAATCGATTGCGCACTCATCTTCCTGCATTAATCGAGGTACCAATTTATTTGTACCAATTGAAATTGTGACAAAAGGCGCATTTCTTGTCGGATTTTTGTTTTGTTCAGTACAGTCTAGTGCCGTTCAGCTGGCAAAAAAAAAAGAAAGAAAGAAAGAAAGAAAGAAAAGAAAAGAAGAGAAATGAAAGTAATGATTACCCAATCCATTGCGCACTCATCGAAATTTTCCCCGCATTAATCGAGGGCGCGACTGAAAAAAAATATTAACTGAACTAAAAGAACTAATGTACTAACTGAAAAGCGCATTAACTGAAACCGTACTAATCGAGGGAAACATGAAATGGCTGTTAAGTAAATGCATTATCATAATTATGCACTATCAGCATTATGCAGACTTGCCAAGTCTCCGGATTTTTAGATACACGTATTTTAGTACAGAAAGTGTTGTTTTATATAATCGGAACATGCTGCGATTTGAACAAACAACATTTTCCTCGAAAAAATTACTGGTGTGCAAAAAGCCGGAGACTTGGCAACTCTGGCATTATGCTTTACATTGTTTCGTTCTTATTATTTTTAAACTATTTTTTTACTATTTTTACTAATTTTTAAACTATTTTTAAACAGACATTTCTCGTACGCAAATAATTTATTTCTCAAATTGTTGCTATATCTAAGGGTACATTACCTCTTTCATCGAAAGGATTACTCTGGGCTGTAGAAGAAACGATACCACCATCCATATAGAACCTGGTCATCAATGGACTGAGACATAGTTGGCCAGCATTGACGAGTGCCGCGTCAACTCGACCGTCAAGGATATCACAGTAAGCTGTGCACAGAGCAGAGAACGACGAAGAGCACGCTGAATCCATTGTAAAGCTAGGACCTACAAATATGGAATTACATCAGTGGCGTGGTAATTGATAAATTATAGGATGAGATCAAGTAGTTACTTTCAAATAAATACTAATTTTCATTATTATTTTCAGTAACCCAAATGTTCAAATCATCCAAGTCCAATTTTCGTTCAACCCAAATTCAGACGAATGTTTCTTCTCTAGACAATTATTTCTTCAATGCCGTAACAAGCCAAGTCCTAGGTTAAAATGTGAGAAACAAATGTCGCCAGACTCCGATGATTTTGAAATAAATGCAACGGAGGCAGCCCAGGGCCGTAGCTAAGGGGGTGCCAGGGGGGGCTCAGCACCCCCTGAAAATTTTTGAGCCCCCCTGGGAAAGTTGCCAAGGACACCAAATGAAATTCTGTTTCAAAAATCGAGTGTTAAAAAAACTGTGTTAAAAAATTGAACTTAGTTTTGGGAGCTTTTTACAGTTTTGCATAAATACTAAATTCCGGTATCCGGTATTCCTTATAATAATTCAGAAGGTATACCGTATAAGTCGTATCCACCGTATATCCTCCATTACATCCCTGTCTGCAGCTTTTACTTTTCTTATCATCAAATAAAGTTATTATAAACAGTTTAATAAGAAACCTAGTGCCTACAATATGAATATGCAATAATTTATCTTTCTATATAGTACTTTGATCATATATATCTGTGTTTGTGCGTGCATGTGTCAGAGAGAGAGAAATAGTATGAGCCCCCCCCCCCCCCTACATTTTCTTGAGCCCACCCTGTTGTTTACTTCTAGCTACATCCCTGAGGCAGCCCACTAACTTTACCTAGAAATATTTTTGATTAATACATTATAGACTTGGTACACATCCATGCTGAATGTTTCACTAAGATAAAATATTTTTGCGAATAATTAATCTCAAATTAAATGTCGGAACACAGCTCCGACTTCGGGCTAAAAAATACTCTTTTGTTAACATGATAGCGCCCAAAAAATTAGTCTCAAAATATGCTAATGAAATAACTCATGTATGTGATAAAGGATCAATCAAATTCCAATAGAAAGTCTGAAAAAAAAAAAAAAATACTTTCGAGTATTTGGTGCAAAAAGTCGCAAGTTTCGCCGCTGGCTAATTTTTAAGTGGGCGTATTTTAAGAGTAACTGCCCGATTAAGAACGCTCTCATGACACATTTCGATATAGAATAAGTCGTTGTTTCCATGACAGCAATACTTTTCTCTTGTTGTCTGCGACACTAACAATATAGAAATTGACGGTGCTCAGAATCGAACATTAATTTTTAGTTTGAAGCATTTATAATCAATTTAATTTTTTTTTAAACCGTACAATACGATCGTTAATTTTCTTTATATATACATACTAGGGAGCCTACCCCCTGCGAGCTACGCTCGCCAACCCCCGCTCAGACTTCGAGGCCTCTAAAAACATGACAGCGTGCTTTATTTAAAAAATATTGGTAAATCTGTAATTGGGTTGCCATGCTTTTAACGTTTTAATGGGGCATTTTTTTATTATCATCGCCTCATACACAGCTGTTGCGACAACTGACGACTGTTTTCAGGATTGATAAGTAAAATCAATTACAACTTGAAAACCAGCTTGTATAAAATGGTTAGGTTTAAATTGCGGCTACCTCTCTGACTTTTAAAACAACGATCTGTATTCTATTCTTCCTTTGCGTTTAAGGATGAGAAAAATTCCATTTGCTTGTGAATAACATTAAGAACCACGGTATTGAAAAGTACCATATTATAGACATTTTCAGTAACAGGTTTTCATTTTCTCTCTATTTTTGTGCACCATCATGCATATTTTCATGTTATTTTAAATATGTAAATTATTTATTTTAATTAATATGTATATACAAATTTTCTAATAATTATTTATCATACAAAATTAATTAAATATTTTGTACATGCATGCCTGCATTTATTCGGCATCAGTTGATGAGATATTTAAACAAATTTGCTATCCGCGATAATTTTACACCATGTTATGTCACTTGAATATTGTCCATAAGAAATTCGGGTACTTTTCCAGTATAGGATCCTTTGCTTTTAGGTTTGGCGTAATTCGAGCTTCAACAAGAGCGAAAAATCATGCGTCAAGCATAGATTATGTAACACTTTCCAACGCTTCCAAAATAATTTTACGAATCATACTCTTCAATAAGCTAAAAGATAACATCTAAGTAATCCAAATACTTTTATTCAGCCCTGTATAGGATCTATAGATTTGTATATATACTACATAGGATGCTAAATTTTAGTTCAGTTAGGAAACACGTAGCACAGTTTAAAATTCTCCGTCTGGAGTTAAATAATACGGAAATGTTTTCCCGAACTTTTGTGCTTCCCTGTATAGGATCTACAGAATTTATACACACCACGTAATAGACAAAAAGCGATTTAAAATTAAAATCGCGTTTAGTAACTTAAAACGCACTTCCAGGAATTATTGTTAACATACAGTAGAGAATTCTTTTGTGTGTCCCTGTAAATGAACGATGACTGCTATACACACAATATTCTGTAGTAAGTCTCTTGTAATGAACCTTATATAAATTTCAATGCGTTTAAAATAGGGAAACATTGTTTAAATAAAGCGCAGACGATTTTTCTCCATAGACGTAATGTAACGGAATTCTTTTGACTGTCCCTGTAAAGTAAGTATAAGTGCTATGCACACCCTATTCCATATTAAGCTTCTTCTAATGCACCTTAGTGATATATATAAATTTCAATGCGTTTAAAATAGTGAAACATTATTTAAATAAACCGCAAATGATTTTTCTCCATAGACCGCAATGTAACGGAATTCTTTTGAGTGTCCCTGTAAAAAAACTATAAGTGCTACATACTTCCGTTGAAATAGGGAACATGCTATAGATAATGATTATAACATATAAAAATTGCAGGGCAATCCGAGCATATTTACGGGAGTTAGAGCACGGACAGACGGCAGACGGCAGACGGCAGACGGCCAGACGGCCAGACGGCCAGACGGCCAGACAAACCGAAGTCATAAACACTTTTCAACTAGGTTGGAAAGTGTTAAAAAGGGATAGATTCGTTAATATACATAGATTTGTTGCCAAAAGTTATGAAAACAAATCCAATGAACTTTTGGTGCTTTTCTATTATAGGGGTCTTGACGCTTTTTTAAAAAGCTTGGCGGAAAAAACCAAGCAGGATAGAAAACCAAGCAGGATATTTTATTCTTCTTCCGTTCAGTTCGGCAATTATTATTTTATATATTCGTTTCAAATATCCGAATTAGTGATTTTATAAATTCGTTTAATTAAATTTTACAAAAAAATAACAAAATGATATCAATAAATAATAATTACTATTAATTCCTTTTGCGTTTACATAAATGACGTCATTTGGACGAATTTATTCAAAATATTTTCAGTTTATAAATTAAATTAAATGCTGACAGACGATTGAATCCTGACGATAGAAATGTGATTTTTTTTCACATTTTCCTGAAAAACATAATTTAATCACAATCTTGTCTTCATTATCGATTGAAATAAAAGATAAATTCAATTTCAATTTGAAAATGACGAATAAAAAGAAACTAATAATCCCTATCGGGATCCTTTTCAATGTTTTTCCCTTTTTTGTCACAAAAAAAACTGAGTAATTAGTTGCCATCATTACAGAAATGTCATTAAAATTAGAAAAAAATTAATATCTCGAAAACTAATTCCAATTTCAAAATTCTATTACCAGTTTTGACATCCGCGGATTTTTATGGACAATTGGTATTAATTTCACCATCAAGCGTTTAATATTTTATTAAAAATAGCCCTGAAACATAATCAGTCGTTTAATCAGTCATTTCATAAAATCGTTTCATGAATTCGTTTCATAAAATCGTTTCACAAATTCGTTTCATTAGGATTTTATATATATAGGGTAGATTTTATATAAATAGGGTAGATATGTATATAGCAAAACCGTAGTTATAAATGCGTATTCATTTAAGTTAAACTTACAACTAGTTTAGTCTGAAGAGTAGAAAAAAATTTCATAAAAAGCATTTATCATAAAAACGTATTTTTCTTTTTCATTCTGTCGCCAACCAGCGATAAATTGCCAAAAACACGAAATTTTAATACTTTTTTACGGGCGTTATATCGAGGTTCAGCAGCAATTTTTTCTATAAACGTATATATCGTCATGAGAAGAATATTCTGTAATTTTTTCAAAAATTTCTGAGTAAGCGCTTATGGAGACCTTCCTTGTTAGTTTTGTGAGACTGAATGATCCGCTATTTCGGCCTGGCGGATTCTATTTAATAATACCATCATTATAACATTTATATTTTAAATATTTTATAAAGATGTAAAATACTGCGTTATAGACAGATACGGTTAACAAATGAATATCACAACGCAAAGTTCAGAGGTTAGAGCGAGCCCCCATGATATAATAGAAAGTTTTCGAAGAAAATAAATAATCGTTGAGTAATAGTGCATGCGATCGTATTTCGTTTTGCGATTTGCAAAAGTTAAATATCCTAAATATATCAGTAAAGAAATATGAAAGACAGGAAACTGCAGGTTCAGATTTTCAAATATTAAACAAAAAGAGTTCAAGATTAAAAAAAATCCCTGACGGCTCGGTATACAGGCACAGGTAGATTTCGAAGATGCATACCGTGGGGCGCCTGTTTATTGGAAATTGTAGAAGAAATAACCTTTTTCCCATAATGCGGCAGTTGGGACCGACCACTTCGAAATGTACCTGTGTTTGTAGGCAAAGCCGGCAAGAATTTTTTTTTTCTTTTTCTTGTAGGAGTTGGTCCTACAAAAGACTTACTTCATTTGGAGAAAGTGGAGGAAGAGGGGCGGTGGTTAGATATGGTTTTCCTTTCTTCCTGGAGTATTTTCAAGTAAAACCAAATAAACCATCCACTTGATTTCCTTTTGTTGAAAATCCCCGTATTACGTGCATAGGGAAAATTCGTTATAATTATACCCGTACTGATGTAAAGTACTATGTATAATATATAATGTATGTAAAACAGAAGAATTTTAGATGAAAAGATCTGCTAAAAAATTAAGCATCTTGATCCTATAAAGAAATTTTATTTTATAGCTTTTAAATATTAGTCATAACAATAGCGAGCATTTCTCCCAAATTATACAAATGGACAGTTTATTCCATTTTTTTTTTAATTCCTTATTCAAGGAATTATTATTATTATTATTATTATTATTATTATTATAGTTAAATTCTTATTGCAAATAATTTAAAAAAAGGTTTACAGCAGTCAAGGACAATCTGAGAATAATAAAGGTCGATGTCGGATAATCATGTGTAAAATTAGTTTGAAGCGTATCCATGCCTTTTAACATAATTTGCTGATTTTGTTTTATCAGATATAAATATTTAGTGAACAATAAATTTTCCAAACTATCAAGCTATCAGTATTAATTTCCAGATTATACGACAGTAACCTATTAATACGTTTTTGTTACATCTGTACTTCGCCCTCGCTGTGTTTTTATATTTAAACTCCGCCCATCGTCATTTGATATGTATTCGTTCAGAATAAAAGCATCAGTGCAGAAAATCTAGCTACGTAAAGTAGGCGCGGCATCGGCTCCGCGGTACGATTTGAACACAGATGTAAATTGTATTAATATTAGTTGAGAAAATATCTAATATTTAAATAATGTAGAAATCCTCTTTTCTTAAAAATCATTGCACGGATTTCATGAAATTTAAATATGTTTTAAGGGTACTAAAGAATTATAATTTGGTAGCTTTTATTTACATTCTTTCACTGAAAGATTGTGTAAAAAACGAGGATATATAATCTTAAAGAAATAAAACCACCCATTCCTGATACTGCAAAAGCAATATATTTATCTTTTTTTTTTTTTTTTTTTTTTTTTTTTTTAACATATATTTGTGTGTGTCAAATATTTCTAAGGTTGATTATGTCATATATATTTATTTAGCTTCAAGTTGTGCGATGGGTATCACAAATAAATATTTCCAAATATATATATATATATATAATACTTAAAAAGTGAAAAGGAAATGGATTTAGGGCGGTGCTACATTATTTCGATTTTCTCTTTAATAATCTTGTTTTTCCTCTATTTTTACCAATAAATTTGTAAACATTTATATGGGCAAAATCACTTTTGTTGCTGCCATCTGCTATTTCTTTTTACATGTTTATTGTCATATCAAACAGAATCAAAATAGTAAATTCTTCTTCCCAAGTCACATGACTTGAGAATCTAGGGAAATCTTTGGAATTTTCTTTTGATAGTCTAGAGAAAAAAATAAAACCCGTTTGAGAACGCTGGTTAAAGCACTGTTCAAGAACTTGCAGTTTTGAAACGTATCATAAAATATATTGTAGAATGTTTTTTTTTTTCCTATGTGAAAGAATCAAGTTAAAATAAGTAATCGTGTATAAATCTTCTTTCACTAAGCGCTCCGCCCACTGTCGAGAACTTTAGTCCCCATCACTCTCCAATGCCGCCACAAGTGTATAGAAGTCTTTTTCATTCAATTTCCAGCTGCTCGTCAGAAACTTTTCGAGAACTGACAAAAGGTTTTACTTTACTATGAATATGCTCATTGAACTTGAACTTGAACTTGTGATAGGTTCAATGGGCTTCCAAGTTGCGAAGCAACAGCACACCCTGGCTTTGAGTAGGTGTATATCAAATCCTGAGAGAGCCATATGACATGTCTAGCCGTAGTCCAATTGACTACATAAAAATAGGAAAGTGTTAAGTATATCTATAAAATAATGAAAATTTACTAGTTAAAGTATAAAAGTAAAAATAGTTCATAGTTCAAAAAAACAAAAATAATGCCAGACGAGGTAAAGTAAAGATGTTAGGAGGAGTTTAGGAGAACAGTCAATTTAAATTTATTTAATAAAATAATCATGAACTTAAACTTGAACTTGTGATAGGTTCAATGGGCTTCCAAGTTGCGAAGCAACTGCACACCCTGGCTTTGAGTAGGTGTATATCAAATCCTGAGAGAGCCATATGAAATGTCTAGCCGTAGTCGAATTGACTACATAAAATAGGATAGTGTTAAGTATATCTATAAAATAATGAAAATTTACTAGTTAAAGTATAAAAGTAAAAATAGTTCATAGTTCAAAAAAATAAACAAAAATATGCCAGACGAGGTAAAGTAAAGATGTTAAGAGAAGTTTAGGAGAAAAGTCAAAATAAAATTAACAGTAAAAAATTACATAATAATATATATATATATATATATATATAATTTTAATTAAAGAGAAAAATTTTGAGGTAAGAATTATAGCTCGGAAGGACTATTCATCAAGAATAGTGGAGTACCTTGGTTTTTTCCGGTTGGATGGACTGCAAGCATCGTAGTCAGGTAGCTCATAAATGAGTTCATTTGGAATGTGATTAATGTCATTGTAGAATTTTTTCGCAAGGTGTTTAATGCGATGTTTGAGTGAAGTCGTTTTCAGATCCTTGAGGATTGTGGAGTTTTTGAGGTATCTAGACCCGTTCCTGATGTAACGGAGCTGTTTGTAATGGGTACTAGAGAGGCTGTTCATACTGGTTTTGCAAGTGAAGCCCCAGATTGGACATGCATATGTGATAACAGAGAGAATGCAAGCATTATATATTAAGAGTTTGTTGTGTATGGAGAGTGAGTGACTGCGAAGAAGGGGGGCGAGAGTTTTGGAAATTCCGGCGACTTTACCGCGGATATTAAGAATATGCTTTTTAAAGGTAACGCGTTTGTCAATGGTAACTCCCAGGTACTTGGCATCGTCAGACCAGGGAATGGTAGTGTTATTGATGGTTAATCTATTACGAGTGGAGAAGGTTCTAGAGAAGTAAACAGCAGTAGTTTTAGATTCGTTTATCTTAATGCGCCATTGATCACACCATTCCATGAAGATGTTGAGGTGGTGTTGTAGATTTTTGTAAAGATTGTATGGGTGATGTGCAGTGCCATAGAGAACAGTGTCGTCCGCATAGAGTGCGAGTGATGTGAAGAGTGTGCGTGGAATGTCATTAAAGTATATTATGAATAAAATAGGGCCAATGACTGAACCCTGAATAATACCACAGAGTATTATGTGTAGTAGAGAAAGTGAGTTGTTTACACGGACATAGAAGTCACGATCACCAAGGTAAGAGTGTATTAAATGAATAAGTCCAGACGGGAACTTAAGCCGAATTAATTTGTAAATGAGGCCCGCGTGCCAGACTTTGTCAAAGGCCTTGGCGACATCAAGAAATATGGCAGCAGTAGGCTTCTTCTCGTTGAAGTTTTCAGTTAAGAATTCCACAAATCGAAGAAGTTGGTGTTGGGTGGAGTGCTTGGTTCTGAAGCCGAATTGTTCAGGCATAAGAATGTTGTTGTTGTGAAGGAAGTCATTGAGCTGTGATCTAATGACGCGTTCGATGACTTTACTTAGACAGGAGAGAAGACTGATGGGACGGAAATTAGTTGGGTCATTAAGATTGCAGGATGGTTTAGGAATAGGAGAAATGATAGAGGTTTTCCAGGGTTTAGGAAAATAACAGTGTTTGAGGATAGAATTAGTGAGCTTCGTAATGTAGAGAATACAGTTGATAGGAAGTTGTTTAAGAGTATAGTTGGAAATTTTATCGTACCCAGGAGATTTTTTATTCTTAAGTTTTTGAATAATATTGTTGATCATGATGGGTTGAATTTCGGGGAGAGGGATAGGAGGGGTTGAGAGGAAGTCATGAACAGTATCATTGACATTGTTAAAGTGTGCTTGACTTGCGAGGAAGGGATTTGGAGAGAATTGCCTTTCATATGAGCTAGCGAGGCATTCTGCCTTGTCCTCGTCAGTATACGCAGTTTGATTATTGGCAGTAAGGGGAGGAATAGGGGTATAATTATTATTGAGTTTCTTTTTGATTTGCCAAAGAGAGTTATCCTCGCAAGTAAGACTTTCGAGAAATTTAGACCAGTTTTTTTGCTTATCTTTCTGAATAAGGGTTTTAATTTTATTGTTGAGCCTGTTGACAGCTGTTTTAAGGGTGGGATCTCTAGTATTTTGGTAGAGTCGACGGAGTGTGTTGCGTTGTTTACAGATATTATGTATGTAAGTGGGTAAGATGTAAGAGTTATTATTTTTGAATTTGGTGTAAGTGGCATCTTTTTGAGCTTTGTAAATGATGTTGTTGAGTTTATTAACTGCGTTATCAATGTCAGTAGTGTTGTTGATTGTGGGGTAGGTAAGGTCGGTGTTGTTGATGTAATTTTGGAATTTATTCCAGTCAATAGCTACTGAAGGAGGAGGAGAGATAGGGTTGATAAGATCAATTTTGAAGAAGACAGGAAGGTAGTCAGAGCTTAGGTCATTAATAACAGAAGTGTTGATAGGGAAGGTAAGATTTTTGGTGATAGCGAAGTCAATAATAGAGGGGTGCTGGTTGCGAGCAACAGGAATGTGTGTTGGTGTAGTAGGTGCGTGGAGACTGAGATTGAAATGGCTAACCAAGTTGTGAAGAGATCTACCTCTGGTAGTGGTGGAATGACAGTTCCACTGCCTGCTATGTGCATTGAAGTCACCAGCGATAAATGCGTGTTGGTGTTGTGTAATGATGTGTGTCAGGTCATTTATGGGGTATCGTCGCCCGTGTCGTGCGTAAAAAGATGTGAAGTTGATTTTGGCATGGGGCAAGTTGACGACAATACTGGTGTAGTCAATGCCTGGGAGTGGAATATTTGAGTTGTGTGATGTGGGATATAATTTTTGATGTAGATGGCTGTGCCACCCCAGTGAGAGTTGGCACGTGGTGTATGATGGAGTTTGTAACCTGGGATGGTGATACTGCAGGAAGGGTTAAGTGTTTCTTGGATTAAGAGTATATCGATTTGTGGATTAATGGAAATAAAGGAGCGGAGTTCATTAATCCTGGGTTGCAATGATTGGCAATTCCAGGAGAAAATAAGAAGAGAAGAGAAATTTTTGTTATTGTAATTATTCATAATTGGTAATGTTGAGCTCCGTAGAAAAGGCGTCTAATTCTTCTATTATGATATACATTTTGTCGAATGGGTTGTTGCAATTTTTTGATTTGATGGCGATGTTTTTTAAATGTTTTAGGAGTTTGGTAATTTGGAGAAGTTCCTTCATGTCTTTGAAGGTGTCAAACATATCTTTGAATGTGTTTGTATAATTATTTTGTATAACAGGTGGTGTTTTATTTTGTTTGGTGTAACTGGAAGTGTCCTCAACTGGGGCTTCCTGGATATCGTTATTCTCGTCAGTAGTGGTCTCACTGTTGTTGATATCGTTTGGTTTATCATGAATGGTGTAATTGTAGGGTTTGAAAATGTCTGCGATGTCAGCAATTATATTTGGTTTTTGGTGTTGCAGTTTTGTTTTGGTGTTGAGTGTTGGGGTATTTTTTTTCTTAATGTTGTTTGGATTTTTTGGGCAACCTCTGTATGAGGCCGGATGGGCACCGTTACAATTGGAACATTTTGGAATTATTTTACCTGTCTTGGGGCAGTTATCAGTGAGGTGCTCTTCTGAGCATTTAAGACATTTTGGTGTTAGGCTGCACGTCTCGGAGGCGTGTCCGAAACATATTCATGAAATCAGGGTGAATTATCAGTCATATTTTGTTTCAATGTTTTTGTGGTGTGAAACTTTAATTCTACTGTAACATTTATATTTGTATATAATTTTTATGACAGGAATCAGGTAAATCACATTCCTTATATTCGTCATTTTATTGGCTCTGCGTTCATTATATGCCCTCGAGAACTAATTTTGAGATTAATAAACCTTTAATTACCTTAAACAATTACATGAATTCTAATCCACTATCAGTATTTAAACATAAACAGAAAACGAGCATTCGAAACCACCAAAAACAATTTCAGTCGAGGAATATATACGTAAGAGGAATATATAATTTAATAAAGCTGGTTTTTATTAGCATTTGTTTAAGCTGATTCGGTATATTGTAAATTCGAACATGAAATATTAATTCACATTTAAAAGAAGTAATTTTGTAATTTGAATCTTGTAATTTGTAATTTGATTCTTGTAAAATGAAGTACAAGAATGGGGAGAAATTGTCTTCAAGCAACTCTTTGGTTAACGGAGAGGGGGGGGGGGGACGTTTTTGGTCCAATATTGAATCCCGCATCTCACTTTCGTTTCTCGGAACACTGGATAGCTAATAAATGTTTACCACCTGGACCTACAGTTGTTAATTGTCCCAGATAAGGGCATTGCTTATTTTGTCATCCAGCCTCTTAGAATTAGAATAGAAAAATCATTTTTAGATTTAGCGTCTCGATTAGAATCACTAGAAGCTTTTTTAAGTGAAACTAACCCTCATAAGATCCTTCATTTGGAGAAAGTGGAGGATGAGGGGCGGTGGTTAAATATGGTTTTTCTTTCTTCCTGGAGTGTTTTCAAGTAAAACCAAATAAACCAGCCACCTGATTTCCTTTTGTTGGAAATCCCCATATTACGTGCATATGGAGAATTCGTTATAATTATACCCGTAATGAACTAAAGTACTATGTATAATGTATGTAAAACAGAAGAATGTTAGATGAAAAGATCTGCTAAAAAAAGTTAACATCCTAAACCCAGTAGCGTAACTAAGAGGGGGCAAGGGGGGCGGCCGCCCCGGGCGCCGCTGCCAAGAAGCGCCAAATTGAGAGATGTTTTTAACCGAAATTATCTCTCATATTTTGACAATAAATAAAAATTATTGACCTTTTTTTGTGTGTGTGAATGTTTTCTTTAGTAAAACATTTTATTATAGTCAAATAATGAAAGATAAAGCTTCTGTAAATGTTTCTAGGGATGGCTCAACACACTTTGTACTTTACATGATTACGTACCTGAAAGGAGGCGCAAAATGATTAAATGGACGAGGGAGGGGCGCCCAATAGAGAGACGCATTAAATCAAAACTTGTAGGGAGCCCAAAAAGGTCCAAGCGATAGTTTTGAGCACTACCCTATGATGAAAACATTTAAAAGGTCTTATATTACTTAGCTCTTTAGATCTTCATTTAGTCCAAATTAAGCATAGGTTATAAATTAATCATTACAATAAAATTTTAAAGAAATGCGCCAAAAATGGGGGTAAATGTTTAAGCCCCAGGACCCTAACAAAAATATGAGGATTGTGGCCCGAGGGGAAGAATTAATACAAAACTTTAAAGTTACGCATTGAGAGGGTGACACAATTAGGGAGGTGATTAATGCACAGTAAAAAAAAGTTCAAGGGGTCCCGGATCAGGCCCGAAATGGGGGAATAACTAAATGGAGAAAACGCCCCAAAATGTGGAAGATTGGATTGAAAGGAGGACAAGTTATTAACAATTTAGAACACAAAAACATAAAGGGGCCCAGGTCTTAAAAAATTAAAAATCTGAGCCTCAGGTACATCGGGACCTGCCTTGGACTATCCACTCCCAAATTTTCAGACTTCTATGTGCACTAGATTTCGCTAGCTATCGCACACAGACAAACAACTTTCTTTTATTAGTATAGATAATTAAGTTCTTAAAATATTAAAATGCTGTATTGTATTCTGAAATACACCTGCGTACATAATTTTTATAATTTTAGTCTATCAGGAAGGGGATGAAAAATCAATTAGAAAATTCCATTTTTACATTACAAAAAACAAGTTAAATAGAAAGGAAATAAAAAAATGAATTCATGTATTATTAATGAAATCTTTATTTATTGAGTAAAGAGACAAGTATAATAGATGAATTCCAAAGTTAAAGATAACGCTAATTATAGATAATTTTATAACTAAAATGTTTTATTAGTTTTTCATATATATATATATATATATATATATATATATATATATTTTAAGAGCAAAATTTTATAAAATAAATAAAGATAAAAATTCATTAAAACTTTCAGAAAATTGACAGTCTATATCAGGGCTTAATTTCTAACAAAAAAAAAGTACCGGAGACCTAATATTCTGGAGTACTAACACCCGTAACGTACCCCTCCGCCGTCATTCCAATCTGAATATTTATATTTCATACATTATTTTTAAATTTTAAAGCATTTTTTTTTATTTAGCAAAATAAAAATTTTAAATATATCTATCTGCATTTGTATACTTATCCATCAACTATTCCTCTTTTTAGTTATTACTATACTTCCAAATAGAAACCTTTGCCTAATCTTAATGTTAATTAATCGCAGAATTTTGTTATTAAATAAGCTCAGTATTATAATTCGGATAATAGTGTTAACACAAAAAATAATAATAATAGCTTGCAGCTATGCAGAATAGAAAAACACTGTTACTGTTTACTCTTTATTCTTATCAAAATAGCATTAAAATGATTTGAAATTGAAATAAATAAAATTTTGAATTTAAGACAGATTGAACTCGAGCCTGCCCAAACCCGAAGACTGATATAAAAATCGATCCCGTTTCATATCCATCTCTTACGCGAGCGACACATTACGTCCCTTATAAGTGTTTTGCTTACAAAAGAGGGCAAAAGATTGGAGATGGGAGGGAAAGGAAAGGGTATAATTTAGGATTCGTTTTGCGGAAGTGTTACTGCACTGGGCTCCGGAGCACAGTGTTTATGAGCTCCGGTGAATTCTGGCCAATATTTAAATTTTTACTAAAAATAGAGAAGTACCGGAGCTGGGCTACGTTGCAAATTAAGTACCAGGTTCATATGCTAAACTTCTGGAGATTTAGTATATTGGAAATAAAATTCCTTGCTCGTTGTATCCGGGATTTATTATAAGTCAGATATGCTATTGCAGAGATCATTTGCATACTTTTTATGGCTAAGCCACAATATTATAAGTTTCGGGGACGCAACTGAAGTTACGCTGCTACTTTTAAACAACAAGCTCATGAAGTTTGTGAATAGTTTTTTAGATTGCTTTTCAAACCAGGATTAGCCATCATGATTAAAAGGAAGCAAAAGAGACATACAATAATTAAAACTGAATGAACAAATATATATCTCTTTCTCTTTGGGCTAATCAAAGTAAAAATTTTACGGTAATAAAAGTTTGCAAATAAGGTGCATCGATGTAAGTTTTAAGATGCAGTTTTTATTGATATTATGAAATGGTTTTTAAAAAGTTTTACGATTTAATCAAGCAAAATGTAATTCTTTAGGTAAAATTCATTTTGTGTTAAAAATATTTCATTGAAAATCTTTTAAAGAAAATTTCAAAACCACACTTTTGTATAATTATAAACTTTTCGCAACATTTTTCTTTCATACTTTCCTTACAAATCTACTCTAATGTAAGGATCACATTTTCAATTACTTAAAATGTCATGACAAATTTTAAAATAAAATACAAAATACATTTTACTTAACCTTTTTGTTTCTAGAAAAAAAAAAAAAAAAAAAAAAAAACTATACATCGTATTTTTAATTTTAATAAATGCACCTTAAGAATTAAAAAAAAAAAAAAAAAAAAAAAAACAGGAGTCAGTTGAAAAATATTTGTTGCAGTTTTATCAGTTAAGATATATGAAACTCCTTGTAATTTTTAAGGGGTGTACGCACCTTGTAAATGAAACAAGGCAGCAGATTTTCTTTTTTTCCATAATCGGGTTTAATTTAGGAGTTTTCGCAAACGTGATTTCTAGCAAATAATTTACTTTCATTGTTGTAATCATTGTTGCTACTGTCATACTCTTCAAACTACAGAGCTAAAGATCTTGGAGATAAAAGTAGGTCACCATAAATGAAAATATGTCATAAATGAAAATGTCTTCATAAATTCGCGAGAGCTGACAATTTTTCAAAATTCCCAAATATTGACGAAAATTAGGAATCTTCTGTAAACGTGTTAAAAACAAGGAAGAGGAAAGCTACATTTTCCTCCAGTACAAGCCGGAAGGACTTTCCTTCCGCCTTGAGGAAAAATTGCGGTTTTTTATGGAAAGGGGGGGGGGGCGCAAGATTTCTTCCTGCCCCGGGCGCCAAAAAACGTAGCTACGCCACTGCCTAAACCTATAAAGAAATTTTATTTTATAGCTTTTAAGTTTTAGTCATAACAATAGCGAACATTTCTCCCAAATTATACAAATGGATATTTTATTCCATTTTTTTAATTTTTATTCCTTATTCAAGGAATTATTATTATTATTATTATAGTTAGATTCTTATTGCAAATAATTTAAAAAGAGGTTTACAGCAGCCAAGGACTATCTGACTGAGAATAATAAAGGGCGGTGTCGGATAATCAGGTGTAAAATTAGTTTAAAGCATATCCATGCCTTTTAACATAATTTGATGATTTTGTTTTATCAGACATTAATCTTTAGTGAACAATAAATTTTCCAAACTATCAAGCTATCAGTATTAATTTACGGATTACATGCCAGTAACTTATTAATATGTTTTTGTTACATCTGTACTTCGTCCTTGCTGTGTTTTTATATTTAAACTCTGCCGATCGTCATTTGATATGTATTCTTTCAGTATAAAATCATCAGTGTAGAAAATCTAGCTGTATAAAGTAGGCGGAGCATCGTCTCCGCGGTACGATGTAAGTTGTATTAATATTAGTTGAGAAAATATCTATAATATTTGAATATTGTAAAAATCCTCTTTTCTTAAAAATCATTGCACGGATTTCATGAAATTTAAATATGTTTTGGGGGTACTAAAGAACAATTCTTTCAGTGAAAAATTGTGGGGAAAAAATTGATACATAATCTTAAAAAGTTAGAAACACCCATTGCTGAAACTGTAAAAGCAAAAGTTGTGAATAATATTAAGACGATATATAATAAATTTAAGCGAATTTAATATCTTATAAATTGACGAAGTTGTGAATTTTTTTCTTCTTAAATCCCTATCCCCCCTACCCCTTTAGTCCATTTTTGATTATATCAAAAATCTGTCATACATAAATTTTTGGCCCTTTTCCAAGAAGTAATAATAACTTTAAAAGGATTCGATATGTATCATAATTAAGAAGTTATGGATTTTTTCTATTTTCACAAAAAGCCCCCTGTTTTCACTTCCCCTTGACCCGATTTTGCCCATTAACGACCTTGACCGAGATTTTATGCCCCTTGATTTTATGTATGAGTTTGAAAGAAATTTGTGCAGAATTATTTAAGTTATCGTGTTCATAAAACAGTGTTATAGATAGATAGATGGATATGCTCATAAATGGATATGCTCATCTAAAATCCTTTTAGAGTTTAATTTTTTTTTAAACAAATTACTTATCGCAACAGGAACAAGTAAAAACGTCTTTATCCTAGATTTGCATGGTGCACTTGATATGGCCACCTGGATGACCATATCAGGAGCAGGTCGGCTTTCACGAAAATCATTTGATTTTCAACAAATCGCAAAATACACACCATCAACGACAGCACCAGTTGATAGTGCATTAAAAACTGAACAAAGTATGATGATATTCATAAAAAAATTCTTTTAGAAACGTGCATAAAAAAAAAGAAACTTATCAGATAAAAGCAAGAACCGATTACACCAAAAACATAATTTAGGAAATTGACGTCAAATTCCACAACCTAGCCGAATGACAAGTAATAACATGATACAGTAGGAGGCTTCTTCACGGTATGCTCATACCATTTAGCAAATTTTTTGGTTGGCTAACGTATAATGGGGGCATGGTCACATCAGGAACATGGCCACAACAGGGGGTGAGTTTTCATGAATGAAGAATTAAGAAAACTTTTGAAACCAAATGAAAGGGGGGGGGGTCCCAAAATGATACCGTGCTTCCCCTAGATTCAGAGGTTAGTCGGGCCCTGCATTTACGAAGAGAAATTCTCTTATTCGATTATTAAAAAAGGTGAGGAAAATATGGTTTTAATATTTCTACACATAAAACTAGTGGCATAATTAATAAAAAAAGAAGGAAACGTCAAAGTTTACATTTGACTGGGAAAGGGGTAAAAAATACATACCCAACAAAGGTACGTTCACTGTTCATTAAATTTAAAGTAGCATCTCAAATTTTTAAAAGAAAATCCAACCCCACAAAAAACTATCGCAAAATGTTTAAATACCTGTAGTTATAATACTGCTGACATTTTGAAACATGACAGCAGATTACAAACAATCTGGGATTAATTTATGAGTTTTAGTGAATGGAATTTCTCGCAAATTATTATCTTTCATTTTTGTAATCATTTTCTCAATCATACGCATAAAACTATATTCATATCCGTTAGCGCCATTTTCTCGCCAAGCTTGGCGACCAAAAATACTGCTTTCGAGTAACATTAGCTAAAATTTTAAAACGAAGATATAGGAAAGCTAAATTTTCCTCCAGGTACAGACGGAAGGACTTTTTTTTTTCAAGTCAAATAAACATTTTTAACCGAAAATTTTATTTAATAAAATGTGGGATGTTTTTAATGGGGGTACTTATTTGTCTTTTCTTATACAGAAAAAAAACTGGTTCGAAATATAATCATTTGACATGAAAAAAGCCGAAAGGATTACAACTATGTATACGGAATTTGTAATGGAATATCTGGCAAGAATATATTCTTAAATTGTACCTCGTATCCGTTTCGTATCCAAAAAACCACTTACCTACAAACCCGAAATGATGAGAACATCGATTGGCAGCCATAGATCTTAAATAGCCGGTTGCAAGTGTCATATGTCTTATTCCCTCCATAAAAATTATGTCTTTGCCATCTTCATTTGAAATGGCTGTATAGACACCAATATTGGCTCCGTTTAGTTCCATCGTTGGATCGTAACCTGAAAGAAAGTTTTTACGTTAATTTTAATTAAATTTTTAACTATTAACAAGAAATAAAAGGGAAAACATGGAGGTATTGACATCTTCATATAGCTTAACATGGCAAAAACTTTAATGGTAGAGAAAATATTGTTAAACGTCTGCAACAAGTTATTATAGCGGTACGGTTTATCAATAAAATTTCACATTAAACTAAATAGGTTGCATAAAATCATCAAGCAATGCCCAAGTAGTACAGGTGAAATTACGTAATGCTTTTTAGCTAATGTGGGCTCATGGTCAGAAAATTTCACCTTGCCGTACCATTTGCCAACAAAGCATTTCCTACTCTACAGAGCGATCTTTCAACTCATTACCCCCTCTCTCTTTCTCCATGGTTTACTTACAAACCCCAGCCTCCACAATTGTCTCCCATGACCTACTACAATTAATTTTATTTCCTCAATCAACCTAGTTATGCTAGATTAATTTTAACACAATTATTCAAATTGGTAAAGAATATGAGTTGTAATTTCCCAACTGGGGTCTGGGCCAGGGTTCGAACCAGGGATCTCTTGGCTGAAGCTGCAAATGCTCTACCAACTGAGACATCCCGGACGAATATGGAGGACATAATTCACCCAGTTAACCTTAATGCTCATAGCACCTAGCCTGATATCTGAATCAGCTCAACAGAATAAATCGCAGGTAATGGGACTCCAGCAAACGCTTTACGTGAACACACTAGATTAATTTTAACACAGTTATTCAAATTGGTAAATAAATCAATTGAGTTGTAATTTCCCAACTGTAAATTCCCAACAGGTTATGGTCAATAAGGTTAACTGAGTGAATTAGTTTATCCAGATTCGTCCGGGATGGCTCAGTCGATAGCACATAGTTATGCTTCCTAGTTCTCAACTTGTCATCATCATTAAACTATTGAATCCATCGTGAACTACTAAGTGCTAAACAAGTAACTTTTGATTCATCCCTCCTATCATAGTGTCATATGTAGTTGTTCGCCAGGTTGTATGTATAATCATTCTTTAAACCAATATTTTCAATCCACATCTTACTTAATTTCAATCCACATCTTACTTAATTTCAATCCACATCTTACTCTTTCACATTTTTGGACTACTATTTTGCTATATTGACTCATACTGTCTGCCATAGTTACTTACAGTTATTATTTCTCACCTCAAAGTTTCTGCTTCCGCTCTATGTCTCTCGGTCTACTGTTCACCACTCTGCCCTCTGTCGCGCTTATCGACGGGCTCAGCTTCGGCTGAATTTTGTATTTTTTAATACTTCAATAAAGTGGACCGGGAAGGACATTTATACTCAACAGACTTGGTTTCCTAGTCTGAGCAGCCCCTCTCAGAAAATATTTCTTTGCCATCTTCGTTTGAAATGGCGGTAAAAACACCAATATCGGTTCTCTTTAGTTCCATCTTTGGATTGTAACCTGAAATAGTGTTTTACGTTTATTTTAATTAAATTTTTAACTATTAGCAAGTAAGAAAAAGGAAAACATGGAGATTACTGCTGACTTTCTAACATTATGAAAAGAATTATTTAAGTTAAGTTTTTTATGGTAGCTTCTGTTTAACATTTTTCGTTCAAATCATGATAAATTCCTTTTACAATAAATTAAAAAAATTAAGCACTAAAATGAAAGAAAGGGGAAAACATGGAGATTAGCCCTGACTTTCCAGCATTATGAACCATATTATTTAAGTTACGCTCTAAATCAGAAGGGCCACTGTTTGATCATTGTTGGTACAGTAATCCCTTAACATTCACGGTTTTAACATTCGCAAGTTTTGATTATTCGCGAACATGAAAATGCGGAAAACTTAACATTCGCGAGAATCTGACTTGATTATTCGCGATTTTTTAAAAATTATATCTTTGCTTCTTCAGAACTTACAGTGGTTAAAGATTATTTCCCCTGTGTTTTCTCAATATGTATTTACAAATCAATTTTCAGTTGTCTACTGAAAAAGGAACGAGTGTTGTAGGAAAACAAAATAATAACAACAGCAGAATACTCATTGCAATGGGGATATTAAAAGTGGTAAGGTAACAGCATCTGCAATCTGTTAATTTAAAATGTGCTTGTGCAGGTTCTCGTACACTGTTAAAAATCTTCAGCAAACTGTCCAGTCATTCGACCGTTTTCAAATATAACGCTTGCTTGACTATATTATTAAGTACATTTGACCATATTATTGTCCATATTATGGTCAGAATAAAGTTAAATTACGGTTATGTAACTGTTTTTTATAAAAACGATCGAATGACTGGACAGTTTGCTGCAAATTTTTAACAGTGTAGAGATTGAGCTGAAGCTGCTGTATGGAGCTGAAGCTCCATACATTATTATCATACCTTTGTGAATAGAGAGAGATAGTCGAAATTACTTTATTAAAAAAAACCATGCTTTTTATCTGTAATTATTTCTTCAGTCAGTTAATTTGAATTATCTTCATTAAATAAATTTCATAAATATGAATATGTGTGTACATTCATACATATATGTCATGCATAACGTACTGTATCCTTTTGTAACGTATCCTTGTGTTTTCTTGAACTACTGTGCCACTCTAATTAAAATTGTATAGAACGTAACTCCTTTTTTAGTGCAGAGAGATAGACTCAACATTCGCGAGGTTTTTCTGGAACGTAACCCTCTCGAATGTTAAGGGATTACTGTATATCATTCCAACCATTTCCCAACTGATTTCACAAACTGCCGCCGATGAGCCAACAATCTTGGGTGATTTTTCTGCAATTGTTTATATTCCAAACGATTTCTTTATTCAAATGGCAAATCTGATGAAATTTTGGTACTGGATTAATTAATTAAAACTATTCTAAAACGCGTTTTGTTCATAAAAAAAATATCGACAAATGCAAGTGTATAGATGCCCATATGGAAGAGGACGTTTGTCTCTGAAGAAAACAACCATGGAATGAAGTTAATTAATAATACCAGTTAAAGTAAAAATAAAATACAACGTTAAAACACCAGTGTAATTGAATCTACAGCATACCGGTTTCGGCAGCATATAGCATACCCTCCTCAGTGCTGAAGAAAATGGAAATTTGCTCATATATATATAAATGATAGGGGATTCAAGTGACAAGTTTATTAACCAATAGGAAAACGGAGGGTTCCAGGCAAACAACCAATAAGAAAATAGAGGATTCAAGTGACAGATTTATTAGCCAATAGGAAAACGGAGGGTTCTAGGCAACATCCAATAGGAAAATCGATAGGAAATGGAAACGCTATGGTGAGAAATAGTTTAAAAAGTTAAGAAAAATTGGTTTTAATGTAATATAATGTAATATATAGATATTATTTTAACCGAACTGAAGTCGAAAACGTGATTCATCTCCCAGCAATGTTTTGCAATAGAGGATTTTTTGAGAGGGAGATGAATCACGTTTTCGACTTCAGTTCGGTTAAAATAATATCTAAACCTACTTCTGTACACGAACTTAATTTCCTTGAAGCATTCCATATTCATAAAAATCTTGGAAATCTTGTTAATTGTGAATTTGCTACTCCACCATTATCAGACTGCTGGAAATATTACATTAAAACCAATTTTTCTTAACTTTTGAAACTATTTCTCACCATAGCGTTTCCATTTCCTATCGATTTTCCTATTGGATGTTGCCTAGAACCCTCCGTTTTCCTATTGGCTAATAAATCTGTCACTTGAATCCTCTATTTTCCTATTGGCTGTTTGCCTGGAACCCTCCGTTTTCCTATTGGTTAATAAACTTGTCACTTGAATCCTCTATCATTTCTATATATATGAGCAAATTTCCATTTTCTTCAGCACTGAGGACGGTATGCTATATGCTACCGAAACCGGTATGCTGTAGATTCAATTACACTGGTGTTTTAACGTTGTATTTTATTTTTACTTTAATTATATCGCACCAAGCTCCAAATTAATATTTATTATAATAATACCAGTGTTGCCAATTCAGTAGATATTCTATTCAGAAATCTACACATTAAATAAAGCGTATAATAAATATTTACCACTATAAGGGAATAGTGGTAGAGTTCGGAATTTAAAAAAAAAGAATTCGCTAAGTTGACAACACTGATAAACACTCGAGTCGCCTGTTCTAGACTTTTTATCACTAAGTCACACCTATGGGCTTTATTTTTTAGTTCTGCTTTATTCAACAAGATGGTTTTCTTTATTGGAGTTTAATACTAACACGATTGAAAAATGATGCATTAAGCATAGATTATGGACCACTTTCCAACACATTCAGAATATTGTAACAAAACTTCATAGATTACTAGGGCGAAAGATGATATCCAAGTAAACAATCTGAAAAACGCTTAATATATTTGAAAACCCAATATTAGTAATAATGGGTAAAATATCCGGATGTTTGTGTGCAGCCCTGTATATGATCAGTAGATTTGTATATATATTACATAGTATGTTAAAATTTAGTTCAGTTAGCAAACGCATAACACAGTTGAAAATTCCCATTCGTCAATTTCCACTAATAAGCGGAAATGTACTCTAATTCTTTTGTTCAGCCCAGTACTCTATAGAAATTATATACACCAAGTAATATGCAAAAAATTTGTTAAATTAAAAACCGAATACCACAATTGTAACCGTACTTCGAACAATAATCGCTCATAGACGGTACTGTAATCAAATTATTTTGTGTGTCCCTGTAACTTATAACGATAAATGCTATGCACACAATATTCTACAGAAAGCATCTTATAGTGCACCTAGGTGTTGTCTATAAATTGCGGCAAGTTATTCGAGATATTTGTGCAGATCTGTATATGATCTATAGAATTTATACACACCATGCAATATGCAAAATATTAGTTAAATAAAAAAAACGCAGCAACGGAAAACGCAATTTCAGCAATTATTGTTCATAATCGGTACGGTAACCGAATTATTTTGTGTGTCCCTGTAAATTAACCATGAATGCTATGTACTCCATAATTTATAGTAAGCATCTCACTGATATATATGAAATTCAATATGTTTGAAATACAGTAACAACATTAAAATACACCACAAACAATTTTTTCCCTTAGGCCGTAATGTAAAAGAATTCTTTTGAGTGGCCCTGTAAATGAACTAGATGCTACACATTTCATTTTCAATACCGCACATGCCATATCAACTCAATTACATATGTCAATTGGGTGACAATCCGAGTATATATACGTGAGTTAGAGCACGGACAGACAGACAGACAAACCGATGCTTGCAGTCCATCCAATCGGAAAAAACCAAGGTACTCCACTATTCTTGATGAATAGTCCTTCCGAGCTATAATTCTTACCTCAAAATTTTTCTCTTTAATTAAAATATATATATATATATATATATATTGATATATAATTTTTACTGATAATTTTATATTGACTTTTCTCCTAAACTTCTCCTAACATCTTTACTTTACCTCGTCTGGCATATTTTTGTTTTTTTTTAACTATGAACTGTTTTTACTTTTATACTTTAAGTAGTAAATTTTCATTATTTTATAAATATACTTTTAACACTATCCTATTTTTTGTAGTCAATTGGACTACGGCTAGACATTTCATATGGCTCTCTCAGGATTTGATATACACCTACTCAAAGCCAGGGTGTGCAGTTGCTTCGCAACTTGGAAGCCCATTGAACCTATCACAAGTTCAAGTTCAAGTGGAAGCCCATTGAATCTATCACAAGTTCAAGTTCAAGTTATTTAACTGAAGTCAAAGTTATTTAACTGTAAAAGCATTGTGTAATCTTGAACTGTCTTGAATCTTTGCTGTTTAATTTAACAAATAATTTCTGATTTACGGTACTTAATCCTATATGGTGTTCCGATCTGGGGTTCTGTGGAAAATACCAACATCCAAAAAATCCAGGTTGTCCAGAATAAAATTGTAAGAGGTATCAGAAAAAACCCCTGATATTGCAGAAATCAAACAAACCATTCATAACGATCTTAAAATAAAACCTATTCGAAAAAGTATTAAAAATAACGCAATTAACTTTTTTGAGTAAAATTATTCTACTCCTAATCTTGAACTGTTCAATCTCTCTGATTAGGATGAACGGACAAATTATAGGCGGCCTCGTGCTGTACTCCACATTCCGGAAATTATTAAACCCTAATTTTATTTTCTTGTTTCTTCGCTGGCTATTGGTAAGGCTGGGTAGCTTCGTGGGCCTTTTGTATATATTTTTTTGCATTTAACTTTTGTATATAGCATTTTTTCTCATTTGGATTTATTTTTAACTGTAAATATTTTGTAGGCGTTTTTTGCATTTTTATTTCTATATCATTAATTTAATTTAATGTGTGCTTTATTTATTTCTGGCCGAAAGTGGTCTTTATATTGTTTATTTTTCCTTTTTGCTTTTCTTGGCTCAATTAATTTTTTCGTGTGTGATTGTTGTTCTGAACTTCGGCTACGGTCACAAATCTAAGAACCACATTGCTCTTACTAGAGATACGGAGACCATGACTCCAGGGACTCTGATTAATGAACTCGTTCCAAGTTCCAAATTCGGTTTCGAACGGAAACTAGTCGTTGGGAGCCACCGTAATACTTACCCATCATGGATATGCATAGTATAAAATATGAAAATAAAACATGTGTAAACTATTTCTAAAATGCATTGCAATTCGAATAAAATCGTGGCTTGATGACGTCATAAACTTGAAATGGTCTATTACGGAATGGCGTAAAAGAAACATCCTTATAAATCCAAAAATGATAACCCTATTAACTAACGGTTAACTGCGTCGTATTAAGCGTCTCATTTCCAATTAAAATATATCTTTGAATTGAAATTTGAATGAAATACAGGGTCATGAAAAATCGAAGAGTGTGGAAAATAGGACTACAAATATCTCGGCAACTCATTATCTGATCGACTTCATTCTTTATGCAAAGTTCATGTTTTTTATTGTGTTTTTTTAATTAAGAGATTTTTTAATTAAGTTTTCAAACTCTACAAGCAGATCTTCTGTGTGAGATCTTCCTAGATCTTCATTTTCATTTTGTAGAGAAACCGCACAAGATAAAGGAAAAAGTTCGATATTTTTTAACTCAGCCTATCAAAAAACCCTACAATAACACAAAATGGTGCAGAAAAAATAGAAAAAGTATTAGTTAACACTTCCCAAAATAGTTGAAACCTGTTTATTATTTCGGTTTGTCTGCCTGTCCGTTCTCTAACTAGTGTAAATATACTGGAATTGCCATGCAATTGATATATGTTACTGAGGTTTACTATAGAATGTTTGGTATTAAAAATGAAGTGTGTAGAAATAGTTCATTTACAGGGACACTGGAAATAATTCCGTTACATTTTAGTCCAAAAAAATCATTTACGGTGTATTTTAATGATGTTACTCTATTTCATACAAATTTAAATTGTTATACATCACTGAAGTGCAGTACAAGAGGCTTACTATAGAATACATAGAGCATATAATTCCTCGTTCATTTACACTTTTACAGGGACACACAAAAGAATTCGATTACAGTCCTTCCTGTCTATGAACAGTAATTGCTGGAAGTACGTTTTCCATTGTAGTACGCGTTTTTAAATTTAATTAATTTTCTACCTTTTACTTGGTATGTATAAATGCTACAGATCATACACAGGGCTGCACAAAATAATTTGGATATTTTTCCGACTATTGATAGTAATTGCTGAAACTTTGTTTTCAAATTTGTTATGCGTTTTACAAATAGTTTAGCTTAAGCCGAAAGGTAGGCTTTCCCGCCCGGTTTGACCTAGACTTTGTTTACTTAGACATCAACTGTTACCTTATTAACCGTTAAAGTCTTGTTTACTTATTCTGGAAGTGTTAGAAACTGTTTCATAATCTATGCTTGACGCACGATTTTTCGTTTTTGGACCTCTGATATCTTTATCTTGAAATTTCTTTAGAACTTACCTGCATCTACAAGAGCCTCGTAGGATACTTCCAGTAGTAGACGGTGTGTGGGTTCCATCATATCTGACATTTTCGATGAATAACTGAAATATTCGGCATCGAATTTATCGATATCTGGCAGAGTTCCAACCGAGCCGAAAGGTATATCGTCAGCACCTGTCATAAATTCAAAATTGTTTCATGAAATAAAATCACTGAAATAAATTAAGACAATACGCACACTTTAATGTTTTACCTGTAGAAGGTACATAAATACAACAACTGAAATTGCAAAAATTATTAAAATAAGGTTAGAAAGAAGATTATGTTAACGAAAAAAAAATAAATCTTCCATTTAATTTTTAAAAAGTTGCACTTTCTAAAAATTTTATTCTACTCCCTAGACAAAATTGATCGATTAGAAAAACGTTTCTTTTGGTGCAACACGATTATTACGGAATACTGTATACCTGTATCTTTAAAATCGAATGAGTTGTGAAGTAGGCAAAAAAGCGAATTACAACTCAGACTTATTCGAACTTTTAAAATTTTTATTTCATCTAAGAAAATAGGGATCAAATACAAATAGACCGGGAGGCGGCAGCACAGACAATCACCTCATCGTGTTCACGGCTGAAATTCCAGAATTAGTTAAAACTGGATTAGCATATTAAAACGCAATCGGTCTGCCAAGTCATATCTTGGTGGAAAACACCCGATTTTAGCGGTTGGCTCGTAGGTTCACCATTGTGTTTTCCTGCTCCCAGTCCTCCATGTTTTCATACCTTTGGGTGCCGGAAAACACAATGGTAAACCTACGAGTCAACCGCTAAAATCGGGTTTTAAGGTGTTTTCCACCAAGATATGACTTAGCAGACCGATTGCGTTTTAATATGCGAATCGAGTTTTAACTAATTCTGGAATTTCAGCCGTGAACTCGATGAGGTGATTGTGTGTGCTGCCGCCTCCCGGTCTAAAACTAATGATGGCGTTCTGAAGATCAAAAATATCTTAACAAATGGGAAAACACAGCATAGTTGAGCTAAACTCTCATGAGTGTAGTTTCTCAGTTTCTAGTACAACTCTCGGCTTTCCGGTGCAATATAAATTCTTATTTAATGTTAAAATGTTTCTCTGTAATTGTTCTACAATATTATGTTACTTCTGCTGTGAAAATCTGTTTTTTTGTTTTTATCTTTAAAATGGATTTTTAAAAATCTCAGAAGTCACTACTGTCCCCTATCCTCAACCCATAACTTGATCAAACAATAATTATTAAACATATTTGAAAAAACAATGCATTTATTATAAATATGAATCTCATGATGAATAGTAATATATTTTGTATTAGTGTAAAAGGGGTAATATTTGTTTTTGTGGTGTTTAAAGTTGTTTTCCTCACTTTCTTGGTCACCACTGTCCTGATGTATGAATTTCCTCATATCTCCACACGATGGCAGTTTGCAGTTATTTTCAGTATTGTTTACAGTAGGGGAGCACATGTTGTTCTTAAAAGTTCGCCATTGATTGCTGTTTGTTTATAAAGAAGATTTTCTTGATTGAAAAGAATTGAGAAAAGGTAAGCGTACCTTTATTAATGTCAGAAAATGTCTTTTGTTTCAAGAAAATGCGACCATATGTCGTCGTCAAACAATGTTTTTTAAAATGCTAACTGAAACTCAGAAACTTTTTTTTTAGTTTAGATGATGGAAAGGCTGTAAACATGTACCACGCAAAAATACTGATAGGATTAAAAGTCCTAAAAAATATCATAGTAGACCAACAGAATAAACCATTTAAATCCTCAACAAACTAGTGTTAAATTTTCAAAATATTTCTTGATATTTGTTTTTGTAAATAATTCCAAGAATACTTTTGTTTTGATAGCGTGAATGCATACAGCAAATCTCTTTTCCAATTATCCTATTCTACAAGTTTTTTTTTTCTCTAATAAATGTGTTTTGTTCATCTTAAGAAGAATCTGCTTTTATAAATAATTCACTAGACAAATAGGTAAAACTTTTAACTTTTTTTATTATTTACTATTAAGGAATCCCTTATTCATGCCTTCATATGAAATAACATTTCAAAAATTAACCATCACTACTGTCCCTATTCTTAGTTTAAATATTGATATTTATAGATTAACCAATATCTAGCCATTTAATTGTAGGTTTGATATATCTTTGAAAATAGTACTAAAAAATTTTTTTTAATGTAGAGCAACAAAATTGCAAAAAATGTCACTGCTGTTCCTGTCACTTCCGTCTCTTACAATTTCTGTTTTGTCTGATAAAAACTACCATATCATATTTAGTTTTCAATAAAATATGTGTCCATCTACTCAGGGCCTGATTACCGCACAGGCCAACTAGGCCGCGGCCTTGGACCCATTAGAGACGGGGCCCCCAAAATGAGTTAAATGATGCAAAAAAAAAATCTTCTACAATTTTATTTTATTTCAAATATCGATATCTAAGAAACATATTTCTATAAACGTACTTTTCTGCCTGTACTTTTCTGTTCTCTAAAATCAGCTTGAATTAGGAACGCTGTAGACAAAAAAAAATTTCTGGGACATTTTTTTTTAAAGAAAAATTTAACATTAAAGTAGTATAGTATCAAACAGCAAAAGAAAACTTTACGTTAACCTGAGTTTCATGAGCATTTTTATAAAATGAGGGAAAATTTCCGAATACTTTCCAAAAAACATTTCTAGTTTTTTCTAAAACATATTTTGGTTTCTTGGGAGGAAGGGGGGGGGATCTTGAAAAGCTGCTAGGCCTTAATCTTAATCGGGCTCTGCATCTACTAATTATTATACTGCAATATATCAGTGGTTATTAAAAATTCACATTGAGCATAATACGAGACTTTTAAAAATCAGATCTCAGCAAAAAATCAGCAGCCAAAAATCACACTTCTGCGATTTTGGCCCGTTTAAAACATCCAATTAAAGAATTACACAGGCAGAGATCATGTGAAAAGAAAACTGTAATTTTAAATGCTAGAAATATAATTCAAATAAAACATTTCATAAAGCATTCTCAACATGCTTTCTTTCAATTTCAATACTTAACTGAAACTTTTCTTACAATGCTTCTGTAAATGTTTTAGATTTCTTCGCCGCTGATATTGTTGAAAACATCGATTAACGAAACATCGATTGAAAACATCGATCGTAATTAACATCGAAACATCGATTGTTGAAAACATCGAAACATCGATCTGTTTAAGGCCAACTACACATGCTTTGTCGCCCGTATTTCGCCTTTCTAGTAGTATCTCACAGATTTATAATTCTAATTCGATATATGGCCCCATTCAATAACGTTCAATTTTCAATGTTCAAAACTCCTTCAATTTTAAAGATATGCAGTTTTTAACACTTTTCAACATAGTTTAATTTTTTTAAAGAATTCGGTTTGCCGGTCTCTCTGCCGTCTGTCTGTCTGCTGTCTATCTGTCTGTCTGCTGTCCGTCTGTATATCCGTGCTCTAATTCGCATAAATATACTCGGATTGTCATGTAACTGATATATGGTAGTCGAACCTCGTTAACACGAACACTCAAGAGGAAACTTTTTTTGTTCGTGTTAAAAGTAATTCGTGTTATCCGAACTTAAATACATTACATACAATTGAACGGGGCAATCAGAAACAGTTCGTGTTAAAAGTAATTCGCGTTAAGAGTGTTCGTGTTAACGAGGTTTGACTGTATTCAGGTTTACAATGGCAGGTTCGGTATTGAAAATTAAGCGTTTAGCACTTATAATTACTTTACACAGACACTCAAAAGAATTTCGTTACATTACGGTCCATAGGGAAAATCATTTGCGGGTTTTTTTAATGATGTGTCATTATTTCAACCATATTGAAATTGATATATTTTACTGAGGTGTACTACAAGAGGCTTACTATAGAATATGGTGTACATAGCACTTGTAATTTCTTTACAGGGACACTCAAAAGAATTCCGCTACATTAAGATCTATGGGGAAATATCGTTTACGGTTTATTTTAATAATCTGTAACGTATTTCAAACATATTGAAATTGATATACATCACTTATGTGCATTACAAGAGGCTTTCTGTAGAACATTGTGTCTATATAACATTCATCGTTCATTTACAGTGACACACAAAAGTATTCGATTAAAGAACTGTTTGTTAATATAATTGCTAGAAGTGAGATTTCAGTGGCAGTACACGTTGCTAAATTTAACAATTTTTTTGTCACATACTTGGTGTGTATGAATCTATAGATCATATACAGGGCAACCGAAAACATATCGAGTAGATTTGCGTTTATTGACAGAAATTGCTAAAGAGGAATTTTCAAGAATGCTATGTGTTTCCTAAGTAAACTGAATTTTAGCATTCTATGTAGTAAATATACAAATCTAGATATTGTATACAGGGTTACAAAAAATCATTCTGATATTTTTTCGAGTATTGTTGGTTTAAATGTTCTATGTGCTTTCGAAATTGTTTATTTAGACATCAGATATTAGATTAAACGGTAAAGATTTGTAAAATTATTTTTGAAGTGTTGGAAAGTGTTACATAATCTATACTTGACTCATGATATGTCGTTCTTGTTTGAAATAATCATGTTACAATAAACGCAAAAAAAAAAATCCAACTGACTAGTTTTTTCTAGTGAGACGGTATAAATTTTTAAGAACCTTTCTTGAAGATCAAGAGAACCAGCAGCAGGAAATAATTAGGTGAGATCAAATTTGTTCTTACCTTTTATGCGCTTTTGATTTCGAAGCTATTGTTTTTTTTACAATAGCTAACTACTAATTTCAGACCAAAGGGTACATTTTAAAGGTATTGGTCTAAAAGTTTACGGAAGTTTAGAAATATTGAGGTGAGGAATAAGTTATTACTGTAGACTTTTATGCTAGTTATTGCTTACCCATCATACGTAGCATAGGGTAAGTTTTGTAAACGTTTTGAAGATCGTAAAAAAATGACGGATTTACACGTTTAAGACACTGGAGATTCCAAAAAACATATTTTTAGAAAAACAAAATTGTCGTCCGTCTGTCTGTGTGTCTGTGTTTGTGTCTGTAAACGCTCTATCTCCCGAACACATTGAGATAGAGACTTGAAATTTGGTATGTACTTAGTATGTAATAATGGGAAGAAGCTTATTGAATTTCAGTAATCTCGATTACCCAGAACTATTTTTTTCGGACTCTCGAAATATTCGTTCTGATAAAAGGTATATAAAAAAATTCGAAATTGTTTATTTTAAGGTGTGAATATAAAATACAATAAAAAAAACATAAATTTCGCATAAAGAATGAAGTCGATCGGATAATGAGTGGCCGAGATATTTGTAATCCTATTTTCCACATTCTTCGATTTTTCATGACCCTGTATTTCATTCAAATTTCAATTCAAAGATATATTTTAATTGGACATGAGACGCTTAATCCGACGCAGTAAACTGCTAGTTAATAGGATTATCAATTTTGGAGTTACAAGGATTTTTCTTTACGCAATTCAGTAATAGAGCCTTTAAAGTTTATGACGTCATAAAGCCACGATTTTATTCGAATTGCAATGCATTTTATAAATAGTTTACACATGTTTTGTTTTCATATTTTATATTATGCATATCCATGATGAGCAAGCATTACGGTGCCCCCAACGACTAGTTTTTAACTGTATGGTTAATTCATAAGTATTTTTTCTTTAGATCATAAAAATGGAATATCAAGTTCAGAGAAAAGAGTATTTACGCTTTCATCAAATGCATGTTTATCTTTAACCAAAACCTACAAACAATAATTTTTCAATAATTTATAGTCTGCTGTTATTTATGACTATTTTCCAACGTTGCATAAATGTTTGCATTAAGTCCATGCTTTTGTTGAACATAGAGATCTCTACTGGCAGTCTCTTTTCGAAGAATGTCATATTGAATTACGAATGTCTATTTCCCCACCAAAATGGACTTCCGAAAATGATGTTTTGTTAACATTGAAGCATTTTGTGTGAGACTAGGCATATTTTTCTACTCTACACAGACTAAAACGTACTATTTTCGGTGTCCGGTACAGAAATTTTCAATTTTGGTCACGTATACCGTTTGGCTGCCTTCCCTTCCCGTTTGAAAACCCGTTTGATCATCTCACTTGAATAGTATAAAAAAATTACCCATAAAAGAAACTATAAAAAATGATTTGTATTTCAAGCCGATACTCAGATAATTCAGGGATTTTTTAACCTATGGTACACGAAGGTTAATGAAAGAAATGAAAATTATTATAGTACTGAAAACTGCGCTATTTTAGATTTATTTGAATATAAATAAAAGAGGATACTTGGAAAATTAGTTTAGTGATATAATAATGTCATTTTAAATGTTAACATTACTTTTATCAACGGTGGTATGACGAATTTATGAATTTCGATTCAGTGGTAGTACACCAGTACAAAAGTTTGACAAAACATATGAGTTAAATGAAGCATAATCTTCCATTAAACAGTTAAAGATCTACAAATAATACAATTAAATCACTTGTTAACTTTAAATAAAGTGTAATTACTGCTTAAAGTGATAAAAACATAACGGAAAGGACTTAAAAATACCTTTTAATATATAGATGACATGTTTCATGAGCTCAAACGGCGACTTCTTCAATATCAAAATGATAAATAAACTGTTTTCGCAAAGTTTTTGAAAATGATAAACATAAATCACGAGATCACATGTCTAATGTAAGCAGGTACTTAAATTGGTCCAACTAGAAAACGTGAAAATTATTATTTTATTGCTTTTTTCATTTACAAATCATCTCGTGCCAAATTTTAGGTAATTCAAAAGAAGCTGATTCGTTGCATGTGTTCTCATTTTGCAAATATATTTCTATTGATTCACGGATAATGGATATGAAACAATCTCTTGATGGAAAAATTATTTGACTATTCTTTAAATCAATCTGCAAAGGCTGTATTCTATGTAGTCTAGCCAAGACTGTAGTTCTTCTGCCATATTTGATATCTGCCACATGTTCTTTTATTCTCGTTTGAAATTTTCTGTTTGTCTTTCCTATATAGTATTGTAATGTCCCATCTGCTTTGGTGAATGGGATTTCATAAACACCGGAGAGTTAATCAGTATGTTTATCATTAACGTTGCGAAAATAATTTATTTATCCTTTTGAACTTGCAGAAGTCGCCGTTAGAGCGCATGAAACATGTGTCATCTATATACTATTAAAAGGTATTTTCCAGCCTTTTATGTTACGTTTGTAACATATTAAGCAATAATTACACTTTATTTAATGTTAAAGATCTTTCAAAATATTTCAAATATTAGTTACCTTTTTCAAATCTTTCACATGTTTCGATCAGAATGTTTTTGGATGTAAGGATCGCCTCCTTAAACTCTGCAATGTTGTTGCACTCTGGAAATCGTCCTGCAATGCCAGTGATGACGATGTCATCTGGGTGGAAATCTCCAGAGCAGTACTGGTGATGGTCAGGCATGCTGTTGGTAATGTTGCTGAGGATGATAAAAGAGACTTAGTAAACACAATTTATCATAAAAAGCTAAAAATGAAATTCATTTTTAACATTTTCCAACATAGCTGAAATATGTTTATGACTTTGGTTCGTCTCTCCGTCTAACGTCGGACTGCGCTCTGACCTTCGTAAATATACTTCGATTGCCACACCACTAATATATATTTTGAGGTTTATTACAAGACAATCCCGAGTGTATATATGTATATTATTTATATATATTATGTATATATATGTATATTATTTATATATATTATGTATATATGTCTATATTATGTATATTATGTATATTATTTATATATATTATGTATATATATGTATATTATGTATATATGTGTATATTATGTATATTATGTATATTATTTATATATATTATGTATATTATGTATATTATGTGTATATATGTATATATATGTATATTATGTATATTATTTATATATATTATGTATATATATGTATGTTATGTATATTATTTATATATATTGTGTATATATATGTATATTATGTATATTATTTATAGTTTGTTTATAGGGACACATAAAATAATGCCATTACTTTATAGTCTATGGATGAAAAATTGTTTTGGGTATATTTTAATTATGTTACACTACTTCAAAAATAATAAAACTGATATGAACTAGAATATGTTGTTTATTGAATACGGAGTATGTTGCATTTATACTACATTTACAGGCGCACACAATAATTCGATTATAATGCTGTCTAGAAGGGATAATGACAGGAAGTGCGTTTTCAATTGTGGTATGCATTTTTAAGCATAACTAAATGTTAGTATATTACGGGGTGTGTAATAAAATACATAGATCATATACAGTGCTGGGCTCTTATGGACTGTAATATTGGGTTATGTTCTCAACTATGTTGTACGTATATTCCGTTAATTGGTAAAAGATGTTAAATAAAATAGTAAAAAAGTTTTATGTACAAACTGTCTACATGTTTCGGCTTCACCGGAGCCATTTTCAAGACAAATGAGAATATTCTACAGATACACGATCTATAATGCAATGATTTTAAACATCATTATCTGTCTCAGATTAATCATATTATTTTATTTTATTTTTACATTGATGTTTACTTCTATGGTCCTAGCCATGGAGTAACTTAACCCATAATTTTGGTAAGTTAAAGGATAATGTATTGTTACATACTAAATTTCCACGTGTAATAATTTCAATGGTTTATCTTATAATGAATTCATAATATATATTAAAAGGGTGGAATTATTTTACTTTCATTGAATTTTTTGGACGGCTTCTCCTTCAAGTGATGCTGTTGTTTTTCTATTACATTTTATATCACCTATGGATTCTTTTTTTCTATAACTAAATTTTCTACTAGCCATGCCAATACAATAATTCTTTATCCGTCGGTTTTAATGAATGGGATTTAATATAGTCCTGAATATTTTTCAAAATGAATTCGGTCAATATTAGCGCAAATGATATCCTTTAATTTCAGAGGGGTTTGGCTATTACGCAGATATTGAAACGTTTAAGACTATATTTTAATTTCTCAAAAAAGCTTGGGAAATATTAAAGATTATTTTTTTTGTGTGCAAATTAAAATTGTTTTCAGACTTATTATTGACAATTTGCAGGAATTATTTATTAATATGTTGTACTTTAAATTCATTATTAAAAGCAATTCTACGAATAATATCTAGTTCAATTATCCAAATTATTTTCAATATGTAGACATTTTGTATATAAAACATTTTTACACTTTTATTTACTGTTTTATTAAATACCTTTTAGCAACGAATGAAGTACAGTGATGTGCAAAACTTAAGCAACAAACACAAAATGCTAATTTCGGAACAAGTGAGTACTCAAAAGGAAATTCTATAAAGAACAAGTGTAGAAAAGAGGTACTAGCCTAATAGCACGGCCAGTCGATGTGAAGTCCCCTTGACGTCACACATGGTTAGAAGTATCCCAATCGCTACGGTGAATCAAAATATGGAATATTTCACTGTCTCATAATTACTCTCAAATGATTGTTAACACTGAAAAGTCCATGTGACTGTCGCTTTGTGATGGCTCACCAGGTAACAGTACAATGAAGTCACCTTGTGATTCTCAAGTCACTGTCAGTTGTAGACTGAACTTTGAAGTCATTGTGAGCATTGCATTGTGATGAGTCTCCAAATAATGTCACAATGAAGTCGCATGGTGACTTTCCGGTGATCGACACTCTATTGTGAAGTCATCATTGCACTCCTTTGTGAAAAGTCACCAGATGATTTCATTTTCTGTCACTTGGGAACTCGTCAAAGAACAGCTATCATGATGACTTTACAATGGAGTGTCAAAATGACAGTCTCATGAGAGTCACAAGATGACTTCTTTGTAAATTCACCTAATGACTCGTCAAAAAGCAGAAGTCATGGTGATTGTTCAGTGGAGTGACCAAATGAGAGTAAAAATGAGACGAAGATATCACATTTCTGTTCATTGTAGTGACTGTGACAGTTGTGACCATTTGTGATGTCAAGAAGACTTCACATCGACTGTCTGTGCTGTTATGGTAGTACCTGTTTTCTACACTTGCTGCTAATAGAATTTCCTTTTGAGTACTCACATGTTCAGAAATTAGCATTTTGTGTTTGTTGCTTAAGTTTTGCACACTAGTGTATATTATCTCTGCGTGTTCGGGCTTCTTATATATGTGTTATACTTTTTACTTTCTTCTATCTTTAAAAGAAGAAAGTATTGGATTCATGAAAATTTCGACTTCCGGTTTTCGACGTATTTATACGTTTTAGAAGGTCCTGAACACGATTTCACCATTTTTAGAAAATGTCTGTCTCAGACTCTGTCTGTCTGTATGTGACAAAAATTTTGTGGGCCCTCTATCTCAAGAACTAATGCACGAAATTTAATAAAACTTTATATTCAGTTAGTCCCTGGTATAAATTAATGCTGATTAGTTTTTGGAGAAACGGGTGGCTCTGCTATGCTGCATTTTTCGCGATTTCCGCAACATCTCTATCTCAAGTACTAATGCACTTATTTTCATAAAACTTCAGGTTCAGTTAGACCTTGACATAAATAGATGCTGTTTACGTTTTGGTGTAAATCGCCCAACAGGTGGCGCTGCTGTACCACTTCTTTCTCGATTTTTACGATAGCTATATCTCGAGAACTAATGCACGGAAGTTCATCAAACGTCAGATTCTGTTAGACCTTCACATAAACAGATATTGCTTACGCTTTGGTGTAAATTGCCCAACAGACGGCGCTGCTATGCTACTTTTTTCATTATTATCACGATTACTATATCTCAAGAACTAATGCACGGATTTTCATCAAACTTCAAATTCAGTTAGATGTTGACATAAGTTGTTGTTGATTAGGTTTTGGTCTAAATCTCCCAACAGGTGGCGCTTCTATGCTGCATTTTGCAGGATTCACACGATTTTACCAATAGTCATATCTCAAGAACTAATGCACGGAATTTAATAAAACTTTAGATTCAGTTAGACCTTGATATAAATTGGTGCTAATTCTTTTTAGTGTATGCAAAGCCTGTGTGAGATAGAAGAAAGTTTTGGGATGCGCACATCCGACTAGTTTAAAATTGTGCATTTAGATATATCCATTCACTGTATCGAAAGATAAATTTTCGTTACAAAATTCTGGAAATGTTGGAAACTGTCTTATAAACGATTCGTGACGCATGACTTTCTTCTTTCTTGTCAATTCCTGTAAATGAAGATGATGTATTGAAACAATAATGTCTATTTTAACCAAGTTATCTTACTAGAAACCTTGTACTAAATTATCAATCACAAAAAAAATAAAATAAAAGTTAATATTTTATACCAGTATTTTATTTTAAGAAAAATATTTTAAATATTAATAAATTCGGCTTTTCTTTATTGGAGTAAGATGCATTATTATTGTATCTTATCAAGAAGCGACTGTTTTATTAGCAGCTGAAGTTTAAAAAAGAGTGGGTAAGTGTGATCGAAGATCGAACAAAGGTTTTCATTTAATATTCCTTTCAAAACACTTTATCCCTTTTTTAATAAATACAAATAAATTTCATTTCCCCCCCCCCTCCCAAAAAAAAGTCATGTTTTCGTAAAGTAAAAATTTACCGTTTTTTTTTCTCGTTTTTTCGAAAATCTAAACCGGTCCGATAGCGGGCGAAGACCGCTTTTATACTCTGTCATAATAATATCTTCTATGTGGACTAAATGCGATATTAAAAAAAATCAATTTCAAAATTAAACATGTTGTACAGAGACCTTCAAAATATTAAAATAGGCCAATATTTCCATAATCGGGTTTTTATCATGATTCAATACGTTCCTCAAACTCATATGACGTTATAATCATTCGCTGATGTCATATCTGCTTGTTTTCTCTATTACTCATATTGATACTCTCTTTGCATTATTCTCAAACATTTGAAAAAGTCCGTTAAACTTCCAATATTACGTCAGATTAATTTTCTTTTTAATTCTCTAATGACATCATATTTACTTGCTTCCTGTACTTACACATACCCATACTCCTCGTATTATTGAGAAATGTTCGAAAATTTTCCGTTTTATTACCAATATGACGTCATATTAATCTTTTTTTTTTTTTTTTTTTTTTTTTTTTTTTTTTTTTTTTTTGCAATTGGTGAAACTTTTTACTTCATTTTCATTTTTTACGTGGAAATCTTTCAATAGAAAATTAATTACTGTAGAAATAATTTTATTGTGGATTTTTAATTGTTGGCAACTGCTATAACGAAAAACGTTTAAATTTAAAAGGAAAAGGGTTTTAAATTTTTAGTTTTATATCTCTCTATATTAAAATAATACGATTTTTTTTTTATTTTATGATTTTCAGCTATAAGTACGCAAAATGTCAAGCCTGTAAGTTATATAGTTTCTGAGAACCGGCTCTGTGACGGACAGACAACGTAGCGGGACGAATACCGTTTCGTGAGATGAAGAAAACCCTAATAAAGAAGTGTAAACGGTAAGATAAAATCCTAATATAAAATACAAGCGCATTCCGATGAAACGTATATTTTAACCAATTCGAATTAACATATTCATTTTATGTTCAGCCTAAAATGAAATGATATCTTTTTGTTGGCAGTTGCAAATTAACGCCAAAATACGGTATTTAATGGTTAATCTGCTTTTTAGGTGCGTTCGTAAATATTTAAATAACGTAGCACCTATAGTCGTCTTCTGATCCGTCCGACCTCATACAACAGCGCAAAAACTACCCAACCGAATGATTTGAAATTTAATATATATAATCTTTGGAGCATTTTGTTGAGTCATTTCAAATTTTACGAAAATCGAATCAAAATTTAAAAAGATATTATTAAAAGTTTTCTTCATTCTATTAAATTCTATCATAGGTAATCTATATAATAAAAGCGCAAGTCATGTGACTGAGGAAAACAAATACGGGCTAACCGCTTCTTTTTTTATATGCCAGGCAGACATTTGTATTAAAAATTACTTTTTCGAATAAAATTGCTTAAAAGTTACATCTTTAGAAAGATCGTTCAAAAAAATTGCTTGCTTGAAAGATGAGTTACATTAAAAAAATGTATAGATTCTGACATAAGTGCAGTTGCAATTCGGTTGACAATCCAATCTCAATCATTAAAGTAAATAAACACAAGAGATTCGTTCATCGTGAGTCATACAAATATTAAACCATGGCGGTAATCATTCGCAAAACAAGATCTCCATGGTGAATTTTGCAGCACTGTCTGGTGTCGAAAAAAAAATATTCGCATCTGTAAAAATGGCATACGTAATAAAATAAGAGAAAGGCATGCGCATTTCGTTCATAACAGACGATATAATTTCTTTCACTGAAATAATAACAATTATTTTTTTTTTACATTGTAAAACTAGTTATAGCAATAACGCACCTCATTTGTCACGTTTAACGTACAATTTACTACTTGTTTTCTTTTTAATTGGCTCTCAACTATCAGCCTTGTCAATTGTGGTTTTTATAGCAGTAATTATTTTACCTTACTGTAGAAAACAAATGCTCATTTTTCGGTTAAATATTTTATAAATTCACTAGCTGACATGCCCGGCGTTGCCCGGACCCGTGATAATTACCTTAAAAATACCTAAAATCAATGTTGAATGATTTTATATTTTTAAATGAAAATCTATCCAAACGAACTGAAGGACAGTCGTTATAGTTATTGCCGATTTAATGTCGATTGAATTTCAGACTTTTTGATAGATTAAATTTTCAATTCTCACCAAAAGTTCCTGAGGAAACCTGAATAATACAAAGCGTTCCCCCACCTTTCCTCTTTTCAACTCAAAATAATATACAGTTTTGGCCAATTTATGAGTCCCATTCGAAAACATGTTCCAAAACCTTGTTTCTAAGATGATTATATTAAAATTAAATAAAAATCATGCACTCGTGGCATCATAATTCACTTTTATATTTTAACAGAATAGTAACGCTACTATAATTTGTGACTCGTGCTATACCCTGTATACGTGGCCGTTATCATTATCTTTTTACGCGTGAAGATGTCGCTATGGTAGTCCATCGTGAAACTTGGTAATTTTTTTAATTCAATATTTGAAAAACGACATAATCATTAGATTTGAAATTTATATCAAGAAAAATACAATTTTTTACCTTTCTAACGCAGTTTGTCTAACAATTTTCTGACAAATACTTTTCGAGCTATTAATTTTTTTCAGCAAATTCCAATGTTTCATATTTCGAGATTAATCTGTGACAACGATTATCGAAAATCCTAGTCGTCAGCAACGCGTAGCTTTTTATTAAAGAGGATAAACGATCATCTATATCCATTGATATGAAGGTGAAAATTCTTGAAAGTGTGGAAAAACTTCATATAGCAAAATCTGAAATTGCTAAAATGTTTAACAATCCAAAAAAGTACTCTTTTCACCATCATAAAAAATCGGGATGCCATAATGAAAGCAAAAGTATTTATACCTCCAAATGACCATTTGGATCAAAACAGTATAACATCATTTTTCAAAAAAAAAAATTTGAATCACTCAATTCTAAAAAAAAATTAACTATAACGCTGTCACCAAATTGAAATTTTTGTGACCGGAGGTCTTTCTCGTCTAATAGTAAGAAAACAATTGCATATAAATATATGAGAATTAACAGTTTTACAGCGATATCGATAAATGTTCGATAAACACGCTGAAGTAGACAGTTTTTAAATCGAAGAATTATTTTAAGAGATATTTAATGTTGAAATCATTCAAAATAGTTCCGTTAAAAAAGTTTTATACGAATAAACTATGCATAGCAATTTAACCATGTTTTTCAACGACATACTTGACAAGCTTGCGATGTGCAGTGTGCAATTGTTCTTTTTTTTTTTTTTTTTAATTTGACTAACTTTGAGTTTATTATTATTATTATTATTATTTAAAAATTCATTATCTGAATGAAGATTTATTTCATATTTCGAAAAAGTCATTTTTTACCTAATGCCAAACTTTAATAAAGTGCAAATAATAGTATTTCTTTTCAACTAAAAAATGTATTTACACATTAATATAAAACAGGTGGTTAAGTGTAATCGAAGATCGCACAAGGGTTTCGTTTAATATTCCTTTCAAAACACTTTATCATTTCTTTAATAAATCCAAATAAATCTCATTTTCAAAAAAAAAAAAAAAAAAAAAAAAAAGCCATGTTTTTTATAAAGTAAAAATTTACCGGTCTATTTTTCTCGTTTTTTCGAATATCTGAACCGGCCCGATAACGGGCGATGCCCGCTATTTATACTCTGTCATAATAATATCTGTCATGTGGACTAAATGCGATATTTAAAAAAAAAAACAATTTCAGAATTAAACATGCTGTATAGAGAGAGATCTTCAAAATGTTAGAATATGCCAAAGTGTCTAAAGAAAGTTTTAGCAAAGGATTTGTGATTGTTGCTGGCTTTGCATATGACGGCAAATTAGAAATAAAGAGAGTAGAGAGAAATGTTAAGATCTACACATACTGTCAGAAACATATTTAACTCCCAATCTTCAAACATTAAATACCATCTCAGTACACCCACTGCCATCAACCCGTTGAACTACGTCAAGATAAATCAAGCACCACACATCACACTCCACTGTTAATTTCCTGGAAAAAATGGAACGGGAAACGGGTATCGGGTTTATACTCTTTCCTGATATACCTGTCAAATCTTCTAATGTATACCCATGAAATTGTACGCATTTGGACTTTTAAAAAGTGCATTATCCAAACCTTGATCTACAACCCTTCATGTACTTTGGAAATCTGTTCAAGGGGAATAGGACAATATACCTCTTCCAAAACTACAAAAGACATTGTCATGGAAATTACGGTGTAGAAAGTTAGTTCAGAAAAAGGGTTAGCAAATTTAATATTTAAAACACAAATATTTTATGTAAAATAGTTCTGTAAAATTACCATGAAAATTGTTTAAAAAATGTGCGAACACAGTCTGTATACAATCTACTTATTGTATTTACATGCAGTTTGCTTCATTTTATTCTAAAAACTCTATAATATCTTTTAAGCCGAAAGAGTAAAAATGTAATTTTTTCCTAATTTTTTTCCGTTTAGGACCGGTTGAAATCAAAATCATTAAATTCAAGCTACATAATTTAAGAGCTAAATACATATACTCTGCGTTTGGAAGAAGGTATTAAATAATAATCCTCAAATTTAAAGTAATCGTATCACTCACCTTAACCGTGTTATTTGACAAAGCACTGAGTATTGTACAAAAGTATGAATCCTCTGAACTAAACCTTTCAATGCTTTTTCATCAGTTATTTATATATATATTTTTTTCTAGCCTTGTTCACAATCATTCGATTAAGTGGTGTGATATATGGTGATTTCAGTACAGGTTAATGCGTTTTTTTTAATTAAAGGAAGTTGTTTTCGAAATTAGAGGTAATCAGGATCAAGTGACAATAAAGTAGCGAATTTAAGATCACTTGACGAAAAAAAAAATGCTATCAAGAAGGGTTACGTCACTGTACAAGTAAATTTAACCCAAATTGCTGTTCCTTGGGGAAGATATCGCCTGCTATAATGGAATCGATTAATGAAATGATAATTTTTCACAAGAACTTCCTTATATAGTGAAGTGAGTTTCATTTCCTACTCTGAAAATGAATATTTTGCAAATCGGTGGTTCCCAAACATTTTTGTTACGCAGTCCATTTTAAAGTTCGAAACTTTTTTCGTGAGCCGTCGACTATGTAGATATGCAGAAACATTTGTATAATCTATCCTAGAAAAAACAAGTTGGAAATTGTACGTTAAACGTGACAAATGAGGTGCGTTCGTTTCGTGCTATAACTAGTTTTACAATATAAAAAAAATCATCGTTATTATTTTAGTGAAATAAATTATATCGTCTGCTATGAGCGAAATGAGGATGCTTTTTTTTTTCTGATTACGTATGCCATGTTTACAGATGCGACTTTTTTTTTTTTTTTTTTTTTTTTTTTTTTGACACCACAGCGGTGTAAAATTCACTATGGAGATCTTGCTTTGCAAATGATTACCTCCATGGTTTAATATTTCAATAACTCACGATGAATGAATCTTCGTTTATTTACTTTAATGGATTGAGATATTTGGCTGTTAACCTAATTTCCACTGAAGCTATCTCAGAATCTATACATTTTTAGGGTTTCGTTCATCTCACGAAACCCTATCACCCCCGCTCCGTTGTCTGTTCTTCACAGAGCCATTCCCAAAAAGTATGTAACTTACAGAGTTGAAACTTAGTGTATAAATCTGAATAGCAGCTGTGAACAGCTCAAAATATTAAAATTTGAAAAATTCGTATTATTTTAATAAATAGAGATAAAAAACCAAAATTCATACAGCCTTTTTCTATTAAATTGAAACATTTTTCGTTATAGCAGATGCCAAAGATTTAAAATCCACAATGAAATTCTTTCTACAATAATTAATTTTCTATCAGACGATTTTCACGTGAAAAATGAAAATGAAATAAAAAGTTTCACCAATTGAAAAAAAGATAAATATGAAATAAAATTGATTGACGTCATAGTCGTAATAAAACGGAAAATGTCTAAGATTTCTCAATAATACAAGGAGTATGAGTATGTGTAAGTGGACAAAGCAGATTAATATCACGTCATTAGAGAATTAAAAAGAAAATCTGACGTCATATAGGAAGTTTAACAAATTTTTCAAATGTTTGAGAATTATACAAAGCGAGTATCAATATAAATAATAGAGAATAGTAAATATATGAGTTTGAGAAATATATTGAATCATAATAAAAATCCGATTATGGAAATATTCGCATATTTTAACATTTTGAAGGTGTACAATTTGTTTAATTTTGAAATTATTTTTTTTTAATATTGCATTTAGTCCGTATGACGGATATTATTATGGCAGAATATAATAGCGGGCTTGGACCGCTATCCGGCTGGTTTAGATATTCGAAAAAAAGGAAAAAATAGACCGGTAAATTTTTACTTCATAAAAAACATGACTTTTTTTTGTTGATGTTGCTAAATGAAATTTGTTTGAATTTATTAAAGTGTTTTGAAAGGAATATTAAACGAAACCCTTTGAGCGATCTTCGATCACACTTACCCACTTGTTTAATGTAACTCATATCTCAAGCAAAGCTTTAATAGAATAAAGAAAACTTTTATTAATATCTTTTTAAATGTTTAATCCATTTTCATAAAATTTGAAATGACTAGACAAAATTCTGCAAGAATTATATATATTAAATTTCAAACCATTCGTTTGGGTAGTTTTTGCGCTATTGTATGCGGACGGACGGACCAGGCGACGACGTATTTATATAATTACGAACACACCTAAAAAGAAGAAACTTTCGAGAAAATCATGCACAACATAACATTATTTATAACATTATTCTTTGTTATTCTGATTATTTCAGTGTTTTAGCGCGTAATACGATTACATTCCTCTTAAATTCGTGTTTTATTTATTAAGCTAGCATGCGTCTCCCCCTCCGCTGGTCGGTTTCTCCAAACGAAACTTGAATCAAACGAAATATATCGATGAATTTGAGCTTGTTTTTTAAATCTATATGTACCTTTACGTGGAATGTGTTTCCGCATTGCTGAAAACGATACGAAATCCATTGCACAATTGTATTTTCTAATGTGTCAGACAAAATTTGCGATGTTAAGGACCTATTTTGTTATGATAATTTATAGTAGTAATTGGTAAAGAACGATAGAACAATATGCAATACACTAAAACCACCCCTGAAAAATGATCTAATTAACAATGCAAGTCTCATCAAAATCCGTCCAGTAGAACATACTAAATAAGTTAATTTTTCATAATCGGGTTTATCTGATTATAGATCTTTCACGCATAATTCTATAACTAAACTTTATAACTGTTTCAACCTTCATTCTCATTTAAATACATTGACCCGTAGTGACTCCAAAATGACTCACTAATCGAATTTTCTCGAATATGTGATCTAGCCCAATAGTATTCTCGTACCCCAAAACGGTAGGATACAAAATTTAGTCAAAATCGTTATAGTCGTATATTAGATAAAATTTGCATACATATGTTACCTACACACACAGAGACACGAGATTTGCTCGTATTATAATATATGACAATATTTATGTAAACTGAAAAATTATAATTTGTATGATATAATTCTTTTTTAATTTCGTACAATTTCCAACTTCTATTTTTGTATTTTTATGCCATCTTTCATGGATCTGTTTAAGCGATGTCTCAACTCCTGAGTATAATACAGCCATCTCTCCTTCTAATAATATATGTCTTTTTAACAGGAGACATTTTAGAAACCTGGAGGGTATCAGAAAAGGACTAGAGCGTTTTAACGGCAATTTGTTTCACTTTTAAACATCGCAAAATTTCAATTTTTACAACGTCGAATGGAAAAAAAATTACTTCCAAAAGCAATTTGTTTGAAAGCTCTGTGTCTCAGTTTGCTAATTTTGTATGGTTTTTAAAATAATTTTAGCATGACAGTTTTTAAACCTGCGTGCAACCCAGTGACGGAAGATTAACACGTTTGCCGTTAAAACAATGTAAATAATTCGGCTTTGTTTGTTTTCGTGTAATATTCCATAACTACATTGCCAACTGAAATAAATTTCACAGATATATTACATAAATAAAATGCAAATGGGAATTTTGTTCTGGTCGCTTATAACTTGTGCTGGATAGAACCTAAAATATTGGTATATCCCGCATAACATATTTTCGTTCCCAAGTTAAACTAATCAAAACAACGGCAACTATATGGGTGGCCTTGTTTACGATGGTAAAACACGGACAGGCGCCGAACTTGACAGTTCAGCAATGGTGTGGACAAGCAGGGATTTATGACGGACAATCTCGAAGGTCATAAAATTTGCAAAGATAAACATCGAACTGGCGATCCCTGGTAACAAGCAGAAGGGCAGTCACGTATGAGTTTCGGAGATGCGAAATATGGCAGGAGCAAATGGGAAGCGTTGCTGTAATCAGATGTACACGGCGACCAGTGAAAGTGCTTCGAGAGGGCATGGAAGTTGGCCCCTAGCATCAGCATTGGATATAGAGCCAAAAAGGAGGAGGTAAAGACTTTTACACCCCTCTGGGGGGTAAAGAACGAAAATTTCGTTAGAACTAAAAGAAAACACATCTATCAACAACCTTAAGAGGAAGACATCCTTTTTCAGCAACTTGCTGCTAAAAATGAAAGTTGACTTTTTCTCTATAGGCTGCATTTGCATTATGTCAACAGCCTACAGTTATAACTAAATTAATCACACTTTTTTTTAAATATGTGCCCAGGACGCAAGAACCCACTGGTGAACCCCTCTACAAACGACTGCTGTTCTCTTGAGAGATCCAGGTACATATTGTTTACCCAGCTACTGTAAAAACTTTTTTTAATTAATTAATGAATGTTGAGGAGATAATATTTCTCCTGCCATCCCAGGATCATGGATGTTTGTAAATTTTAATTCTTATCAGAAACTTATTAAATTATAATGTCATAAAATGTGGTATCATACTTAAATTTAAATAATTAAAATAATAACTTAATATCTTAACAAAACTAGTAAATATATTGCCTTGTTATATAAGGTCTGTAAATATAATCCATATCTCTTTTTATAATTATTTTACTATTACTTTATATTTTATATATATGTTTTCTGTAAATAAAACCCTTTTATTTTACTCTTAATTTCGACTTTAGTCTATATTCTTATTTATGGTGTGATGTTTATCTAGATTAACATATGTCTACTTAAAACTACTACTTTAAGCAGAAAATTACAGCGGGCTTGATGGCCAACTATAAGGATAAGATTCTTCGAAATGACACAACGCGGTACAACCTTTTAATTTAATACAAAAAAAAATCTATCCCAGGTTGCACGATCACAATTTGCCATCAAATTGCCGCTAAAATAATTGGTGTGTTTCTGGCAGGAGGAGCTAATTATTATGGGTTCGAGTAACGCCCTGCAAGTTTCATAATTTAAATTTTAAATCTCTCCAACATGTAGAAACCCCAACAACTTGAGTTCTGTTGAACGTATTTTGACGGGACTTGCACCGTTAGTTAGCTAATTTTCCAAAAAATGTTTTAGTATATAACATATCGTTCTACTTGGATTGTTATAGAAGTATGGTGGAAAGGTCTATAGTGGAATAGTAACTCTCTTAGAAAGGGATTCTAGTTTTTAAATGTGAACGCTCTGTCAATATTAATCTGTGTGCCCAACAACGACATTTGTACTTTATTTTATTTTAATTTTCCGAAGTATTTTTTTTTTTTTTTTTTTGCTGTGAGTTTATCTAAATTAGGCTTCATTGGTCATTGGTCAATCTGTGGAGTATAAAAGTAGAAGGAAAAGTTCTTATTAGCGAATTTAGGTCGAGTCGTTCCCCTTGTGGAAAGTGAGGCCAGTGACAAGTTTTGGAAGCTAAAGATCTTGCACGTGTAGCAGATAACGAAGAGTTTGTCGTGTGGTTAGATACAAACTGCCGTTTGTAAGACTGAACTTTGTAGTTCAAATAAAGTTAATCGCAACCACGGGTTGTTTGTTTGTAAATGTGTAACTCATCTTTTGTTTGTAGCAAAAGTCGTGGCTAAAGTCTGAAGTTATCAGCGAATGCTTGTGAGCCGCCAGATTTATTTACGTAAGTGAGATTTCAAGAATTAGTAATTTTGTATTTCTCGTAGTATTGAATATTGATCTAGAGAAAAACTGTTTGTATTCACAGCGTAGTGTAGGCAAAATAGAAAGAAGCTTCACCGCATCAATTTTGTATTAGTTTTAAATAAAGTGATTTTTTTATGTATACACTGAGAAAAATGACAGTTTCAAATCTGAATAAATCGATGTTTTAATTTTGTTATGAAACTTTTTGTTTCAAATAGGACAACCCAATGTTTTCAATTCTGAAATACCAGAAATACTCAGAATATTGAAACATGGACATATTCAAAACTGAGCACATAGAGGTCCGTTCATACTCATTTTTGAAACATGGACATACTCAAAAATGATTAGGGTCAGTTCAAACTCATTTTTGAAACATGGACATACTCAAAAATAAGCACATAGAAGTCAGTTCATACTCATTTTTGAAACATGGATATACTCAAATAGGAGCACATGATGTTTTATTCTTGAGTGTGTGCATGTTTCAGAAATGAGTCTATACATGTTTCAAACTTGAGTAATTTTGATTCGGAGCCATTTTAATTATGCGACGTACTCAGATTTGAGTATTTTTTGCTCAGTTTTGAAAATGTCGTTTTTAGAATGTAAAATCTATTCATGAATGGTTTTCAGCGTGACAGCCTTGTCGGGTACGTCACAGGTCTATAACAAGATGAACCCGATTATGAAAGATTAGCATTTTTCCAAAGATTCTTCTAAATGATTTCGATGGAACATGCACTGTTAGTTAGGTACATTTTTAGGGAAGGTTTTAGTATATTGCATATCGTTCTATGTTGTTTAGTTATAGAATTATGTGCGAAAGGTCTATAACCAGCTAAACCCGATTATGAAAGATTAGCCTTTTTAAAAAGTTCTACTGGACGAATTTTGGTAAGACTTGCATTGTTAGTCAGCTCATTTGTCAGGGAAGGTTTTAGTGTATTGTGCAATGTTCTATAGTTCTTTACCAAATACGACTATAAACTATCATGATACATTATATAAATATGATACATAAATTATCAATCAATTAGATGCTGACGACTCGGATAGGGTGTCCGCAGCGGCCTATGCATAGACGATACGCGTGTTCCTTCCGGATAAAAATGATTATACGTGAAAGGGTACACGTGTTCATCGGTGTTTTTCAACGTGATAATCTCTTTACCACATTGATGCACCACCACTTCGTTCTTAGGAAAGCATTAAGCGGGATGACGAGACACACGTCGTTAATTACAGGAATGTTAAATCTCCTGTAATCGGCATCTTCAGGCAATGTGAATAGCTGACTAAGATGCGGAACCGGGATTCCTTTTGTAGATGCGTCCTGGTGGACTTTTTCTTCCACCTCTCACATCCAGTGCTGTAGTTCGGTGGCAGCGCCTGAGAATGCCGTTCTCAGAAATATTTGGTTTGTTACTGTAAAAGAAAATATCGTGTACGAGCACAAGCCTTTTTCTTTCTCCAGACTGTGAAAACTATACCCATTTCAATGTCTGAATGCGAAAGAGTATTCAGCTATATGAATAACATCATGACCAAATGCAAAAATTTCACTCCTTATTGAAAGAGCCAGTTCACTTATATTCATAAGCCGTGTAGGACCTTCTCTTGTACTGAACCATATGTGAAATCTTGGTTTTGATCAGGAAGAAGATTAGCAGACGCAGACGAGACAGCTTGTCGTAAATCAGAGATCACAGTAAACACCTCTCGTTATCGTTCTTTATGGAAACTTCTAGGATAGATGTGCCAGTAAGTTATATATGGATTTATTTCTGTTATTTAAATTAAATTTTGATTCATAATGGAAAATATTACTATGAGATTGATTAAATATTGCTTTTAGAGGAATGCTATACAAATATAATACTATAAAAACTAGAATATAATAATTATAACTGTTAATTAAAAAAAGTCGGCTTTTGGCTAAATGTTTTAAATTGGCTTTTGGCTTAGCAAAAATCCGGTAGCATCAACATCTATGAAAAAGTGAGTTCTTACAAATATTTTTTTCCTACTGCAGCACTACTCACATCATCATGAAACCTGGAACGAAACAATTCAAGATGCGTATGATTCTCTCCATCATTTCCATTAAGGTTCTCTTGATACCTTGGCTGAGGGGATGCTTGATTTGTTCTGTAATTGCGTCATCGGGCTCTAGAAAGTACTATAGAAAGTAGGCCATACTGCGGTTGTTCAAATGCACCTTCAGCCTTCTGGATGGTATGTGCTGCCATGTTCATTTTATGATTTTATAATTCATTTGCATGATGTCAGCATCCCCGATTCCGGTTCTCCTCAATTCTCTGACAACGGTGTTGTTCTGTCTTATTGGCACGACGTCGGGCTACGTACTGTCGCTCCTCTTCCAGTCGATGGGAATCGCTGATGACGATACGATCGTCTTCAGGTTTACCAGTTGAGGCACCCTTTTTGCTTGCTTTGGAAGTTAAACATTTTCCGCTTTGGCAGACGTCCAGCGGACATAATTCTGGTATTCCATAGCAGTCTTCACAATGCAACAGAAAACACAATTATGGTAGTTCAGAGCTGTCTGCACTGTATAGCAGTAAACGCGAAATTTGGGCACAAACTTCAATCGTAGACTTCTAAGCCTTTTGCAGATCACAAGATTCACTCTCCAACTTCACAGACTTTACGTTACAGCCGAAGCACTTCATTATATAGGTGTGGAATTAAATTGCGAAAAAAGTCTATGTACTCTGATTGGTTGAATTATGTTTCCGAGAACGTCCTACGTACTCTGGTTGGTTGAATTGATTTTTCTATCTCGACTCTTATTGGGAATTTCTAGAAAATTCCCACACATCCTGAAAGTCACTTTTTTCTCAAAATGTCACTAAAATGTCGCCAAGTGTCCCTAAATTTGGCGAGATTCTTTTATCTGGCGCGAAGCATGTGTTTTTGCTTTGGTAATCCTGAAAGTCCATTTCCCCGCCAAATTTCGTCACATATTGCTAAATTTGGCAAAATGTTGCCAACTGTGCGACTTCGTTTATTGCCAACTGTTCAAAAACATAATAACTGTTTCAATTTTCATTCCCATTGAAATGCACTGACCCATTTTGACTTCAAAATGACCCACTAATCGAATTTTCTCGAACATGTGACCTACCCCAATGGTCTTCTCGTACTCCAACACGGTAGAATACAAAATATAAACAAAATCGTTTGACTCGCTTTTTAGATAAAATTTGCATACATATACACAAACATAAACACAGGTTTTGCTTGCATTGTAATATATTTTGATTTATGCATATATTATTTTTCGTTCTTTCAAAAATATGCTTATTTTGAAATTATTTAAAAAACAAAAAATATGAATTGCAACCTATAACTTTTTTTAAAAATAGAAATCGATTTCTAAAATCTCTAAATAAACGAATCCAAAATTACACTTCAATCTTCAAAGTGGTTTTTTCAGTTATGCTTAATAAATTACACCCGTTTCAATCTGTTTTGCAACGATTAATTATTAATTTAACATTAGGAGTTACAAGGTTTAAACTTCCATAATGGTTAAACTACATAACCGAATGATTTTTCGTTTGGTATCCAGAGGTAAAATTTACCAAAGAATACAATGATGTCAAAAATAGGTGTTTGTATTGAATATTTTCCAGTAATTTCTATATGTAGACGACCTCCTAAGCTAAATTTAGTATAGCATTAATATAGTCGTTATTACTAATCGATACCAATCAATTCAAGAAGATGGATTCGTGAAAAATATCGACTTCCGGTTTTCGGTGGTTTTATACATTTTTGGTTTTATACAGGTCCTGAACACGTTTTTACAAAATGTCTGTATACCTGAGTCTGTGTGTCACTCGCTGTGTCTGTTTTTTTTAGGGTTTCATTCATCTCACGAAACCTTATTACTCCCGCTTCGTTGTCTGTCCGTCACAGAGCCGGTTCTCAGAAACTATCTAAATTACAGGCATGAAATTGTGTGTATTCATAGCTGAATACCTACTATGAAGCCTAAAATCATAGAATTTGAAAAAATCGTATTATTTTAATATATAGAGATAAAATGCCAAACATCTAACAGCCTTTTCCTATTAAATTTAAACATTTTTCGTTATAGCAGTTGCCAACAATTAAAAATACACAATAAAATTCTTTCTTCAATAATTAATTTTGTATTGAAATTTTTCCACGTGAAAAATGATAATGAAATAAAAAGTTTCACCCATTGAAAAAAATATTAATATGACGCCATATTGGTAATAAAAAGGAAATTTTCAAACATTTCTCAATAATACAAGGAGTATGCGTATGTGTAAATACAGAAAGCAGCTTAATATGACGTCATTAGAGAAATAAAAAAAATTAATCTGACGTCATACTGGAAGTTTAACGGATTTTTCAAATGTTTGAGAATAATACAAAGAGAGTATCAATATGAGTAATAGAGAATAGTAAATATATGAGTTTGAGGAAGGTATTGAATCACGATAAAAACCCGAAAATGGAAATACTGTTAGCATATTTTAACATTTTGAAAGTCTCTATACAACATGTTAAATTTTGAAGTTGATTTTTTTTTTAAATATCGCATTTAGTCCACATGGCATATATTATTAAGACAGAGTGTAATAGCGGGAAGGTTCCGATATTCGAAAAAACGAGAAAAATAGACCGGTAAATTTTTACTTTATAAAAAACGACTTTTTTTTTTTTTTTTTTTTTTTTTGAAAATGAAATTTATTTGGATTTATTAAAGAAAGAATAAACTGTTTTGAAAGGAATATTAAACGAAACCCTTTGTGCGATCCTCGATCACACTTACCCACTTTTTTTTTTTTTTAACCGAATTTTATGGCCGCTCTGTCTCAATAACTAATGCGCGAAATTTAATTAAACTTCATATTCTGTTAGACTTTGACATACACAGACGCTGGATAGATTTTACCCCAACACGTAGCTCGCTATTCTTCATTTTTTACGATTTCCGCGATAGCCATATCTCAAGAACTAATACACGGAATTTTATAAAACTTCATATTCTGTTATACTCCCTCCGTCATATTCTACATAAATAGATGCTGATAAGGTTTCCGTGTATATCACGCAACAGGTGACGCTGATATGCTGCATTTGTCACGATTTCTACAATGGATATATATCACGAAAACTAATACACGAAAAATCATCAAACTTCAGATTCAGTTTGACCTTGACATTAATATAGGCTGATTCAATTGTGACTGTGATCAATCAACAAGGGGGCGCTTGTATCATGTGTTTGGGGAAAATTCTTAATACTCTACTTCACTCAGATGAAAACACCCGCTCGCTAATGTTAATCCTATGGAGGAAATATTTTAAGATATCTCGTTCGCATTTCAATATTTTTAAATGATTTTTTTTTGTATTGGATAGCTAAGGTCAATCTCTATGCACGCTCATTTTTACTTTTTCGATTTTGATTACAAGTATTTTTTTTATTAAGATACTTTCACTTTCGGAACCGAAGTCATAAACACTTTTCAACTAGGTTGGAAAGTGTTAAAAAGAGATTTAAAAGTTTAGGCCATGTAAGTATGCTTGCGTCTTTGTTCGCGGCCAAGGTGGAAGGGTGATGAGTGTTTAGAAACAACAGCGGAGTCATGAATCCGATGTGACGGAGGACACCAAACAGAAGCGCTCCGCCAGTCTGTACAAGTTTAAGTACGGAAAATAATAGGGGGAGGGCGAAGTGAAGAAAATGAGTTAAAGGAAAGGTAGCCAGACATTTGAAAATTTTGGTGTACCGGACATATCATAAACGAAGTTGTTTGAATTCTTCCATGTAAGATAGGTTTCCCAAAAAACAAGGTCGTAAATCGATGAGCACTTCTGAATTATTGAACTTTCTGAAAAATTAAAACTGTGATTGTTAGACCAGGAATGGTTATCAATAGTGTACAGTGGTTAGCTATAGCGACCAGCAATAGTTAACTATTACTAACCATTGCTGGTCTAACAGTCACAGTTTTAATTTTTCATATTGCTAACCATTACTGGTCTAACAACCACAGTTTTAATTTTTCAGAAGGTTGTATAATTCAAAAGTGCTCATCGATTTACGACCTTGATTTTTGTGGAGCTTATCATATATAGAAGAATTCAAGCAACTTAGTTAATGATATGTCTAGTACATCAAATATCTGGCTACCTTTCCTTTAATTCATTTTCACTTCCCCCTTACCCCTTACCCCTCCCCCCTGTTTCTCCTTCCCTGTTTCTTATTCCCTGTTTCTCCTCCAGACTGGCGGAGCGCTTTTTGTTTGGTCTCCTCTGTCACATGGGACTCCTGACTCCGCTGATGTTTGTAAACACTCATCACCATTTCATCTTGGCCGCAAGCGGAGACGCATTCATACTTAAATGGCCTAACTTTTTAAATCTGTTTTTAATCTTTTTAACTTTGCCACTGATGATGGAGCTTTAGAGGCTCTGAAACAGCTGCTTGCTACTTTATATGTATTCTATCTGTGCTATTTTTAACTTTGATCATTCATTTTAATTTAACCGCACAAAGTTCAATCATCGCATTTTGAACTAAAGTAATGTTAAAATGTCTGATTTACAGTAGTGCATCCATCAGACGCCTATGTTCTGGGGCCCTAGTCTCACAGAGGTCACAAAACTGTGAAATGGGTCTAATAACGGAATTAACATATATATACAATGTTCTAGGGGTCTCCAAAAAAACTTACATATCTCGTCAATGACGACTAAAGCGTATATCGCTATTCTTAAAAAAAAGTAACTAACGCTGTCACCGTGGTAAGTAATTTTTTTGTGACCGAAGGTCTTTCTCGGCTAATAATAAGAAAACCATCGCATATAAAAACTAGTCGTTGGGGGCCACCGTAATACTTACCCATCATGGATATGCATAATGTAAAATATTAAAATAAAAATGTGTAAACTACTTATAAAATGCATTGCAATTCAAATAAAATCGTGGCTTGATGACGTCATAAACTTTAAAGGCTCGATTACTGAATTGCTTGAAAGAGGTTTTTCCTTATAACTCCAAAAATAATAATCCTATTAACTAGCGGTTTATTGCATCTGATTAAGCGTCTAATTTACAATTAAAATATATCTTTAAAGTCAAATTTGGATAAAATACAGGGTCATGAAAAATCGAAGAGTGTGGAAAATAGGATTCCAAATATCTCGGCAACTAATTCTCCGATCGACTTCATGCTTTATGCAAAATTTATGTTTTTTTATTGTCTTTTATATTCATTTCTTAAAATAAACAATTTCGAAAATTTTTATATACCTTTTATCAGAACGAATATTTCGAGAGTCCGAAAAAAATAGTTCCGGTTAATCGAGGTTATTGAAATGAAATAGGCTTCTTCCCATTATTACATACTAAGTACATACCAAAATGCAAGTCTCTATCTCAATTTTTTCGGGAGATAGAGCGTTTACAGACACACACACAGACACACAGACACACAGACGGACGGCAAAATTTTTTTTCTAAAAATATGTTTTTCGGAATCTCCAGTGTCTGAAACGTGTAAATCCGTCAAAAAAAAATTTTCGATTTTCAAAACGATTACAAGACTTACCCTATACTACGTATGATGGGTAAGTAATATAAAAATTGGTAATTTCATAGAGAAAGTTTCGCTAGCAGGCAGTTTTTAAATCGATTTTTTAAGCAATATTTAATGCTGAAGTCGGTCAAAATATTTCCCTTAAGAAAGTTGTATACGATCAAAAACTATGCATAGCAATTTAACTATTTTGTACTTGATGAGCTTGCGGTGTGCAATCTTTTTCAAATTTGACTAATTTTTTAAGGGTTTTTTTTTCTAATTTTTAGATGCGTTCGTAATTATATATATACGTAGCACCTATAATCGTCGTCTGGTCCGCCCATCTGTATGTCCCTCTGTCCGCGTATAACAGCGCAAAAACTTCCCAACCGAATGGTTTGAAATTTAATATATATATAATTGCAGAATTTTGTGGAGTCTCTTAAAATTTTATGAAAATCGAATCAAAACTTAAAAAGTCCTTCCGGCCTGTACCGGGAGGAAAAGGTAGCTTTCATAGTCTATGTTTTTAAAAATTCAACTCATTTTACTCAAACACCCGAAGCTAAATTGCTTGGAACCCGATAATGTAAGATTCAATCCCGGTTTTGGTTAATACTGAATTTGAATGCGAATTTCAACATGAGAGTAACAGCATAACAAATATCAGATTGTTTCAAAATGTCAGCCACCCTAGAATTTCAAACTGCCATATCTCTGCCATTTTTTAAGATAAAGCCAAAACAAAAAAAATGTTCCGGAATACTTGTATCTCGATCTAACAATTAACGGAAACAACATTTTCAATTTATACTTTTTTGTGCATCTTTTTGAAATTTTAAAAATAAAATTTTTTTTAACTGGCCGCCATTTTGAAACAAGATGGCGGATGAAGCTGGCAAACGAACTCGGTCAAGAACTTGGTATGTTCTATACACATACTCAGTCAAATCCAAATCGGTTCATAAATAAGAGAGTTACAGCATGATATATGTCAGATATATATATATATATATATATATATATGGATATATATAAATCAACGTTTGAACGGAGGGTGGTTTGGGGGTCTGGGGGTCATGATCGGTGAAAATATATCGAAATTTTCCGGAACTGCTTTCCTCCGAACGGCTGCAATATGTAGCTTTTTGTATTGAAAGCTACCTAAAAGATGATAATAAAAATATTGATCAAGTAATTTGAATATTTTAAAAACCGGTACTTCCTTGCTTTAGCAGCTTCCGATGATTAATCGTCCAGCGACCGAGATGTATCGCAAAGTTATCTGACATGTATGACGTTATAGTTATATATGACGTATATGACATTTTATAACATGTATGACAAAGTTATAGTCACATTCTTCATTCTATTAAATCCTATCATATGTAATCAATTCAATGATATCCCATGATAGGTAATGATTCTAGGTTACTATGGTGATTACATTCTATTTAAGATGAAGTCCTATTATTTTCGTATTACTTAATTTAAAAACCGATTTTGTATACTAAAATTGATTAATTATAGCAATCATATTTTTCACTGACTGCTTTTTGGATAGATGCTTCCGGAGAAATAGATATTAAATGTAAAAAGAGTCTAAATATGGATTTCAAGTTTTGAAATTTTTAAAGCTAGGATTAAGTTTACCATTGGAATTTTCAGTAAATGTCAACAAAAGGTAAAATGTTGCCAACTTAAAATATATTTATTTTATTGCGGAAATGAATCATATCATAATAACATTCGATATAATTCATTTCACTGAAATAATAACAGTACGAATGCACTTGATTTGTCATGTTTGACGTACAATTTCCAACTTGTTTCTTCAAAATCTCATTATTTCAATACAGATTTATTTCATATTTCGAAAAGTTCATTTTTTATATAATGTTGTCAAATTGTAAAACAGCGCCAATAATATTTATTTTCAATGAAAAATGTATTTTCACTTGAATATTAACAAGAACGAAAAATCATGCGTCAAGCCTAGATTATGTAGCACTTTCTAACGCTTCCAAAATAATTTTACAAAACATACCGTTTAATAAGCTAAAAGATAACATCTAAGTAAACAATTTGGAAAACGCATAACATATTTAAAAACATAATTTCAGGAATTTCCAACAGATACAATATTCTGAAAAATATCCGAATACTTTTATTCAGCGCTGTATATGATCTATAGATTTGTATATAAACTAAATAGGATGCTAAATTTTAGTTTAGTTAGGAAACGCGTAGCACAGTTTAAAATTATCCTTCTGGAGTTTCTGTCAATAAACGGAAATGTGTTCGCGAACTTTTGTGCTGCCCTGTATAGTATCTACAGAATTTATACACACCACGTCATAGACAAAAAGCGAGTTAAAATTAAAATCGCGTTCTGTAACTTAAAACGCACTTCCAGGAATTATTGTTAACAGACAGTAGAGAATTCTTTTGTGTGTCCCTGTAAATGAACGATGACTGCTATACACACAATATTCTGTTGTAAGCCTCTTGTAATGCATCTTAGTGATATCTATAAATTTCAATGCGTTTAAAATAGTGAAGCATTATTTAAATAAACCGCAGACGATTTTTCTCCATAGACGTAATGTAACGGAATTATTTTGACTGTCCCTGTAAAGTAACTATAAGTGCTATGCACACCCTATTCCATATTAAGCTTCTTCTAATGCACCTTAGTGATATATATAAATTTCAATGCGTTTAAAATAGTGAAACACTATTTAAATAAACCGCAAATGATTTTTCCCCATAGACCGCAATGTAACGGAATTCTTTTGAGTGTCCCTGTAAAAAAACTATAAGTGCTACACACTTCCGTTGAAATAGGGAACATGCTATAGATAACGACAATAACATATAAAAATTTCAGAGCAATCCGAGCATATTTACGGGAGTTAGAGCACGGACAGACGGCAGATGGCCATACGGCCAGACAAACCGAAGTCATAAGCACTTTTCAACTAGGTTAGAAAGTGCTAAAAAGAGAAAACTGTGATGAAAATTATGTCATATTTAAAACGATACATTTAAAATGTCTAACATAAACAATTTTCTTATAGCTTCGTTATAAAATTCCGGGAAAAGTGACATTGTTTACTTAGTCATTTTATAGAAGCTAATTTTGAAATGCTTAATAGATCTTATTTAATCAATCACGAAAACAGCCGTTAGCTGTCGCGACGACCTTTGATCCAGCCTTAAAATCCCTCGGTCAAAAGGAAATGAATGGAAATCCGATTGCAGAAGTTCACCAATGGCCGTTTAAATATAATTCAATCTTTGGTAATATTTTTTTATCAGAGCAAATGAGCATGTTTTTAGAGCCTGCGGTGTCTAAACGGGGATTGGTGAGCGTAGCTCGAAGGGAGGCAGAGCCGCTTAATCTTTAACCCCTTCGCGACGAGCGTTCTTTACAGAATTTTTAATCTTTTACCACCGGTTTTTCAAAACAGAAATTTTCGCCTAATTGAATCGCAGAAGTGCTAGGATCACATAAGACAAAACTTACAATAAAAAATAACTGGTGGGAATAATCAAGGATTCTGAGCATCTTATGCGTCACGTATACGTGTCGCTCGTCCCCAAGGGGTTAATGAAAAGGGAATTTCTGATACAAATGTCTACAAACTACTCATTGAAAACTGCTATATGACATTTATACCAATGATCGTTTATACTATTGATTTACTTTACTCATCAATTCAGGATGCAGATTTTTGTTATGCTTACCAATTTTAAGCGTACAAAATTAAAATTTAATAAATTGTTCCGCCATTTCGGAAGATCAAACTGAAAAAAAAGTTATTCCTTATAATTTATAAAAAGCTTCGCTTTGTCATGGCCTAAGAAATATGTTCGGAAAGATCTCTTTCAACTCCATATTATTTAAATATATTTAGAATACAAGGCTCGCGTAGCAGTATCGAAAGATTCGCGTACCAATAATGGAAGATTTGCGTACCAGTAATAGAAGTCTGGCGTACCAGTATCGGAAGATTTGCTAATCAGTACCGAAAGATTTGCGTAACAGTAATGAAAGTCTTGCGTAGCAATATCGGAAGATTTGCTTGCCAGTACCGAAGATTTGCGTAACAGCAATGGAAGTCTTGCGTACCAGTATCGGAAAATCCGCTTACCATTATCAAAAGATTTGCGAAACAGTAATGGAAGTCATGCGTACCATTACTGGAACGCGCACCACACTTTGGGAAATCCTGCTTAGACTATTTTTTAATGCAAAAAAGTTTTCTAAAAAAGCGATATTTTCGAGATTTTTGTGTTTTGTAGTACTTTGAAAGTCGAGTATCCCCTTTGAGACACCTTGTATATTTTATCCCCTAAACGTACACTGTGTTACGGTTGGTTTCAACCAAATTTTTTTTTTTTAATCTACATTAATTACCTTAAATCACTCTCTCAACATTTATTTAGAAGTTTTCTTTTTGTTTCTGTTTTAAATAAATATATAAATAAAAGTAATTGTAATAATTATAATAAAATCAGTTTTTATTTTTTCTTCTTTCTTTTTCTTTTTGCAAAGTAATTTCAACGTTTATAGTCTAACGTAGCTTCCTGTTTTTCAAATACGAAAAGCAGACAGCAAGGGAGGGATGTTTTGTCAGTAGACTGCACAGGTGGAAAATTTGGAGTCATCTAGTCTGACTTTGATATAAGAATGACCGACCGCCCTGTATAAGAATTACGTTATCTTATGAGTGTACTATACACGCAATTAGGCTTTGTAAGTTTACGTCAGGCTTCAATTGGCTCTGCTATCAGGCGGATAGCTGGCGCCCATGTAAACAGAGGCTAACAGGACCCCCCTTCAGCACACGCCATGGGGGTGATGCATGGTTTCCTTCCCCCATGAAGCGGCCGGCAGAGTGGAGCGGCAAGCTGTAGTCTTCACGATGAGTCCATTTTTCCTTTTGTTTCCATTCCCGTACCCCTGGCAGAGTGGATCGGTCCCGTTTTTCAAGCAGCGCGGGAGAATGAATGTTTACGACACTTGTTGCTTGGCCAAGAGACCTGTCGTTTGACTCGTAAAAAAAATTCGACTTATTACGGGGCTCGAAGATTGGCCTGTGGGCTGGATCGCGAAGTTGTTGAAGGCGGACAGGTTTCTGGAAGATTTTTTTTTGAGAGTGGGGCATTGATGGCCCTACATTAACCATCCTAAATCATGATGTTATGATGAAAAGAGGCTATAAGGGCATTTTCGAATTGCGGATCTATAACTGTTAACGAGAAATTAAGAAGAAGATATGTGTAGCCTATTTTTTTTTGGCGTAGTGGCGCTCCAAGATTATGACTTCTTAACCATCAGAAGTGATCATAGATATTGAACTAAACCGGTCGTTAGAAGTCGTAGTGTTCTGAGTTACGGTGATGGCTATCTTCGAATAAAACACATGCTTCAGGAAGGTGAAATTACTGACTCCGACGGTGAAGTTCTGGACCGTAGAACGATTTTCCCCTCCGGACTAGATGATGGACCTAGTAGTTGATGGCAAGTGATGCAGTGAGATGAGAGGATTGATGAATGTTAGCTTGAAACCACGTCTGAATTTTTCCCCAGCCTGAATACTCCAGCTTAAGTGCTTCATCAGATTTTGAAAAAGGAGGAAATGCTCCTAAGTGCCCATTGACTAAAATTGTAGAACTCTCTACCTGTTGTAAGTACTATTTGCATAGTTTTTCTTTTTATTTATTTGTACCTCTTTTAAAAAAAAAAAAAAAAAAAAAAAAAAATATGTTTGCTATACCAGAGTTTAAAAGGGAAATGAATATCTTTGGATAATTTCAATAAGAATAAACATTATGAACAGAAATAGTCTGTAGGTTAATATATAATGTTTGTATGTTTGAACGACCATTAAATGGTAATATGATGGTAATTTTAAAAATATGATGTGTAATTTAAAAGTAACCAGTGAGTGGTTTCAACTTAAAAGATCAGCTGTTATATTGTTTTATTAAGATTATTTTTGATAACTTAGTTGCTTCATTATTTTAAATGTTCAAATAAATTGTGTTTTTTTTTGTTTATTATCAAAGTTGGTATGTTTTTCTTTGTATAAATCTCTAAATAATTAATTTTTTATATTCACAGTAGACCTATAAGAATGGCCTAACCTTTCTGTGATTAATTAAAAAAAAAAAAAAAGGGAGAGAAAATTCAACTTTATTAAATTAGGACTTTAAAATTTCTTAAGTTTAAATTCATAACTGACTGTTTTAATGAACATAAATTGAAGTTCACTCAATGTTATACAATCGTATCTTTGATCTTGATTTAAGGATGGATAGATTAATAAGTGAAACAGTAATATTAAAATTTAATTTCATAAAATGTTAAATTAAGCTTTAACTCTCCTCTTTCAGAAACATTGTTTTTCTAAAATATACACCAAAATTGTTTTATTTAAAAAAAAAAAAAAAAAAAAAAATATCCAGTCATTATACACCACTATACGATTCTTGGTTAACCGATCGGATCTTGTTCAGAATCTCTATGGTTGTTCTAAAATTTTAGTACATCATCATATCCCTATTCTATTAACGGATTTAACTCTTTCCCCTTTTGGTCCTCATATTGGAGGAATTTCAGGTTGCCTGCATTTTTCCAAATTATATGATGATTACACTTTTGTTAATTTAATGTGTATGGAGATTTGAGCTTGATCGGGTTGGAGTGGAGTTGGGTGTTCTTTATGCAATCCAGTATGCTACTTGATTTAGAAATCTGTTGCCCCTTACTACATTTAATATTGTCTTAAAATGATGAGTTCAAAATTATCATTGTTGTATTAACCTATTCGGATTCTTAAGTTTTGATATTTTGATTAGTTTAATATAATTTGCTACCTTTTCCATGGCAACAGATTTCAGTGGAGCTAATCAGGGTATACTTATTTTTTTTTAAATATTTAATTGTCAAGTGAAGATTGAGTAATAAATGAGCTTTTTAAGTTTAAGTAAGTTGTGTTTTAGAAAGAACCCCAAAACACCACAACAAATGGAGCCGTAACAATTCGGTCTCTGGGTTATTGATTTTTTTTTACTTGTATGTATTTATGTATCAAAGAGCAACTGGGTGTTTTTGCAATTAAAATTTTATTTATATGTTCAAGTGTAAAAAGAGGTCTAGGCTCTCTCTCTGTGCTAGTAAGCTACAATTCCCAGTCAAAATTATGCCTTGTGAGCATAACCTTTTCTTATTTACAAAAAGCATAGTCCTGTACTTAAGTTTTATGTATTTATAAGGTTTTCCTTTCCCCTCTCTTTTTCTCATTTTTAAGTTGTCCCCCCCCCCCTTTTTTCATTTTCTTTTTGGTTTGTTTGTCATTTTCTAACTCTAACTATGGCTGATAAGCACTCGGAAGCAATTGCCACTATTCAGCGAAAAAATGCTTTAGTGGATAATTTGTCAAACATTCCCCCATTCAATGGAGAGGCCAGCTCAGTCTGCTTCTCAGATTTTTCTGAGAAATTTGAGAGTTTTGCCAAATTATTCGACTGGAATGAGGAGGAGAAAAAATTCGTTTTGTTAGCTAGATTATCAGGAGCTGCTTCTAGGCGAATAAAAATTCACAAAGCAAAAACATCTGATGAGCTATTAAAAATCTTAAAAGAGAGTTATACTTCACAGGCCACACCAGATGTTGCCCTCAGTCATTTTTTAAATTTTAAACAGCCACCCAATATGAGTGTTCAGGAGTTTTATGACAAGGCATATGATATGTCATTAAGAGCCCTTGTAATTGAAGGTATCCAGGGTGAAGTAGTCGATAAAAGCCGAACGGCTCTACTACACTCCATGCTGTTGAGCAATCTTACACCAGAAGTGCGAAAGGGGGTAATTGCGAGAAATCCACAATCCCCAGAAGAGGTCCTCAAAATTGCGCTTCTTGAGGAAAAGGCTTATAGGAGCATTAACCCTTTCTACAACCACCGCGAGGAAATTCTCAACCCTAATTTGACCCAAAACCTACCCTGTGCTGCAGTTTTTCAGCAAGATAGCTCACAAAAGAAGGAGATAGACCAACTAAAATCTCAAATTGATGTTTTAGCAGCTAAGATAGACAGTTTAGTTGATCTTAGGGCTAGGGATGTACAGGAGAAAAACCAAGAGGTAAGACCCGTAACCTGCTATAGGTGCTCCGTACAAGGCCACTATGCCAGAGATTGTCCACTAAATTTTGTCGACTATAATTTTAGAAGGGGAGGTGGTCAAAATTTCAGGAGCCGTGGGCAAAATTATAGAAACAGAGGTGAAAATCCTAGAGGGAACCACAATCAGCGAGGCGGATATAGGGGAAGAAGAGGTGGTTATTACCAAAACAATAGGAGCACAGCTGCGAACAGAAATGAAGAGCAGGCGGTAAATAACACCCCAGTAGCTAACAATGAAAGTGAGGCTTTAAACTATTAGTGGCCGGATCAGATGTGGTCAAGTCGATCCCCAACAGGCCCCTGGACCCCCCAACTGTGTATAGTATGTTTCAGCCCCAATCATATACATTACCAACTGCAAGAATTTACATAAATAAAGTTTGCCTAAATGCATTATGTGACACGGGTTCTGCAATTAATCTCCTGAGTGGTACTGATTGTAACTGTTTAGAGAATTTTGAAATGGAGAATTGCAATATCCCCATTATGACTGTCACCGGTGAGAAAGTTCACCTAAATAAGAAAGTATTTTTTAAATTTGTTTTTGATAATGTTCAATGTCAAGCTGAATTCTATGTAGTGGAAGGTAAATTAGCAGAGGAATTTAATATGATTTTGGGAATGCCATTTTTGAAAGAGTACCGGGCAAGTATAAATTGTGATACAAATGCTGTCGCTCTTAAAGTGCCAGTTTCAGGCCAATGTAAACAAAGCGTAGAAACCCCAAGTAATACTTCAGGGTGTAATACTTGTCTTGCTACTAATTCTGTAAATATTTCTAACTCTGTATATAGTGTAAATTCTAATAATAATTGTATAAATAATGATTGTGTTAAAAATAATTCTGTAAATATAAAATGTGTCAACAAAGTAGGGGAGAATTCAAAAAGTAGTAATGCCAATAGCCCTCCTGAAAATTGTGCATGTGAGAAAGTTCATGACTCAGTTAATATTGAAAATGGGAATCATAGTAGTGAAAATATGGTAGTTCAGGACCCGCAGTTGAGTAATATGGGAAAAGATGTTGAGATAGTCATTCAAACTGAGTCAGATAAGGAAGTTGAAAGTGTTGCGCAGAACTTTTGCATGCAAACAACATCAGGCGGTAGCTCTGAGGGTAATAACACTGAAAATTTTTCAAGTATTCAAAGTGTCGACAACATTCTTTCAGCAGCGAGTCAGGTAACTCAGGGTAATTTAGCTGAAGAGACTACTGAAATTTGTAATATTGATGAAAGTGAAGATTTGGTAAGTATAGAGGATAAGGTACCTGAAGTCGAGGAGGAGAGCAATGAAGATAGCAGTAGTGATAAAACCAATAAAAATAAAAATATAAGTTTCGCTGTGTTATGTAGCAAAATTTCAATTCCCCCGCAGTCAAAAATGTTAGCCCAGGTTAAAAGTTATAAGGAAAATTTTATTAAGGAAAATGATATTGTTATGTTAGAACCTTTGGCGAAAAATTTAAATCAAGGTCTCCTTACCTTCAGAGCCATTTGCACTAAAGAACATGGCCTATATATCTCATTTGCAAATTTTTCAGACAATAGTATTCATTTAAATAAAGGAACCTTTGTTGCCAAAATTCAAAAATGTGTAGACCAGTCAAATATACCCGTAACTGATAATAAATTAACCTATAATATAAATTTGGCCCCTCCAATTGGTGACTTTGATCACGCTGATCTCACTTGGAGCTCTGAAATTAATTTAGATCATTTAGAACCCCCATTAAAACTTAAAATGCAAAATTTTCTAGACAAAAACAAAGATGTATTTGCAGCATCGGTCTTAGATTTACCCGGCTGTGATACAATCCCGCATGAAATTAACTTAACTTCAAATAAACCAGTTAAAGGCAAAGCTTATAGAGTCCCCTACAAATTACGTCAAGAAATGGAAGACCAACTTAATACTTTGTTACAGGCGGACATAATTTCCCCTTCCATGTCTGAATTTGCTTCTCCGGTTATTCTGGTTCGGAAATCAGACGGTTCCTATCGACTTGCTGTTGACTACAGAAGATTAAATAAAAATCTTGTTAAAGATGCTTACCCAATACCTAACATTACCGACTCTGTTGATGCTTTAAGTGGGGCTAAATTTTTTTCAACGCTAGATTTAACTAGTGGGTTTTTTCAACAGGTTATTCGCCCAGAGGATAGGCATAAAACTGCTATAATCACCCACAAAGGACTTTTTGAGTGGACCCGTAACTGTTTTGGGCTCTCAAATTCAGGTAACAGTTTCCAAAGACTTATGAATGCTATTTTCGGTGATTTAGGCAATCTTGGAATTCTTGTTTATATCGACGACATTGTAATTGCCTCCAGTGATGTTAATTCTCATTTTGAGAAGCTTAGCATGGTCTTTGAAAGGTTAAGACTGCATAAACTTAAACTTAAGCCCAGTAAATGCACTTTCCTTTCGAATAAAATACAATATCTAGGTTTTGAGATTTGTAGTGGCCAAGTATCACCTATCAATAAAAATATTGCCGTAATAGAAAATTTTAAACCTCCAACTACCCGAAAGGCTGTTAGGTCATTTATTGGAACTCTATCTTTCTATAGGAGATTTATACCAGATTTTACTAAGAGAGCTAAAAATCTAATCAACTTAACGAAAGAGACAGGAAAATTTTCGTGGAATGAAGATGCACAGAAAGAATTTGAAGACCTTAAAATGGCTCTTATTTCAAAACCATGTTTTGCACTCCCTGATTTTGAGAAAGAATTCCATTTATATACTGATGCCAGTGGCGAAGCATTAGGGGCAGTGTTATCACAATTAGATGAAAATAACATGCTCCATCCTGTTGCCTTTGCCAGCAGAAAATTGAAAGATGCTGAGACCCGCTACTCCACCACTGAAAGGGAATTACTAGCTTTAGTTTGGGCTACTGCCCACTTCAAATGTTACATTGCTAATACCCATTTTTTCATCTATACAGACCATGCGCCTCTAACATTTATGTTAAAAATTCACGACCCTACATCTCGCATGGCTAAATGGATCTGCACTCTCTCAGACTTTAATTTTACAATCAAGTTTGTTAAAGGTAAGTGTAACAGTGTCGCAGATTTCCTTTCGAGGTATGTCAACAATGATAACTCCAATGATACTGTTAATTGTAATTTTTGTATACAAGTCGAAAAGGAAGTTACTTTTATGCCTCATTCTAATCTACTTGAAAAAATTGGTGAATTACAAAAATCAGACAAGAAATGCTGCGAGATTGCAAGAAAACTAGACCAAGGTGTAGAAATTGCTCCTAAATACATGAAATTTTTTTTTAGAGATGACATTTTAGTTTGTGAGGATACAAGGGAGTCAGCTATTTTGAATAAATCTGTAAAGTTAGTCGTGCCAAAAGAATTGGTTACTCAAGTTTTTGCACTAACACATGAGTCCCTAGCGGCTTGTCATCAAGCCTTTCAAAAGACCATTGATCGCATTCGTGACCACTTCTATTGGCCAGGAATGTCGTCAGATGTCAAGCATCTAGTGGAGTCATGTATTAGTTGCCAGCAGAAGAGAGCTTATAGAGCGAACCAGCTCGCCCCTCTGCAACGTATGCCGACCCCCCAGTTTCCCATGAACAAGGTTCATTTGGATCTCATTGGACCCTTACCGCAAACTTTTTCGGGAAATAAGTATATTGTCGCATATATAGATTCATTTACTAAGTGGCCAGAAGCATATGCGGTTAGTTCAACCACTTCAGATGTCATTGCGGACACTTTAGCTGATTTCATATCACGCTACGGTGCGCCCTGTTTTATTACGACGGACAACGCGAAGAATCTAATTTCAGATGCGATAGAGCACGTATATAAAATGTTTGGTATTAATCATATTAAGACCTCATCTTATCACCCGGCTGGCAACTCGCAAGTGGAGAGACAGAATCGTACTCTTAAAAATGCACTTTGTCACATAGTCAACCAAAATCAATCTGACTGGGACACTAAACTCAAATTTGCACTACTAGCTATGCGTTCAGCTGTCCACTCTTCAACTAAACTTAGCCCAGCTGCAGTTATGTATGGCAGAAATATGAATCTACCATATAATCTCTTTTCTCAACCACCTTCTTTTAATTATAATGATGCACCCTCTTTTTGCGAACTCTTAATCCCAGCTCTTCAAAAAGTATACACTGAAGTACATAGTAATTTAATTAAAGTTTCTGAGCAGCAGGAAAAATACCGTGAAAAGACAGCTGTTGATAAAAATTTTAAAATAGGAGATCTTGTGTGGTTATTTACACCCACAGTCGCCCCTGGTAATACAAAAAAATTAAGCAAGCAAAATAATGGTCCTTTTACTATAATTGAGAAGCTAAATGAGGTTAATTTTAAAATAGCGCTAGTTGCTAATCCCAAAAATTGTCAGGTTGTCCATGTTGACAGGTTGTCTTCTTTCAAAGACAGACTCCCCATCTGGTCCAGTAAACCAAAACAAACAATTGGCCTGGGATCGACTGAAAACGTGACCATCGATTCACCACACCAACCGCGCGATTCTCCTCCTGTACGCAGGTGTAAGCGTAACCGATTCATTCCCTGGGCACCATATGATAGTAACCGCGCACCAGCAGTAGTGAACGTCAACAATAACGAAACTCCGGTAGCGCCGGAAGTGGAGGAAACAGACAGCGACGCGACTGAAATCATAAATCCCTCTCCCCCACCTCCCATTTCTCCGGAGATTGCAGCGGCAGAGAATAACGAGATGTGCGTAAATAAAAATTTAGCAACGGCAGAAGGCAGTGAAATGCGCGTAGGTAAAAATTCAGCCACGGCAGAAAGCAGTTCAACTGCTGAGCACAGCGATTCGCGCAGGTCTCGTTCATCGATTCGTCCAGCTGCTAAATCGAATAGAAGTAGTCGTTCAATATCGATTTCTAGAACCGACTATTCGCTACGGGATAGAAGAGACCGTCCGAGTTATAAATACTAACTACCTTTTTTCGTTATTCAAGCATTTTTATTCAATTTTACCTTGTTTATTTGTATTTATTTATAGTTTAGTTAATGTGTATGTATATTTAATTATTTTTTTTTGACATTTTTAAAACGGAACTTAGTTTTTCTAGCGTATTAAAGGTTTGTTTTGGTTGTGTGTTGATACTCTCATGTAGGCATTTTTAACCCTTTTTATGCCTATACTTAAGGTTTTTGTCTGTTTTATGGTAGATTATGTGGTATATACCCGTCCGCACCCCGTTTTCGTAGATTTTGGGTATATTTTTGCAAAAAAAAAAAAAAGAAACGAATGTAATTTTTGTTACTTTAAAATATTTTTAGGATGTTGTGTTTTGTATGCCCTTTTGCCGAGGTAGATCTGTTTAGTTCAGTTTTTTTTAATGCATCAGTGTTTTGTATATAACTTTTTAAGTATGTGTTTACTTTAATTTCTACATTTTAACTAGATAGATTTATTATTTACTATACAGTTTGTGGTTTTATTTGAGCTTAAACTTTAAGGAGTGTGGGCCCTTTTTCTTTTTCTAGTACATACTGTCTCATGTACATGCCTGTATGTTGTTGTGTGTGGCTAAAAGTGCTAAAATTAACTATTTTATTTATTCTACTTCCTATTTTTGTGGAATGTGTGTTTTCCTTCCTGGTGATATATGTCACCACCCCTGTTTTTTATTTTATTTTGTGGAATGTTTTCCCTGTAGTGCCCAAAAGGCCCGAAACTGCTTTTTGCTATAAGTAGCACAGAGGCAGAGATACTCTTTCCCATGCACATTACTTGTACGTGCATTTGTAAAATCTACATAATATCCCGAATCATTAGACTGTGTTCGAAAACAAACATGTGTTCTCATATAAAATTGTTACAATTGTGTGCGTAATTCTCTAACATGGTCTGTGATACCATAATTTGTGTCTTACAGATGTATATGTATATATTTTTTTTTGTGTGTCACCAGTTGCTCTTGTGTATTTTTGTATAATAGAATTAATATGTGTTTTACAAATTTCATTGACATTTACAGTGTTGTAACTATGATATTACTAGTACTTATTTACATTAATAGATAGTGTTGTAATATACTGTGATGCCAATTATTGAAGTTATGTATATAAGCAGTATAGTGACAATTAATCAGTGGGCACTTCTCTTCTTTTTCGGCTAAATTTTTTTTTTCAAAATTCAATTTATGTATTATTTACAGTTCTGTTGCCAGAAGTCTCAGGAAGGATGCAGTTATGCGTAGGAATGACAGTAGTAGGGAAGTGAGGTTTCACAATCAGGTGGAACATGTGTTCTTTTACAGGTGCAGAAAATATCTTGGTGTTTTAAGGTAAAATCATCCTTGTGGTCCCTCCTCTGGTAGTACTCTTTTATGGTCATGTTTCAGGTAATATGTTAGGTAATTGTTTCTACGGATGTGCGAGCTCTGGTTGTATATATCCGGAATATATTGTCAGGGTGGTATTTCAGCGGTGAACTCTCTGGATCCCGTCCCGGATCGATGTATGATTTGTGTTTGTGGGTCAGTTTTTTCAGTGTTGCGGTCCCAGCATGCCATGTGGTACCCAGTTACCTTTCAAAAAAATAATTTGTTTTCTCAAAAAAAATTTTTTTTTAATTAGCCGGGGGGAGCAATCTTGTTACGGTTGGTTTCAACCAAATTTTTTTTTTTTTAATCTACATTAATTACCTTAAATCACTCTCTCAACATTTATTTAGAAGTTTTCTTTTTGTTTCTGTTTTAAATAAATATATAAATAAAAGTAATTGTAATAATTATAATAAAATCAGTTTTTATTTTTTCTTCTTTCTTTTTCTTTTTGCAAAGTAATTTCAACGTTTATAGTCTAACGTAGCTTCCTGTTTTTCAAATACGAAAAGCAGACAGCAAGGGAGGGATGTTTTGTCAGTAGACTGCACAGGTGGAAAATTTGGAGTCATCTAGTCTGACTTTGATATAAGAATGACCGACCGCCCTGTATAAGAATTACGTTATCTTATGAGTGTACTATACACGCAATTAGGCTTTGTAAGTTTACGTCAGGCTTCAATTGGCTCTGCTATCAGGCGGATAGCTGGCGCCCATGTAAACAGAGGCTAACAGGACCCCCCTTCAGCACACGCCATGGGGGTGATGCATGGTTTCCTTCCCCCATGAAGCGGCCGGCAGAGTGGAGCGGCAAGCTGTAGTCTTCACGATGAGTCCATTTTTCCTTTTGTTTCCATTCCCGTACCCCTGGCAGAGTGGATCGGTCCCGTTTTTCAAGCAGCGCGGGAGAATGAATGTTTACGACACTTGTTGCTTGGCCAAGAGACCTGTCGTTTGACTCGTAAAAAAAATTCGACTTATTACGGGGCTCGAAGATTGGCCTGTGGGCTGGATCGCGAAGTTGTTGAAGGCGGACAGGTTTCTGGAAGATTTTTTTTTGAGAGTGGGGCATTGATGGCCCTACATTAACCATCCTAAATCATGATGTTATGATGAAAAGAGGCTATAAGGGCATTTTCGAATTGCGGATCTATAACTGTTAACGAGAAATTAAGAAGAAGATATGTGTAGCCTATTTTTTTTTGGCGTAGTGGCGCTCCAAGATTATGACTTCTTAACCATCAGAAGTGATCATAGATATTGAACTAAACCGGTCGTTAGAAGTCGTAGTGTTCTGAGTTACGGTGATGGCTATCTTCGAATAAAACACATGCTTCAGGAAGGTGAAATTACTGACTCCGACGGTGAAGTTCTGGACCGTAGAACGATTTTCCCCTCCGGACTAGATGATGGACCTAGTAGTTGATGGCAAGTGATGCAGTGAGATGAGAGGATTGATGAATGTTAGCTTGAAACCACGTCTGAATTTTTCCCCAGCCTGAATACTCCAGCTTAAGTGTTTCATCAGATTTTGAAAAAGGAGGAAATGCTCCTAAGTGCCCATTGACTAAAATTGTAGAACTCTCTACCTGTTGTAAGTACTATTTGCATAGTTTTTCTTTTTATTTATTTGTACCTCTTTTTAAAAAAAAAAAAAAAAAATATGTTTGCTATACCAGAGTTTAAAAGTGAAATGAATATCTTTGGATAATTTCAATAAGAATAAACATTATGAACAGAAATAGTCTGTAGGTTAATATATAATGTTTGTATGTTTGAACGACCATTAAATGGTAATATGATGGTAATTTTAAAAATATGATGTGTAATTTAAAAGTAACCAGTGAGTGGTTTCAACTTAAAAGATCAGCTGTTATATTGTTTTATTAAGATTATTTTTGATAACTTAGTTGCTTCATTATTTTAAATGTTCAAATAAATTGTGTTTTTTTTTTGTTTATTATCAAAGTTGGTATGTTTTTCTTTGTATAAATCTCTAAATAATTAATTTTTTATATTCACAGTAGACCTATAAGAATGGCCTAACCTTTCTGTGATTAATTAAAAAAAAAAAAAAAAGGGAGAGAAAATTCAACTTTATTAAATTAGGACTTTAAAATTTCTTAAGTTTAAATTCATAACTGACTGTTTTAATGAACATAAATTGAAGTTCACTCAATGTTATACAATCGTATCTTTGATCTTGATTTAAGGATGGATAGATTAATAAGTGAAGCAGTAATATTAAAATTTAATTTCATAAAATGTTAAATTAAGCTTTAACTCTCCTCTTTCAGAAACATTGTTTTTCTAAAATATACACCAAAATTGTTTTATTTAAAAAAAAAAAAAAAAAAAAAAAAAAAAAATATCCAGTCATTATACACCACTATACGATTCTTGGTTAACCGATCGGATCTTGTTCAGAATCTCTATGGTTGTTCTAAAATTTTAGTACATCATCATATCCCTATTCTATTAACGGATTTAACTCTTTCCCCTTTTGGTCCTCATATTGGAGGAATTTCAGGTTGCCTGCATTTTTCCAAATTATATGATGATTACACTTTTGTTAATTTAATGTGTATGGATATTTGAGCTTGATCGGGTTGGAGTGGAGTTGGGTGTTCTTTATGCAATCCAGTATGCTACTTGATTTAGAAATCTGTTGCCCCTTACTACATTTAATATTGTCTTAAAATGATGAGTTCAAAATTATCATTGTTGTATTAACCTATTCGGATTCTTAAGTTTTGATATTTTGATTAGTTTAATATAATTTGCTACCTTTTCCATGGCAACAGATTTCAGTGGAGCTAATCAGGGTATACTTATTTTTTTTTAAATATTTAATTGTCAAGTGAAGATTGAGTAATAAATGAGCTTTTTAAGTTTAAGTAAGTTGTGTTTTAGAAAGAACCCCAAAACACCACAACAAATGTTAAAAATTTGCAGCAAACTGTCCAGTCATTTGACCGTTTTTGTAGAAAACGGTTACATAACCGTAATTTAGCTATATTCTGACCGTATTATTGCTCATATTATGGTCAGAATATTGTTAAATTATGGTTAGGTAACCGTTTTCTACAAAAACGGTCAAATGACTGGACAGTTTGCTGCAAATTTTTAACAGTGTAATGTAAAATATAGTTCTATAATTTATTAGCCTGTATGAGTTTGTACACGTGAGTGGGTATACAGACTTTTTTATTAAATTCTTAAAAAGGCAATTTTATTGTAAGGGATTTTCCAACATCTTGGTTTCGGATAAATAAAAAACAAGAAAGAAAAACCCATGCACCAAGCGTGGGTTATAAAACACTTTCCGACACTTCCAGAATACTTTAACAAAACTTCGCCGTTTAATAAAGTAAATAAAATACCTAAATAAACATTTTAGAATTTAATACATTTGAAAACCAGATTTCAGCTACAACCACCCATAAACGAAAAAGTACTGAAATTATTTTGTGCAGCCCTGTGTTCGATCAATAGATTTGTATATATTCCACACAGTAGGCTAAAATTTAGATTATTAAGGAAACACATAATAGGTTGAAAATTCCCCTTCAGCAATTTCTACGAATAGACAAAAACATACTTTTTTTGTACAAACCTATATATTACCTGGTGTTGCGTCAATTCGTCGCGCACAATTCATCGCGGAACAATTCATCGCGCACAATTCATCGCGCACAATTCCTCGCAGCGTCAACTCGCCGCAGCGTCAATTGGTCGCGGAGACAACTCATCGCAGCGTCAACTCGTCGCAGCGTCAATTCGTCGTGGTGTCAATTCGTCGCAACGAAAATGTTTTTGAAGGCTATAATGATAAAATTAAAGATAATGTATTAAAATTATTTAATTATAATTTGTTTTCTAGATATAGAGAATTATAACTAACAATTTACATCATTAAATAACTTTACTAAATTATCTTTACTTTTATCATCATAGCCTACAAATATATTTTCGTTGCGACGAATTGACGTTGCGACGAATTGACGCAGCATATTACCTACTGATATTTTTACACGCCACTATTTAAGCTAAAATTTAATCCAGGCTAAAACCATTAATTCCACTGATTTACGCTTAAATCTACTGAAATCGCACTTCCAAAAATTATCATCCATAGGCAGCCATGTATCCAGCACTTTGCATGGCACTGCATATGATTTTATTTATAGTCTACAAGCATCTCTGAATATACTAAATATAGTGCAGCTTGAAAATGGATAACTCAATTAAAACCCACATTTAAGCAATTCACGCTCATACTCCGTAATGATTACGAATTCTTTTGTGAAGCCCTATATATATAATATGTTGCATTTACACACAACACGTAGTATGCAAAAATTTAGTTACACTTAAAATCTTATACCATAAGTGAAAACGCACTTCCAGCAATTATCGGTAATAGACAGTACTTCGGTTACGCAATATTGTAACCTCAGTAATGTATATCAAACCTCAGTAAATAACCTCAGTAATGTATATCAATTTCATTATATTTGAAATAGTGTTGCATAACACTCTGCATGCTGTTTTTCCCCGTAGACCATTATTTAACGGAATTCTTTTGTGTGTCCCTCTAAATGAATAATAAATGATTTGAACCCCTCATTCTACAGAATGCAGGTTTTAGTGGACTTCATAAATACATATCAATTTCATTATGTTTGAAATGGTGTAACATCATTAAAATGCACTTAAAACGATTTTTTTCGATTGACCATAATGTAACGGAATACATTTGACTGTCCCTGTAAAATAACCATAAATGCTACACACTTCATTTTCTTTAACGGTCGTGCTGACTGTAAATGTTAACAACATACGAAAATTAAAAGGCGATCCGAGTACCGTAATTTCCGGCGTATAAGCCGCAGCTCAAAGAGTCGTTTTTAGACCCAGAAATATTATTTTATAAAATGTAACTTAAAAGATCGCTGTAAATATTTAACTACAATTATTGAATAAAATTTCTGGGTCGAAAAACGACTCTTTGAGCTGCGGCTTATACGCCGGAAATTACGGTATATTTACAAGAGGACAGGCGGACAGACAAACTAAAGTCATAAACACTTTTCAACTATACTGGAAAGTGTTAAAATACCCACCTTGCTATGTTTAAACTATTTAAGTATGTAGCTAAAATCAGAAAAAAACAAAAACAAGATTTCTTTTAATTTCACATAATTATTTCTTTGTTATTTGTCGGGCTTTCCATAATAACTAATGGATTATAAATTAGGCATGTCGTATGACGTTACCATAATTATCAGACGACATTGATACTACGTTGCAAACGACAGCTGCAATTAAAGAAAAGACTTTTAGGAATGAATAATTATACTTCCTGAATTGTAAACAGGAAAAAAAAGTACACTTTGACCGAGTTAGTTTTGAGGATGTTGAAGTAATTTATCAGCTGTTACTGAGTGAGTAAAACAACAAATAATATATGTTGTTATTTTATTTTTCAATGTAAATATTTGTCGTTATGTTTACTTTGAATAATAAATTGAAATAAACTTTATTTTTCTGCTTAAACATAACGTTGTCATTAAAAATGGAAATATGTCCAGCGTTTGCCCTGCGCTGTAAAATCTATACTAATAAAATAAGCATAAAAGTAAAATAAGTTTTTTAAAAAACACTCTTGGTACTTTTATGTTAGCCGGTCGTCAGCGATATATTGTATATATATATGCTAACATATATATATACATATAGATATATAAATACACACACAACACACACACACACACATATATATATATATACATATATATGTATGTATGTATATATTTTGTATATACATATATATATATATATCACTGGCGCCCGAATAATATAAACGTACCACATACTTTTACAAGCATTCAATGTTCATCTTGAAAATCCGAACCTATTCTTTTACTTCAATTCATATTTTTTCCCAAACCGTTACAATAAATTAATTTTTCCTGGGCGCCAACCTGGATTAGGAAAATTTCACTGCTATTTTTACGCTTGGTGCAACCAAGTGAATTAAAAAGATATATTTTTTGTTCTGTGTCTTTTAGGTAGCTTTCAATACAAAAATGTATAAAGCTACCTATTGCAGCCGTTCGGAGGAAAGCAGTTCCGGAAAATTTCGGTATATTTTCACCGATCATGACCCCCAGACCCCAAAACCACCCTCCGTTCAAATGTTGATTTATATATACATATATATATATATATATATATATATATATCTGACCTATGTCATACGATAACGCTCGTATTTATAAATCGATTTTGATGAAACTAATTGTGTGTATTAAGGTTACCAATGTCTCGACCGAGTTCGTTGGCCAGCTTGGTCCGCCATTTTGTTTCAAGATGGCGGCCATTTAAAAATTTAAAACTAAAATAAATATACAAAAAAATTAAAAATTAAAATTTATTTTTTAATTACGTGTTAGGCCTTGATACAAGGATTCCAGAGCATCTTTTGGTTTACCCCTATCTTAAAAAATGGCTGAGATAGAGCAGTTTCAAATTCTAGGGTGGCTGACATTTTGAAACAAAACAGCACATTAACGCGATTACTCGCAAATTATTTTCTTTCATTGTTGTAATAATTTTCCCAATCATACGCATAAAACTATATATTCATATACGTTAGCGCCAAAATTGGTGACATTGGCGACAAAATTAGCAAAATTTGTGACATTTGGCGAAATATCGCCAAATTTGGCGACCAAAATAAGTCTTTATAAATGAAGCCAATTTGGCTATTGCTCAATAATTTGGCGAAATTCTTATTCAAATTCAGTATTAACGAATCTTTTGTAAACGTTTCTTTGCATTTTAACTTGCTGTTTTCGTGTAACATTAGCTAAAATTTTAAAACGAAGATATAGGAAAGCTACTTTTTCCTCCCGGTACAGGCCGGAAGGACTCTTTTGAGATAGAGCAACTGGGGAAAAATGACACATTATAAAAACTATGTTTTTTAGGATTTCTAAATTGATTTCTCAACATATAATCGTAAATTAATTAATATTAAACTATTAATTGATAAAAAGCGCATTTTTTTTAATATGATTACACTCTTCATTTTTTATTTATAATTTATTTTCTACTTTTTAGTCTTTAAAATGTTCCCTTCTTGCAATTTCACAACAATTTGGCCTATAATTAAATAATTTGTTGTTTCAACTCGTATACAAATGTACGTGTTACAGAGAATATTTGGCGATTTATCACCTCTGTGGGTAAAGGAATAATGACTTGAAATTAAAGTATTAATCTGTAATTAAATTTTAAAAATATTAAACTGTTTAATTGTCATCGGAAAGACACCTGCAAGTGTATTTTTTTAAATTCTAGCATATCAAGAAATGGGCTAAAAATCTATTACAAATTTCCATCTTTTCATGCAAAAACCACATTGAGTTAGATAAAAGTGTGTAAAAAATTAAATTTGACAAAAAAAAATGGAATTCCAGAAGCGTAGTAGTCAGCACGCCGGTCTACCGCGCTGCAAGTCCCCAGTTCGATTCAACGCTGCGAACTGGGCAAGGTTTACTCAACATTTCTGGGTCGATAAAATGAGTACCAAGCTTGCTTGGGAACTAAACACTGAGGGTACCACGTTAGGCTGACCACCTGACCGGGAGATATGCTGCATAGCACCTCGGGGTCCGTGGTCAACAAAATAGGGCTGGAAATTGTAGGTCAGTATCTTAATGGTTTGTTGCGCCGCAAGTTTAGTTTTTCAGGCAGGAAAAAATAACCGTGCGTTACATTGTTAAAAAATTAATTCAATGTTAAATTACTCAGTGATGTAAAGTAATTAAGTGAAAAAAATGTATTGTTCTTCTTAACTTTCAAAAAATCTTCTTCGTGGTCCTACCTTGAAAAGGATTGCAACATTTACTAAACGATTGACTATCCAATCAGAACAAACATTTCTATGCAATCTCAATATGCTGCGTTTATATCACGCCAAAACCGTCTCTACAGATCTACGAGGTCTGGCAGGCAAAGATTTCTTAACCAATCAAGGTGTTCATTGGTTGTGTTCGTCGCCGCTGATTGGTTTGGTCTTATGATTTAACACCTGGAATGCCAACGCCTAGGATGATAACGCCATAATGTAAAGGCAGCATTATGGTCCATTTACATTATGGCATTATCACCCTAGGCGTCGGGTTCCAGCCGTTAAATCATGACCCAATTAATCAGCGGCGATGTAAACAAGCAATGAACACGCTGATTGGTTGGAAAAACTGCGCCTCGTAGACCTGGAGTGACGGTTACGACATAATGGAAATGCAGCATTAGAGGACGAAGATAACAGTAGTGGGAAAACGACAGTGTTAGTTCAGCCGGAGGTAGGAACGTCCCAACGTCTCCCGTCCTTCCATTGCCATGCCAACCTTCGACCGATTTTAACGCCCCCTTTCGGGAAAAGGCGTTTTTTAAGGAAAAATGTTTTTAGCCGTCCTATAGAAGATGCTATATTTTGAACGACCACCACCTCTCTAAGACGCTAATTAGACACTTAAAACGACCAACACCTCCCTTAGACGGCTATTACCCCTTACAAGGAAGGTCTCCATAAGCGCATACTCAGAAAATTTTGAAAAAATTACAGAATGTTCTTCTCATGATGATACGTCATATGATCATTCATACGTCTATAAAAAATTTATGCGGAACCTCGATAAAACCTTCGTAAAAAATTATGAAATTTTGTTTATTTGGCGATTTATCACCGGTTGGTAACTGAATGAAATTAAAAAAAATACGCATTTATTACAAATACTTATTAAGGAAATCTTTTTCATGCTGAACTTGTTTACGTAAGTTTAAATTACATTATAAATAAATTTTTATAACTACAATTTTTTGTACATATTTGTATGTATATATATATAATGAAATGTAACGATTGTATTTTACGATTTAAAACAAAATTTAAATGGATTTATATTGTTTCGATCTCAAAAATAATCCTGATTCTGAACATTGTCAATTTAAAAAAAAGTATTGTTGCTATGGAAACAACGATTTCTTCGATATAGAAATGTATAATGAATCCGTTTGTCATCGTGCTTTTTTTTTAATACATTTAAAAATTACTTATATAACCGGTGAAGCCATTTAAATTAGAAAAATTCGTAGAATAGGGGATAAAACAATAGTAAAATTTCATTCAATCGATGATAGATAGAGTAAAAAACGTGAATGATTTATTTAATCTGATTTAAAGAATTTTTAATTAATATTACTGCAAACGTACGGAGAGTTGAAAGCGTTGAACGCAAAATGCAAACGATTCTGAACAACAGGGTATTATATCATAAGTCCTAGAATTAACCCTTTCGTATAATTTTTTTTAAGCTAATGACAATTTTACGCTTTCAAATTTTACAAAAATTTCATAACAAGAATTTCTTCAAACTCTTCGTTTACTTTAATATGCCTTTCAGATTCATATATTTTTAAAATGTCGATTGTTAACTAAAAGTGAAAAAAAAAACTTCAATAATTTATTAATACACATAACTTAAATGTTAGCTTCGCTATAACATAAAATAGATATTTGCAGCTTCCAAAACATAGAACATATTTTTCAGTGGTAAAATTAAATAACTGCAACAACAAGCAGCTTGTATATCCTTCTATATATATAAAAAAGTAACTAGATGGAACCCGTCAAAACTTGACGCAAAAAAATACTATAACAATATCAGTAAAATAAGCTTCTTTATTATTTATGAAGGGGCGCGTATAAAACAGTCTTTCAAATATTTTTATTTTTTTCCCCAGTCAAATACAATACTATTTCCGATGCAAACTCCAAACAAACAATCCGTAAATAACTGTGTAATGCAAATCAGTTTGACATTACCACCATATTACCCACGGCAAGAAAAAAAATTCATGGACCTATGAAGTATATACAAATACCATATTCCTACGTTCATATCATATTCAGTAAATAACAGAACATAGTAAATAAAGCACACATCTCTCCCCCCCCCCGCCCCCCTGTGATAATGCAACCGAATGAGCTCCTATACGCATGTGCATTGCATCTGCCCAAAAGCACCGTCGAAATTCGACGTTAAAAAAATTTTAAAATGATTAAATTAAAAGTTTTAAAATGTCTTCTTTAATCATTGTCCGTTTCAAATCCATATCTTCTAAAACGCATCCATTGTTTTAAGCTAATCAATTTTTATGCAAAGATTAAGAAGTTTTTTACAGTAATAAATCTATCTGCAGATGAGGGAGATTTTTAATGTTTTCAAGTGTAATTTATGTGTATGGTTTCTTCGGTTCCTTGACATAATCAGGATGATTATCCCTTTTCCATCACAGTCGGGGATATTTTTCCTCTTATACAGTTGGCAAATGTAAAAAAATAAAAAAATGCAATTCCTAGCATATCCTGATATCTGATGGAACATATTCATCAACGAATTCAACATATCAATTTTATGTTCAATATAAACTAAAAAGTCTTTTTTTTTTTTCCTGACAGATTTTTGTTTAGCGCCAAAATGTTCTATCTTATGGATAATCTGATCTTATGATTTATCACTTTTTTTAAAAAATTATTATTCACTTTTTATGATGGTTAGGGAAATCTATTTTCAATTGTGGCAACTTTCCCAGGGGCTATTTTACATTATTGAAGTAAACTGGTGGTCATTGATAAGATAGAATTGAAAAATTTTTCATGCTTGAAAATTATTTAAAAAGTCGTTAAATTAATCGGCAGTTTTCAAATAAATTTCAATCGAAAGCTAATTTTTTTTCTAATTGATGATGTAAGAATTGAAATTGTAAAATGTAGTAAAAAATAGAAATTTGTAGCATTTCGAAGTGATGTAAGCGCGATGAAAGCTAAAGCGATAGCGCCTTTGTTGTCACAACTGTTGTACATTTCTAAAAATTGCCACTGTATTTTGGCTGGCGTCCAACAGTGGAAAAACATTTTTTGACATCGAAAGAGAAATTCACAGTGAAAGAAATAGGACTTTGCGTTAATAAGGAACTGTTAAATGAACTTATTATAAATCTACCAAAATAATTCCTATGAAATATTAGTCTTACATTGTTTATTCTAGCAAAAAATACAATCATTATTTCAAGATTTTTTTTCTACCATAACACTATTTTTAATGACTTTAAATTTCCTGAAATCCTTTACTTTTGTGATTTTTTTTAATTAAAAAAGGAAATCTTCTATCCTATAATTAAAAAAAAAACAATTGGTAACATGTAATCAAGGTATGCAATCAAGATGAAGAAATCAATGAAGGCTACAATTCTAATCTTTATAATTATGAATGCAAAAATCAGTAAAATTATGTCATGTTAACACAATCATATACATTTTTCTCTTTAGTTTTATCAATGTTAAAATGCACTTCAAGCTAAGCATAACGTCATTTTCACCGGCGCAAACTTTTCACACGTACTTCATATACCTTGCATTAATGCTTAAACACCATGCACACAAATATAAATATATTTTGTATTTAATTGTAATGAAAAAATGGCATCAACAAAGTTATAATGCATAATGATAAAATAAACCCAATGGACAATATTCCCGTGACGTCACAATAAATATGAATTTTTATTCGCTTATAAAACACGCGGATAAGTATTTTTACCGAAATTTAACTTGCAAATTAACAAATTCGGCCTTAAAACCGCGTGCTTTTAATATTTATTATTTCTCTTTTATTCAACCACAGAGTTTAGAAAATAAACTCTGTGCTTCGGAACAGTAGGCGTTATCCGATTATGACGTCATTAGCAGAAGTAAAAGTTTAATTGAAAATTACAGTTAATTAATTAAATTTTCGAACAAACGAATGCACGATAACAAATCTGTGTCCAAATATATTTCATTCAATAAAAGAATGATGTAATTTCATACAGTAGTTTGTTCTCACGGACTGTCGAAAGAAATCGCTTTGCGTTTTAAATATATAGATTTTAAAAATAAAAACAATATTAAAAAAACTGAATATTTTTATTTGGGTCTTTAAAGTTTCATCCACTTTGAAAATGTGTAAAATTAAAAACATTTCAATTAAAATAAACGAATTAAAATCAGTATGATTTTAAATTTGTGTATTGATAAATTATTTGGATTTATCTGAAATCAGTACGAACGGGATTTAAATCCTATAAAATTATCAACTAAATGTTACTAATTTCACAACGTTCTGAAATTTCACCAATGATTAAAGTATCCTATACAAATTATTTTTCTTTGAACCTCTTTTAAATTTATGAAATATGTTAATTTTTTTTCAAATAAATGGGTATCCATATGAAAAACAAGGAATAATTATTAAAGTTATAATTATCAAATGCAAAATTAAAGGGGAATTATAAAAATACTCGTCCAATTTGTGAAAAATATATTTATAATTTTAAGCAATAATACATTAAAACGAATACACATGTGTACTTTTAAGAACATGGCTTTTATTAAAACTCAAATCCATACTGGCTCTTTTCGAACGGATTTTTTCATTTATTTTTGTTCAGAAAAGTATCCCATTGGCAGGTGATCTTATTAAGAAACTATGTAATCTAACTGTTTTTCAAATTTTCTGAAAAAGGCAAAAGATTTTTGAAAATGCTGTCAAAGTGGGCGTTTTGAACTGATTTTCGAGTTGCGTCAGCGCAGGAAAGGAAAAAAACTGCCGTATTGAGACAATAATCGCTTGCAATTCAAAATGCAATTCATTAATCGGAAAAAGAAAAAAATGAATAAAAATCACTTTAATAATCGTGCTTACGAATATGATTTTATATTAAAAAATGAGTAAAAAAAGTGTCAAAAAGTAAAGTAATCATTGAAAAGCACATGGAACATTTGTAAGAATTAATTTCTTATGCATTATACTTATGAAATAAGACTTTAGACCAGAATTTTTTATACTTTATTTCAAAAGGCTATATGCACGTGGGAAATGTTTCATACCAGCTTATAGAACTTTTAAATAAAAAAAGAAAGAAAAAGAATTTCAAGATCCACCATACCCTTAACGAAATTTATTTAGTTAACTTGCCAAAGCATAAAAAGTCTCAATATAGTATTTTTTTATTATTATTATTTTTAAGTTGCTTACAATAATATTGCAATTGCAAATAAGATTTGAAATTGTCTAGCGTTAAAACTTATCATGTAACTTTTTTTAGAAACCAATTTAAGCTGCTCTTTTATTAAAAATTTTAACTAATCTTGTTAATAAAACTTATGTTTTCACAAACCATTAGGTAATGTTTGATACTATAAAGTTTAAAAAAGAAATATAATCCCTAGTTTTTAACACTTTCCATAACATAGTTGAAAAGTATTTATGACTTCTGTTTGTCCCTCGGTCTTTTTCGCAATTTGTTCACGCTCTGATTTTCGTAAATATATTTGGATTTTCACTATATAGGGTAGAGGTCTGCATGGACCGAAATTTCTAGTCCCGAGCCTGGCTCGACTCGTACAATATTTTTTGGCCCTGTCCAGCATCAAATTTAAAAGTTCGTCCCGAGACCGACACGGTCTGGTATAAAAGCTAAAATCTCGGCCGGAGTCCGGCCTGGTATAAAAGCCAAAAATTCGTCACGAGCCCTGCCCGTACAAAAAATTAATTGGCCCAGCTAGACTGAATTTCTACAAAACATGCCAATATTTTTGAAGCAACGATATCTTACAATTAAAATTATTCAAAAAGCACTCTTACTCATGCAAAGATTTTCTTTTTGGATTATGCTCGAAATGCATGGAGTACAAAATATCAACAATATTAATGACCACTTGCTAGAGGAGGTCCCCAACTGCCAGATCGGGATTTTGTAGAGAGTGGTGTCGTTGGAAAGCTCTACCATGGGGATCATCAAGGAAATGTATACAACTACCCGTCCGAATGCAACTAGTAATGAGTTATAGGATGACATATTTCTGTCATTTATTGATTTCTTCAGGTCGCTAGTTATGCAGGAAAGACACTCTCTGTGGTCATGTCGACAAAATGTGGTCGTGTCAAAAAGTAAAGTAGTTTTCAGTTTAAAGTAGGTTTCACAACCTTCTGTTTCTTACTAGAGAGAACATGGAACCTTCACCACCTTCACACTGGCAACAACTGTACTGTAAGGTGTCTTTTCTACCAAACAGAGTGTCTCTCCTGCATAGCTAGCGACCTGGAGAAATCAATAAATGATAGAAATGCATTTATTACGTACGTAACACTAATTTTAAAAAAACATGACTTAGACAATTACATTCAATTGAAGAATCAGTAACCAAAATCAACGTAGTTTAGAATGAAAGAAAAAGATTATAACCATAATTTTAAAGCTCTACAAAGAAAAAAGGTAGATTTTAAAAATATCTCACTAATTTATTAAACCAAATTAAATTTCTATAGATTTCGCTGAACAAATGTACAACATCACTATAATTTTTTCAAAAATAATTAAATAAAATGCGAGCCCGACATGGGCACGAGATGAAGAATTTAGAGGTCTGCAGGGGACCGGGCCTGGCTTGAAACCCGAGATTTATTTCATTGGACTTGAGCGGAGCCAGGCCTACAATTGTATTGTTCACGTGCCAGGTCGGGTCAGAGTTTTATTTTTGTCCGAAGACATAGGCCGGGTCTAGACTTCATTGTTCCAGGGCCGTGTAAGATATCAGTCAGTGGCTATACTGTAAAAATAGAAGTTACAAATTTGTGATATTCTATATTTCCTTATCAAAACTTTTCTGTAACTGTATTCTGCTATATTTACATTTAATTTGATTTAATAAATTACAGGCACATTTTTTTATTTACTTTATCTTTGCAGAGTTTAAAGTTATGATATTTTGAAATCATCTTTAAAAAAAAAAAAAAGAAAAGGAAAGAAAAGAAAAAGAAAAGAAAAACTGTAAACTAGTATATACGTCGGTGGGAAGGGCTGGGGGAGCAGGATAATTAAATTTCCTTTACATCTGATGATTTGAAAAAAAGAAAGTAAAATTTATTCTTCGTAAGTGACACAAAATAATTAAACACTAAGAAAAACAAAAAATAAGAATCTTTCGAATGTGGCTCTGCTCTCGGAACCCCTGTGGAAGACAATTTTTAATTATGTTTTTCTTTTTATGTTTATGTGTTTCAAATTTATCTTAAACTGGGGTTCAGGGGGTTAAGCCCTCTGGAACTCTCTGTGTCCCCTAAAGGTCCAAGCCATCTTGATTGTTCTGAATAGATTTTTAGGCTGGTATGTATAAAAATTGTCTTGTACGGGGAGTTCTGACAAAAAAATACTTAATTTAGATTTTTTTCATGTTTATATTCTTCGTTTTAAAAAAAGTGCTCTGGGTTGCGAAGTATAGGCACGTCTATAACAAACTACTGACCCTCCCTAGATTTCTTTCTGCTTATCTCAGAGTAAATATTAATTTTTTAACCCTTTCAGTGCAGATTTCTTTTTTTTTGGGGGGGGGGGTTAATGCCCTGTGCGGAATATTTTGACCAAAAAAGTGACATTATTTATCTGATTACAGGGCAGAATTTTCCGGTACGAATTGATTTTCCCAAAGGGAGACGACTTTCCGAACAACCCAATACAAAACTAAAAATCATATTTTATGGTTAAGGTATAAGCTAGGAGAGTCTGCGCACAGTTCAAAAGAATAACAATAAAAAATCTAAATAATAATTTTTTGCTAAACTATCCATGAATAACTTTTACTTCATTTGTTTTTAATGCATTTCCATTGCTATTTTGTTCTTATGTTTCAATTTAATAGAACAGTTGTAATAAAACCAAGAAAGTTATTTTGCGCAATCTGTTCTTACAGGGTTGGTGTGATTGCGCACTTGGGTAGGAGAGATTGTTACTAATAATAACTACAGTTAAATTGTTAACAATAATAATTACACTTAAATGACATTGTTGTAAGGTTTTTGTGAAGAAATATTATTGTATTAGGAGTGAATATTTCAATTTAATGATTAAAGAATCAGAAAAATGAAATACTTTTAAAAACGATTAAAAAATTTCAATTAAAAGAAATAAAATTAAAGAATCAGAAAAAGCAAGTCCAGATAAGATATTAAGTTACTTGATAACACGTTTAACTTAAAATTAGTCCATTTTCATTTTTCATTTTTTATGCAAATTTACCAATAAGCTGCGTAATCTCTCCTAGCATGGAAACTAATAGGAACAATGCACCATTTCTCCTAAGTAGCAGATGTGCAAACTCTACAATTTCGGTAGGAGAGATTGCGCGGCCTTTTATTTAAACATGGCCGCTACTAAAACGAACCGTTGATGTTCACATTGTTAGTCTAGATTAGTAGCTTATGAGAAATCGTTTAAGTTAAAAATATTTTGTACTACTGACATTGTATAGAAATTCTGATGAATAGCTATGAAAATTCAAGCACTTACTTTCGGAAAACAAAACAAAATAACAATGCTTTATCTTAGACGCTCAAAACAATCAACGTGCACTTTCAAGTAGACACTCCACTACTGCTGTTCTACAACTACCTGGAGTCGCTGCTCGCTCACTCTACTCCTCCCCCCCCTAACCTCTATGTGCGCAATCTCTCCGACTGCGCCATCTCTCCTGGCTTTACCTTATACGAAAAGCACGCTACTGGTTTTGGTTATAGCCAAATTACTACACTACGCAGCCGCAATACGTCATCACTGCTAAGCCCATGACGCGCTACAGTGAGCACAATGAACGCCTAGGCGACTTTTGTCGAAGCTTAATACAGCACCCAACTGCTTTTACAGCACCCAACTCCTAGATGTCGACATTAGTCGACTCCCGCACTAAAAGGGTTAATGAATCTCTATTTGTATGTAAATGCCTGAATCCTGACTTATCATAATTACCGTTAATTCACATTCCATGGCTTGGAGACTTAAAAATCTGAACAATGCTATGAAAAATCCGTTACAGACAGGTTCCATTCTTAGCTGGTACATCATGTGTTGTAAATGTATTATATTCTTTTCGCACGGATTATTATATTCAATTTGCACGGGTTAAGACATTTTTCCGTTTAAGACAAGATTCCGACATACACATTTCAATTTTCAGAGGTTGTACTGTACCTTATTATTATTACTTTTTTTGGAGTAGAAATTGTACGTAGTCGTTAAACATAATTTCAATTATAGCATAAGTGCAATTTAAAAATAGATACATTTTTGGCAAAAAATGTTCGGCTTGGCCTCATTTTACTGCTTTTTGCAAGTATCAGGACAGGCCGGTTCAATAATTTTCATACAGGCTGGGTCGGGACAGGATCTGAAAATTTCGGCTCGTGGAGACATCTAGAAAGAATGAATTTCAGGCCCAGATCAGCCCAAGTTTGCAGAAAAGAGTAATGCCCGGCCCCGGCCCAGAAAGAGTAAAGATCAAGCTCGACTCAGAAAGAGTGAAGATCAAGCTCGCCTCGGAAAGAGTGAAGATCAAGCTCGGCCCAGACAGAGTCTCGTAAATGTGAATTGGCCCGAGCCCGTAAATACCTGTTATATAGATATATGCTATTGAGACTTGCTACAACACATTCCCTATTGAAAATGCAGTATATAGCTGTTATAGCTCGTTTGTAGGGATGCGAAAAGTTTTCCATTACATTATGCTATATTGGGAAAAATTGTTTGTGGTGCATTTTAGTGATGTTATGATGCATCAAAAATGAAGAAATTTATATGTGTCACTGCGGAGAGCTTCTAGAACTCTTTCTATAGAGTATGAAGTAACTACAGTGTTGGCAGTGGGCTACTTTTTTTAAATTCAGATTGCTTGATTGGCACCACTTTATTGAAATGGTATAATTCACATTGTTTTCGCCATATTTAATCTGTTATTAAATAAGGCAAATTTTACTTTCTCAAAAAACTGGTGGCAAACAAGAAAACTGAATTAAAAAAAGTAGCCCACTGGCAACACTGAGTAACTAGCATGTATGTACTTCGTTTACAGGACTGACTATGGACTATAATTGCTGGAAGTGCGTTTTCAGCTGTGGTCTACATTTTTAAAATTAACTAAATTTTAGTGCATTACGTCATGAGTATAAATTCTATAGATCATATACAGAGCTGCACGAAAAAAGAAAAATGAAGCACTTCAGTTTATGGACGTTAATTCCTAATGTATGTTTTTAACTGTACACTGCAAAAAATGACCAATGTTTCTTATTTTATGAAAATATACTATAACCACGAACGAAAATATAATATAATCTTCTGAGTTATCCGAAATTCCGAATAGCGTGTTCCATTGTCTTTTGAATCCCCAGAAACCAATGCATTTCCAAAATTTAAAGAATTATTTATAAAAACAAAGTATTTTTCGTTGTCCGTATTTTTCAGAAACCTTTCCGAAGTGTTTTTATAGTGTATTAATGAGTGTCTTCAGCCTGGAATACCTGTTTTTCGAGTGCTATCAATTCTCAAGTAAACATTTTCAGCAGCATAAGTTAATTTATACATGAAAGAGTAAAGAAATAATCTTAATTTGAATGTTATTGTTAACGCTGTTAATTTTGTATGTTTCTCTGTTAAACATATTTTTTGAGCATTAAAATGTTTACTTGAGAATTGATAGCATTCAAAAACAGGTATTCCAGGCTGAGGACACTAATTAATACACTATAAAAACCCTTCGGAAACGTTTCTGAAAAATTCGGGCAGCGAAAAATACTTTGTTTTTATAAATAATTCTTTAAATTTTGGAAATGTATTGGTTTCTCGGGATTCAAAAGACAATGGAACACGCTATTCAGAATTTTGGATAATTCAGAAGATTATATTATATTTTCGTTCGTGGTTATAGTATATTTTCATAAAATAAGAAACATTGGTCATTTTTTACAGTGTATTTGGCATTTTCCAGTTCAATTATATTTTATTATTCAAAGGTGCTAATAGAATATAAATAAATTCCTATGGTGCTATGGAATACAAATATATTGCCGCCTATGGATGGTAACTGTTGCATGTGCATTTCTGTTAATATTAATCAAGTCAAATTTTACTGTATTATTATAGACATTAATTCTTGAAAATGGATTTTTAACTCTGTTCTGTGTTTTTAAATTGTTTATTTAAATATCTCATTCCAGTGTGTGAAAGAATGAACTTTCTTAACAGTATTCTAATAACGTTGGAAAATATTTGGTAATCTATAACTGATGCACGTGTTTTTCTTCACTTGAAACATTGTGAATTAGAGTTCGAAGTTTAAGGACAATATTATTTTTTTAATTCTTAAACTACAATTATTCCATGTACCCTAAAATTCATCACAGCAAAATTTCTGAGTCATTCCAATCAGAACACTAGCTAGAAGTTTTTTTTTTTTTTTTTTTTTAATATAAACTTTCGTCAATTGTTTCCACTCTGAATAAAGGCTTTAAATATAGTTTTCTCAACTACTTCCCTCACCATCACCCCCACCATTTAAAAAAAAATATTCGAAAGCCCAAGGCTTTGACAATTTTTATTAAATTTGTTTGAATTATTTTCTAATTGAACATTGCATCAGGCATAAGAGATGTAACAGTTGAGCATTCAATATTTTTAATCATTCATTTAAAAAACATAAAATGTGTAACTTAGGATTGTCCCTATTTTTGCGTATATAGTTAAACATTTAAAATTTTGTTTAAATATTAAAATTTTAAGTATTAATTTAAGTATGTGTGAGTGTGTGTACGTGGTGATGGGACGGAAGTAAAATTGTTTACAAATGGCATGGCTTCCTACGATCTCTATACGGCTGGCATATTCGCCGTTCCCAACCGTCAGGGAAAAAAAACAAATTGCGCATGCGTCAAAACTTAGAGATTGAAAATCTTAGGCTTCAAAACGTGAATAAGGTTGCCAGATTGGCGCTTTTAGCGTATCAGGAGTGACATTTCGATCAACATTTATTTCATTTTTTTTTTTTTTTTTTTGTGGGCAGATATCATTTATATATAGGTGTTTTTTAATAAGCCAATTAAATATTTTTCTCTTAGTGTTTATTATTTTAAATTATCTGCAAACTATTTATTTTTTAAATAATTAAACGTAATTTAGCGAAATTTGACCACCTTTACCCATGTAGAAATATATTGATTTTAACAGAAGGAATTGCAAATAATACAAAACATTTAAAATTGTATTTTTACTTATTTTATAATTTCCTGAGTTTATTATTTTATTTATTTTTCACCTCTGCTGTGGGAAAGTAGTATGATATTCTTAAAATATTTAGTACCAACGCTTATGAAATTATTTTTTATTATATAGAGATTAATTTATAAGATATAAATTTATGCAAATGAGCTTATCAGTAAATAACTTAAATGTATTGTTTAAATTTATTGTTATTTAATAATAATAATGTTAGTTTTTTAAATCTTGTATGTTCTAATTGCCAATTGGTATTGCTTTCAATTAACATTAAAAAAATTAAACAATGCATATAATTTAAATTAAATTGAAATTGTAATTTTTACAAAATTAATAGTTATTTAATTTTTGCATTCTATCTCAGGGGTCGATGCAGGTTTTTTTTTTTTTTTTTTTTTTTTTTTTTGGGGGGGGGGGGTGAGGGGGGGGGCATTTTGTGAAAAATAAAGGTTATTTTTGTGAAATTTATTATATTTTTGTGAAAAATAACATTTTTTAACGAAAGATGAAATCCAGTTAATCAAATTCAAACCAAACATTTATAAACAAAAACTTTTTAAAATCCTTTTGCTGAAGTTTTCCTCTCTGGTGAACTTGTTTGTTTACAAATTACACGTTTTAAAACATCACAAAATAACAAATAAATAATAAATAGTCAGTTTTTATGGAATAGAATTTTATGAAGGGGCCCATTTTATCAAATATATTTTTGTGAAGGGGCCCCTTTTATCAAATAGATTTTTGTGAAGGAGCCCATTTTATCATATAGATTTTCGTGAAGACATTTACATTTATTAAAAACATGACATTAGTGAAGACATTACATTTTATTAAATAGATTTTTGTGAAGGGCCCCTAAATAGGCCCCAAATTTTTCCTGGATCGACCCCTGTTAATATATATTTTATTACCTATTAAATACAATTTAGTGAATATTTTACTATTGTCTTCTTTTTCGATATAACATGTAGGAAATGATTCTTTTGATTGTCTTATAAACAATTAAAATCTCTATTTAGATAATTATAAGATCCTTTTAATAATCACTTCTATTTTGATCATTGGACACAGATGATAGCACAAAAGACACTTTATGGATATATATATATATAATTCCATATTCCATTTTGATCTTATTTAATTCTTAAATGGTAAAATATATTTAATTAAAAATTTTTATTTAGACTTCTTAACATTTTCCATCATAGTTGAAAAGTGTTTATGAATTTGGTTTGTCTGTCCGTTAACTTGCATAAATATAGTATAGTAGGATTGGTAATGTAATTGATATACATTACTGAGGTTTATCATAGCATGTTTGGTATTGAAAATGAAGCATGTAGCATTTATAGTTCCTTTACAGGGGCACCCAAAAGTATTCCGTTACATTATGGTCTATGTGGGAAAATAATTCATGTTGTATTTTAATAAGTGTTACACTATTTTAAACATAATGAAATTTGTATATATTATTAAGGTGCACTAGAAGAAGGTTACTATAGAATATGTTATGTGTAGCATTTAGAATACGTTTACAGGGAAGCTCAAAAGTATTTCTTTATTTATTGAGTTAAAGAACTTACAAGTGTATATGCAGCCGAAGTAAGTTTATTTATTTAGATACAGTTTCTGGAGATTGTAAAGTAGCTATAGATATTTTTCTTAATATCTTTCCAGTTTTGATTCTTTTTCTTCTATGATCAACTATACTAGATAATAAATTGTTATATAATTGATAATTTATTATTATTATCAAATATAATATAATAATACAATAATATCTAGATTACTATCAATACTATTTTCAGATAATTAAATTGATAGTAACAAATAAAACTTATTACTATTATTAAATTTACAATGGTGTTTTAGGACTTATGAAAGTTTCCATTGTAAACATATGCTAAAGCCCTTTAATTTTTATACTGTCCAAAAATATATAACTATATACTAATTTATTTTTCGTTATACACATTTCCGAATTAACCCAGTAATCTGTAGAATATTAAATTTCATGTAAATAACATAAATTTAATTTAATCTTTTAATTTAGTACCTTTCCAGTGTAAGATTTGTGAGTTTAAAATTCCCTGTTTCAAATTTAAAAAAAAAATTATATATGTATTTATTTTCTTTCTGTAGAATGTAAATAAAAGGCATCTTAATACGATTCAGATCGCCGAAGTTGATTGATAAGAAGAATTAATTGAAATAAGAATTAATATTAAAAAAATAATAATAATATAAATACTTTTTTTGCATAAAGTTTTTTATAATTACCATGTCTGTTTATCAAGAAAAAAAACACATTGTTTTGAGGGATAATAAAAAGTGATAGATTCTATACATTTTGAACTGGTTTTGCATAATATATATGCTTTAAAAATATATTGATTAGATGTTACTTGAAGGTGTGTGAAATTTTTTAATTAAAAATAATGAGGTATATATTTTTTTACAATTTTTAATCCGAGAAGCTGTGCTTTCTTGTGTTAATAAACAAATTATATATATAAATAAGTGTTTTTATGACTCTGTGTTTTAATTTTCTGTACCCCCCCCCCCCCCCACCAAAAAAAAATAATAAAATAAAATAAAAAAATAAATAAATAAAATAAAATAAAAATAAAAATAATAAATAATAAATAAATAAAATAAAAAAATTCTAGAAATGCCATTATTCTTATATACTCTATTTTTGGCATAATGTAAATATAGGATAGATGTGCCAGTAATGGATACCCTTAAGGAATTTCTTTAAAAATTATTTTTTAATTAATAGTCATAATTATTATAGTCCACTTTTTTTAATATTATATTAATCTATCAACAATATTTAATCATGCTCATAGTCACATTTCCCAATGTAAATAAAAATTTAATTGTAAATAACAGAAATAAATCAAAACACCCTAAATTCCAGTAATGGACACCCTCTCGTCCAGTAATAGGACACTCTCTGTTCCAGTAATGGACACCCCACAAAAAATAATAGGCAATTGATTTTATGATTGTATTTAAAACCAGAATTTAATGTAAGCTTATTAATGAAATAAAAGTCATTTTCAAATAAATTTAACAATTAAAATATCAATAATTAATAAAATATTTATGAGAATAATTCACTATTTAAATTAATTATTGTCAGTATCACAAGATTGACATTTTAATTATTTTAGATAGAAGGCTTGAAATACTAAATTTCAAAGAATTATATTTATCAAATTATTAAGTCATTGAGAGGGGGAGGGGATTTAGAAGGGTTAGTTAAAAAAAAAAAAAAAAAAAAAAAAAAAAAAAAAAGATTTTTTAGAAAAGTGTCTTGGAGTACCAGTGCATGTAATCATATTTATTTTTATTCTTAACAGTTAAACTTCCTAAAACTGCTTTATATATTACTTTTAGCAATTTGTATAAAATATATCAAATAAATGAAAGTGTAGATTGGATGTTTTTAAAATACTAAATAATATTATTTCAAAATAAAATATCAGAACTGACATTTGAGCCCCCTGATCTGCAGATTTACTACTTTCATTGCTACTATAAATTTAATATTATAGGGATTTTTTTAATGTATGTAGTTCTTTTGTCAGGTATGAATAATGAAACATTTAAGACAGAAAATAATAGATTTTTAAGAACTTGTATGACTTAAAAAATTGTCTTTTTTGAAATGGGGAAGAGTTTGAACCCCATGAGCCCCTCAATTTCCCATGCCCTTAAAGATTATTCTCTGTTTTCTGATGAGTGTTGATTGCCATATTATGAAATATGCAAAGTACGGTTTACAAAAAAATAATTTGATAAGAATCTTAAAAAATTATTAATTACGTGAAATTAATAAAAACAGCTATTTATATGAAAATATATAAAACTCAAGTACTAATCCATCAAAAGAATTAATTTTCTTGCTGGCAACACTTGTCTATTTACTAGTTATTATGTCTTCATGTTTTAGCGTCAGGTTTCTTATTATTCGAAATTGCTTTATTTACTTATTTATTTTTTGTTTACATTTAGAGTTCCTGTAATTTCCTATATTACAATATCGCTCTTAATTTTACTGCGAGTATAAACTAATATTTTAAAGACAAACACAAAACATTTTCTTGTATATTATCTTTCTTATTTTTTTAATGCCCTCGATTATGTCGCATTTATTTAATTGTATCCCAACAGGCACGATATAACAAGTAGTCGCTTTATTATTTAATCCGTGTCTTTAATTTCCAGTGTTGAACACTTTGACGAAATCTGAAGTTGTGAAGTAGTGACTACTTTTGAAAAGTAGTTTGTAGTCGCTACTTTTTCAAACAAATAGTATAAATTCATTTATTTTTTAAACGCATTTAGAAAACAATCAAAACGCATATTTGTATATTATAGAAGCATTATTAGTTTTTTTCAAGTGCATGCTCAGCTTGTAAAAATATCTGTGTTCATTTTTTTTTTTTTTTTTCACGTTAAGAAAATACTCCAAAGATTTTTTGATACAAAAACATGTATTATAAATAATTCTGCGGTTGTTTTTCCTTTTTTGTAAGTACAAAATAATTTTTTAAGAGCTAAATGCAACCTCGCATTATAATGTTTATCTAATGAACTAGCCCTTTAACCATGAACCTAGAAGAGGTTCATGCCTTTAACCACAGACAATAGAATCCTAATGTATTCTATTCTGTGCCTTTAACTTGGTTCCCTTTGTGCATGACGCCAGCGCCAAATCGTCGCAGCGGGAGAAAACTTAAGTTCTTCATATTCGCGTTTTCATCGCCGTTTGGACAGCCGTATAGAGATCGCAGGAAGCCATGCAAATGGTCTTCGAGATTTTTGCCCCCCTAGTCGTAGAGCCCAAGTTACGCCTATGGTACGAGGTTTTTTGTATTTTTATGTATAAAAGTAACCTTTACTAAGCATTATTTAAGGTGGGTTTTCGCACCATCTACCTTCAACGATTCCGAAACTAGGGGGATTGTGAAGGCCGTATAATGATAGGGGAGCGGAAAATCGAGTTTGGCCGTTCACACACATTAACATATGCGATTAATTCTAAAAAAAGTGACAGATACTTTTGTATTTGTTAATCTTTCAAATATTTGGAAATCAAAATTTTGAATATATTGCAATCATAATATTTTTACATGGATTTGAAATTCTGAGGTGGGCATGGAACACCCGGCCCCTCCCATAGTTACGCCTATATTTATGGAAGCCTTCGATACTTGTTTCGTGTTAAACACTTTTATTTTATACTCTATTTTTTATCTTCACTTTCTCTTTAAAAACGAAAATACGGATTTTTTATTACTTTGATCTGAGTGGATATGAATATTTTTTTTAGTTTCAATACTAAAGAAAAATAGAGTATCGTAAAGCTATGTGAAATCTTAAATTATTTGAAAAGGAAAAGGAAAACTGAGAATAAGTGCATCCCACAATATTGCATAATAATTGTTGTAAAACGGAAATTTTTGATGCGTGTGTTACATAATATTGCATTCAGGATTATTGGATTCAGGAAATATTGCATTCGTCAGGATTTCCTGCAATCTGTGTCTGTAAATTATTTTAATTTATAAATTATTTAGATTCAACATAACTGAAGAAATTATTTATTAAACTCACACCACTAATATATTAGAATGTTTTATTTTAATAATTTATATGGATTTTTTGTTGCATTTAAACTTTTTTTGTTGTGGAATGAATTGAAGAAACGAATGAGCGCCTGATAGGCATCAAGTCTCTTCGTTCGTATAAAAATAAAATGACACCGCAACTAAAGCCGATCGTCCTTCCGCTTGTTAGTCAAACAGCAAGTTTTGAAGGAGAAATACATAGCTTGCTTTTTCATGCACTGATGTGAACTACAAGTGGTGAAATTTCGGTAAGTCTGTTTCTATCTAACCTGTGGGGACTAAGCAGAACTCGACCGGCGGGCGAGATTACAATCCAACAAAACTTGGAGACCTTGGCGAGAGAAAATGTAATCAGCCAAGAGCGCTCACAATCTTCACCCTTTCCTTTTACTCTAGTAACCCATTTGTGCAGTTCCGCAATTCATCTATTGTTCGTGAAAGAGGTATGGAAAGAGAAACACGATGAACTTTTGGAAAAAAAAAATGTGCTGCCACAATTTATCAATAAAGTTCAACTAGCAATTTATGATCACTAATATCTTAATTAAAATGATAATTATTTTTGTGTTTTATGGAAATCGGTTATATAATAATCGAGTTAGAGGGCTTGTTTGGTCGTTGTTTTTTAAGTGTATGTCCTGTATACACAACTTTATATGTCTTATATTACAGTTTACTATAGTTACTATTACTTATAGTTACTATTCCCGTTTAAAAATATGGGATGATGATTATCTAGTAAAATGGCATGGTGTGAGGTCTTATGTTTTAATGATTGAATGTCCTGTCGTGTAGCAAGTGTTAATTTCAAACACATAAATTAACGCACAGCTAAACTAATAAAAAATCCACTGGATTCAATTAAAAATTATTTATTTAAAATATATATGTACAATTTCTTTGTGATTTATAAACTTTAAGCGTAATCTTCATAATCACCGCAGAATAAAACACTTCTGCTTTCAAGTCGTATCTTCGTTCCACATCGGAACGCACTCATAAACATCTCCCTAAAACCGGAGCTGTTTCCAAGAGAACCTCCTCTCTTGCTTCTTAACAACCGACTCCGCGCTTCTCTACGTGTACACTGTCTACTGGGGGAAAGGGCGAAAGTCTTCGGTCATTGCTCCAAAGTGACCAACCCCCTTCCCACTGCTGCGAACATTCTTCTATCTCAGATGGAAGAAACTTTCTCGGAGAAATACCTCTGCATCTTCAAGCCGTTGTTACAGCTCCTTCCCCCTAAAGAATTTTCATACTGTGCATACACCTATGAAAATGTAGATTTGAACCAGGTACTGAGCCCCTCATTCTTAACACACTAAATCTGAGAGGTCCCAACACCTAAATTCCAGTTGGAAGTGCTAAGGAAATACCTTAATAACTTTACCTTAATACTTTTACCTTTTGCTAATACCTTAATAACTTTACACACTTTAATTTTTCTCTATACAAGGTTCATACAGACGTACGCGTACTCAGTTTTGAAAGACTCATGATAATCCTAGATTTCACTTATGAATTTCCATAACAATTCAAATAATAAAAACATTTTCGTAATCAAATTTAATGTAACAGATGAGATATTTTTCTGAGTTCAACAACTGACACAGTGCGATCCTTGAAATTAAAGAATACTAAATTACACACAAAATATATACAAGTGATAAATAACCAAAAAAAAAAAAAAACAATAACTCGTAAATAAATATTATAATCAAATACTAGATCGGGAATCAAGTAAAGAAATTACACTATTCGGTTCTACTTAACCCGTCTGCATTCCCGTGAAATATTCCACACAGGGACGAGGGTCCTTTCCCGAAACCTCTTCCAAAATCATGGGGGACGTAAAATCGGACTGCCCTACCTCTATCACTCCTAATCCCAGTAGTCTCCTAATTTCCTCTCTTAAAATTTCGGTCTGCCTAGGTGACATTCTATAAGGTTTCGCCCTCACTGGCGCCTCATCTGTCAACTCGATATCCATCTCTACCAGATGGGTACGTCCAGAGTCTGAAGAAAAAACTTTCCTATTTCTCTCTATAACCTCCTTAAATAAACTTATTTGGCTATCTGTCATTTTTTTCTCTAACTCGCTGTTATACACAACTTCCCAGAAGTCAATTTGTGTGGGGTTTGGCAGGGGATAAGGGATCTCAGCATCTTCTTCCACCTCTTCCGCATCTATGTCAATCAGCAGATTAACAAATTCAGGCCGCTTGTAATAAGGTTTCAAAAGATTTACATGGTAGGTAGTCGCCTTATTGCGCCTCTCTGGCAAGTCAACTGTGTAATTTGTTTCCGAAATCACTCCAGTGACAGTTCCCGGCCCGACCCAATTTACGGCCATCTTATGAGGCTTTGATGTTGCCAAAACCAACACCTGGTCACCAACTTTGAATTTTCTAGTTACCGCATTCCGATCATACCATGTCTTCCTTTTGTCCTGACATTCCCCCATACGCCTAGTTGCAAAATCCTGACACCTTTTCAACCTATTCATCAAGTTCAAAATGTAATCTACCACATTTTGATCCGTGTTACCTTGACCCATCCATTCTCATAAACTAAAGTGTGCGGCATGCGTAAATTTTTTCCATGAACCAGCTCGACAGGACTAAACCCGGTACTTTCATGCGTCACAGTTCTTAGAGCAAACAACGCCATAGGCAAAACCCCTTCCCAGTCTCGACCTGACTCTAGACACAAGGCTTTAAGTACTTTCTTCAAAGTAGAATGCATCTTTTCTACGCTGTTCGACTCCGGATGGCAAACTGAGCTATGCGACACTTTAATACCAAATACATTAAAAAATTCTGATGTTAACTCGCTGGTGAAAGATCTTCCTAGGTCACTTTGCACCTCTCTCGCATAACCTGTCTTAGCAAATATCTGTACCAAAGCATCAATAACGGATGTGGAAGTGATGTTTTCCACCGGAATAGCATCAGGATATTTAGAAGCGAGGCAAATGGATGTAATTAAGTACTTGTTGTTTTTATTACTAGTTTGCAGGGGACCAACCGCGTCCAAATTTATTTTGGTAAAGCATTCCGAAATTATCGGTACTAACTTTAAAGGGGCCTTTCGCCTATCTCGATTGCTACCTACCTTTTGACATGTATCACAAGTCTTAACATAATTCTCAATATCGTGATAACAGTTTGGCCAAAAGTAACATCTCAGAACCCTATCCTTGGACTTAGTCGAACCCAAATGCCCTGACACCTGCTCATGACACAATGCTAGCACTTCTCTACGATAAACTTCCGGCACACATAACTGCACTTTATCATCACCTCTCCATGACTGCGATACCCCAACAAGCTTACCATCTCTAACACAAAATTCTTTTTCGTTAGGTTTACTGGCCTTCTCCCACAACTGCTTAAGTGAAGCGCAATTTATCTGCTCTTCCTTAAATTTCTCTGCGGATACCTTCTCCAAACCCGACTCTGCCTCTAACCTTTCCGGAATAACTAACCCATCTTCTTCCTCATCGTCACTAGACTCCCCTTCATCCGGTTCTCCATCCTCCGCACCAAATTCACTCTCAACTTGCACAGCGGACATTTCTCTCTCATGTTCACGCTTCTGACTGCGCGTCATTACAGAATTTACCGGTACAGGATTACCCCTCGACTCCTCAATAAGCTCAGCCGTTTTGTTTCCTAACAAATAATAACCTTGATCTAACTCGATAGGTTTCACAGCTGCCTTAGTGACCACCGTTCCAAAATCTCCTTTAATTGTAACTCTAGCCAATGGCAAACATTTACATTCATTATCCAGGGTTTGTTTAATCCAAGTGACTTCACCAGTTAAATCCTCATTATCAATCCAACTATGGTCACAAAGATCAATGCCAGCCCCAGTATCCCGTAAGTAATCCCGCTCTATCCCATTAATTTCTGCCTTTTTGAAATACGGTGCAAAACACTCTCCTAAACTAACATCTACAATCTACACCCAGGTGACTAACTACATCTCCAGAGTCTTTACGTTTTAAATCTGGGCAATCCGGTCTGATATGCCGCGCACGGTTACACTGGAAACAGACAATAGGTTTCCTTCTATCAAACTTATCTTTATTCCAAGAATTTCTACTCGCGTGATCCTTGTTATCAGCCCCTCCCGACTTTACTGCCTGTTCCCCTTTACTTTTAAAGTTATACTGACCGTTCCTGTCCCTACCAAATGACTTATTATTCCAAAATTTATTTTCCATTTTCTTAAAATTCCCTCTCACACTCTCATATTTATCGCATTTTTCTGCTAAATAGGACGCTGTCTTCATCTCATCCCATTCGTCTAAGAATTTCTCCTTAATTTCAAAAGGGACTCTACGTTTCACCTGCTCTGTGAGCATAAGTTCTTTGAGGGATTCGAAATCATTCATTTCAACCGTTTCCAACCAGTTATCCAAATACCCTCTCAACTCATACACAAGTTCAGACCAAAGTGCACCTGACTTCCTTTGATGGTTTTCAAATTTAGTTTTAAGAGCCCCAGCTCCTAATCTAAACCTTTTTAACAAAACGCTTTTGATGTGCTGATAGTCATCCCTTTTCTCTAGCGGTTCCTTTAAAATAATTTCCACGACATCTACAGGTAACAAGGGTATAAGTTGAGATACATATTTAGATTCCTCTAAATTCTCTTTTAACGCTTGACTCTCAAAAATCATAAAAAATAAAGTAATGTCAATGGATTTAGGGTCAAATTTTGGGACTAAATCTTTTAAACTTACTTTTTTATCTTTATTTTCTGCCATTACAGAAACCGTGGAAGCTACAGAGCTAGTATCCACATTGTATTGTAACTTCGCCTTCTCTAACTCCAATTGTCTACCTTTCTCTCTTTCTGCCAATTTATCTAACCTTTCTTCTCCGCTAATTTATCTGATCTTTCTTGCTCTGCTAATTTTTCCCTCTCCATTTATATCCCTTCCAACATATCTTTAGCCATTTGCTCCTCATAATCTGAGGCACCCAAAATTGCCTGAATTATCGCTACTTTTTTACTGTCCGCAGGTAATTCTGTATCAAAATTGACCGCGAGCAATAGCAGAACTGTTTTATTTTGTTTATTCAAGAAACTGGCCATAATTAAATACAGAAAATATCTCAACACAAAATACAAAAAAGCACAAAAATTTTCCCGAACACAATTAGCAATAAAAAAGCAAAGAAAATCAAGGATCTACTTTTTTTTTCAAAACTGAGTAACTCCCTAAATAAAATACCATAAATAATAAGATAAACCCGAAAAATACTCATAAAAATACTACACAGTAAAGAAAAGACTTAGTAGATTAATTTAAACAAAATTCCTTTAGGAATGTGAATTAAATTTAAAAATGATTTCAAAGTGATAATTTTCATAAATTCAATCTCCTAATTTAATGAATTCCCTTTAATTTAATGAATTACTACCTCTAAACAAATGCTTTCACACTGTAACACATATTGTTTAGTTGCATTAGCACTCTACATGTGCATAAAAAATAATTTAATCTTTATACTTATCACAAAAGAAAAAAACATACATAAAATAAATAACCCGCCACTTCTGCAATAAATATTCACCTGAGAACATTAGTACAATAACCAGACAATATAAAATAATTTACAAATATACCGTACGCATGAACCTTGAAGTAATAATAATAATAATAAACCCTTCTTCAAATTACTTAGCCCAACATTATTTCTACTAAATTTATGTACATGTATATATAACAATGGGACCTCCCAAAATTCAGCATGCACGAGAAATATAGAGGCTTACCGTTCAATGTTTGCGCTGGGGGGGGGTATCTATTCCTTTGCACATTCCAAGATCGGCAGATAAACACACAACGGAAACTGAGCACCACACCGGATATTTCTTGACAGTATCACCACACTTTATCCACGTCAAAAGAATAAAATCCTAGGATTTCTGCGAAGAAGGTTATTCTATACTGGATACACAGTTTCATCTTTACAGAGGACTCCAGAAAATACTAGTCCGGATCATTGACAGTTCTGAAACTCATAGAAGACAAAGATCTCCAACGACAAAGTTCTCTAACGAAATGCGTGCTTATACTTTAACTGCACGGCTTTCACACTTATTATTTTTTGCAGAAGGTGGCTAAGGATTCGTGGAACTAATTACTCTAGTTCCAACATCCCAACGAGCACTGCCACCATTTTATATAAGCTGTCGTGTAGCAAGTGTTAATGTCAAACACATAAATTCACGCACAGCTAAACTAATAAAAAATCCACTGGATTCAATTAAAAATTATTTAATTAAAAAAATATATATATGTACAATTTCTTTGTGATTTACAAACTTTAAGCGTGATCTTCATAATCACCGCAGAATAAAACACTTCTGCTTTCAAGTCGTATCTTCGTTCCACATCGGAACGCACTCATAAACATCTCCCTAAAACCGGAGCTGTTTCCAAGAGAACCTCCTCTCTTGCTTCTTAACAACCGACTCCGCGCTTCTCTACGTGTACACTGTCCACTGGGGGAAAGGGCGGAAGTCTTCGGTCATTGCTCCAAAGTGACCAACCCCCTCCTCACTGCTGCGAACATTCTTCTATCTCAGATGGAAGAAACTTTCTCGGAGAAATACCTCTGCATCTTCAAGCCGTTGTTACAGTCCCTTAATGATTTGTTAAAAAAATTCCAAGAAAATGTTTGCGAATTTCGTTTTAAAAAAAAAATTCGTTTACTAAAAAAAAATGCAAATTAAAAAAAAAATCACAATATCTATGTTAACAATGGCGGGTTTTCAAAGATATTTTAAAAAAGAAATAATAACATTTTTTAGACGAGCATCCAAAAGTAATATTAAACATTTTTTCTAAATGTTCTTTTCTAAATTATCAATGCCATTTATCATCTAGGCATTACGATGCACATGACAACAATATTTAGATTATTGTTGAATGTTTCATTAGTTCAAATTTTTTATTCATAGTTAAAAGACAATTTCCCTAGTTTTATTTTAATTGATAGTTTGTACGTGAAGCGAATTTAAAAAGAGTATATATGTGATCGACAATTGTGACCATTTCACATGAAGATTTCATTTTAAATAAACTGAGTTCTGTTTTTAAAAAAAGTAAATTTATAAAACAAATATTTCAAAAAACCTAATCACACCAGTGCTTCAATAACATTTTCTTTAAATGTTAAACGTGCTATATCATGAAAGAAGGAATGGCTTTAAAATGCAGTGATATTAAATATCTTCATCACAGAAAAAAGAAAGGGTTTTTTAATTTTCTTCTATCTTTTCAAGAAAAAGTACTGGATTTATGAAAAAAAAAATCGAATTCTAGTTTTCGGAGTATTTATACATTTTAGAATGTCTTGAAAACGATTTGACTGATTTTAGAAAACGTCTGTCTGTGAGTCAGTCTCCCAATTTGTCTCTATGGGACAAGAATTTTGTGGGCACTCAATTTCAAAACTAATGCACGGAATTTTATAAAACTTTAGATTCAATTAGACCTTTACATAAATTGGTGCTGATTAGTTTTTGGTGTAAATCGGCCAACAGATGGTGGTGCTAAGCTGCATTTTACAGGATTTAAACGATTTTAGCGATAATCACATCTCAAGAACTAATGCACGGAATTTCATCAAACTGCATATTCTGTTAGACCTAGAGGTAAGTTGGAGCAGATTAGGGTTTCATGTAAATCATATACCAGGTGGCGCTGCTAATCTGCATTTTTCACGATTTTAGATATAGTTATATCTCAAAAACTAATCCGCGGAATTTATTCAAATTTCATATTCTGTTGCATTTTCACATAAATAGATATTTATTAAGCTTGGGTATATACTGCCCAACAGGTGTAGCTTTTATGCCCTTAGCGTTAAGAATTTTAATTGCAGACATCTGAGAGGGTGGGTTGTGAAATTCAATAATTTGTTTAAAAAATGATATGCTTATATCTCTTTTTTACTTGCACACAATTCAACTAACCTATACTTTCGAACTCCTCATGATGGGCATAGATTGTCATTTCATTTTGGAACTGTGATGGACTTATATCAAGGTCTAACAGTATATGAAGTTTGATGAAATTCCGGGTACTAGTTCTTGAGATATGACTGTCGCTAAAATCGTGTAAATCCTGAGAAATGCAGCATAGCACGCCACCTGTTGGGCAATTTACGCCAAGACCTAGTTAGTATCGAATTTTGAAGTATTAACATATATGAGATAGAAGAAAGTTTCGGGATTGGCACATCCGACCATCCAAATTACAAATATCCTTTATAAAGTTATGTTAAAAAAAACGTAACAAGTACCCTTTTATCCTCGTGGATCCAAGAATTATGTTTTATTGTTACAAAAGTTATATTGTCTTTATTCTAGAAGATTGCCCCAAATGTTTATTTTAATTTATAAGTCATTATTAGGTTATAACATATTAATCATTATTGTTTATATCAATCTATACTAATATTATAAAGGAGTAACGATTGTTTTTTTTTGTTTGTTTGTAGGGGGTAATCTCTAGAACTACCGAAGCGATTTCAAAAGTGATGGTGGCAAATTGATGGTGACAACCCCTGCTCCAACATAGGCTATATTTTATGTCGGTGCCCCTATACCTCCAGGGGGAGTGCAGGAACGAAAAACGTTCTAAAATTTCGATTTTTTTTTTATACTGATGGAGTTAGAAACATGGAATTCGGCATGGTAGTTACTTATAAGATGTAAATGTTCTCTAAGAACAAATTCTAAAAAAATTCGAAATTTAAAAAGGTGAGATGAGCGAAAAGCGTTCTAAAAACATTCTAAATTACAATTTCTATGGAATCTCTGGAACTACAGAACCATTTTCAAAAGTGATGGTGCAAATTGATGGTGACAATCCTTGCTCCAAAATAGGCTATATTTTATGTCGGTGCCACTGCCCCAGGGGGGGGTGGAAGAGAGAAAAACGTTCTAAAATTTCGATTTTTTTTTTATACTGAAGGAGCTAGAAACATGAAATTTGGCATGGTAGTTACTTATAAGATGTAAATGCTCTCTAAGAACAAATTCTAAAAAATAATCGAAATTTAAAAGGGTAAGATGAGCGAAAAGCGTTCTAAAAATATTCTAAATTACAATTTCTATGGAATCTCTGGAACTACAGACCCATTTTCAAAATTGATGGTGACACTCCTTGCTCCAACATAGACTATATTTTTTGTCGGTGCCACTACCCCAGGTGGGTGCAAGAGTGAAAAACTTTCTAAAATTTCGATTTTTTTATGCTGGAGGAGCTAGAAAAATGAAATTTGGCACGGTAGTTTCTTATAAGATGTAATGCTCGCTAAGAACAAATTCTAAAAAAAAATCGAAATTTAAAAGCATGAGATGAGCAAAAAGCGTTCTAGAAACATTCTAAATTACAATTTCCATTTTCAAAAGTGATGGTGGCAAATTGATGGTAACAGTCCCTGCTGTAACATACGCTACATTGTATGTCGGTTCCACTACCACAGGAGTTGCAAAAGCGAAAAACGTTCGAAAATTTCGATTTTTTTTTTATACTGAAGGAACTAGAAACTTGAAATTTGGAATGGTAGTTATTTTTAAGATGTAAATGCTCTCTAAGAACAAATTCGAAAAAAGTTCGAAATTTTAAAGGATGAGATGAAAACGAAAAGCGTTCTAAAAACATTCTAAATTATAGTTTCTATGAAATCTCTGGAATTCTATAGAACCATTTTCAAACGTGATGGTGGCAAATTGATGATAACAGTACCTGCTGTAACATAGGCTATATTTTATATAGGTGCCACTACCACAGGAGGGTGCAAAAGCGAAAAACCGTTCTAAAATTTCGATTTTTGTATACTGAAGGAACTAGAAACTTGAAATTTGGAATGGTAAGTTACTTATAAGATGTAAATGCTCTCTAAGAACAGTTTCCAAAAAGTTCGAAATTTAAAAGGGTGAAATGAGCTAAATGTGTTCTAAAAATATTCTAAATTACAATTTCAATGGAATCGTTGAAACTACCTAACCGATTTTAAAAGTAATGCTCGCAAATTTATGGTGACAGTCTGTACTCTAACACAGGTTATATTTTATGTCAGTGTCACTACCCTCAGGGGGTTTCAAGAGCGAAGAACGTTCTAAAATTGCAATTTTTATTATACTGAAGAGATTAGAAACATGAAATTGGGCAAGATAGTAAATTATAAAATATACATGCTCTCTAAGGACAGTTTTTAAAAAATTTGAAAAGAGTGATATGAGGGAAATCTCTTCTAAAAACATTGTAAATTTCGATTTCTATGGAATTGTTAAGGACAGAAACTTGAAATTTAACATGGCTGGTACTTTTTAAGACACAAATGCACACACAGAACAGTTTTTTAAAATAAATCGAAATTTAAAAGGGTGAAAGAGGAAAAAAAAGTTCTAGATTACGATTTTTTATTATTTTTTTTTTACTAATAGGATTAGAAACTTCAAATTTGGCATGGCGGTTACTTTTAAGATACAAATGCTCGCTAACAATGGTTTGTAAAGAAATTCAAAATTTCAAACAGTGAAATGAGCAGAAAGCGTTTAAAAAGCATTCTAAATTGCAATTACTTTGGAATTGTTAGGGGTATAAACTTAAAATTTTACATGGCTGATGATTTGGTCGCACATTATTAAAATTTAAAATAGTGAAACGTGCGAGAAGCGTTCTAAAACCGTTCTAAATTACGATTTATTTGGAACTATTAAGGCTAGAAACTTAAAATTTCGCCTGGCTGTTACTCACATAAATGATCACCCAGAACAGTTTACTAAAAATGCGAAATGTAAAAGGACAGGAGAAAAAAAATGTACTAAAATTTCAATTTATGTGATATAGCTGGTATAGAAGCTTCGTATTTGGTATGGTGATTACTCTTAAAATGCAAATTCTCGCTAAGACTGGTTTCTAAAATAAAAAATCGAAATTTAACAGGCTGAAATGAGCAGAAAACGGTCTAAAAACGTTCTACATTATGATTTAATTGGATTTATTCGGGTTAGAAACTGGAAATTTAGTACAGTTGTAACTTTTAAGATGCAGACGCTCAGTATAAACAGTCTATTAAAAATTCGAAGTTTAAAGGTGTAAACTGAGCGGGAAACGTTATAAATTATGCTTTTTCCAAATTGTTAGCTATATAAACTTAGAATTTAACATGCCTGTTATTTTTTATAGATCAATGCTTCCACAGAACAGTTTTTAGAAAATTCGAAATTTAAAATAGTTGCAGAGGCAAAAAATATTTCAAAATTGCGATTTTAGTGATGCTGCTGACATAGGAAGTTGAAATTTGGCATGGTGGCTATTTTTAAGATTTCAGTGCTCGCTAAAAACGGTTTCCATAAAAAAAAAAATCGAATATTACTTTTAAATGCTAAAGGTGTAAAATTAACAACTATAATATAAATTAAAATAACTTTTATTAGTTGTTTTACATGTTTCGACTCTTCTGAGTCATTTTCAAAAACAAAATGAGAATATTCTAAAGCTGCACGGGCTTTGAAGTTATTATTTACATGTACTTTTTAAAAAATTACGCACGTTATCTATTATTTTTTACTTGATTGTTTATTTTCATATCTTTGAGCATGGAGTAATTCTAGCCACAGTTTCGGTAAATTGAAAGATGCCGCATCGTTACATATTGTATTTTTGCGCGTGAGTATCTCTATGGTTTCTCTTATTATGGATGGATAGTGTAGACTGGAGGGAAATATTATTTTACTTTCATTGAAATTTATTTGGATGGTTTCTTCTTGATATAATCTTGCTAGGGCTGTAGTTTTTCTATTGTATTTAATATCAGCTATATGCTCTTTTTTTCTGCAATTAAATTTCCTGCTGGTCATGCCTATGTAGTAATTCTTGGATCTTACTAATCTTGGATCTTACTTGGACAACTAATAAAAGTTATTTTAATTTATATTATAGTTGTTAATTTTACACCTTTAGCATTTAAAAGTAATATACTATTACAAGGTGTTATATTTTATTATATTGTTAAAAAAATCGAAATTTTAAAAAGTGAAATAAGCTGAAAAAGTTCTAAAAACCTTCTAAACAATGATTTATCTGAAATCGTTAGGGGTGTAAATTTAAATTTTACATGGCTGTTACGTTAGAGACACAAATGCAGAACAGTTTCTAAAATTTTTGGAAATTTTAATGTGAACAAGAACAGAAAAGTTTTAAAATTGCAATTTCTGTGATATAGTCATTACAGAAATTTGCTTAATTATTAATTTCTGAATTATCTGTGGAAGTAAAATTTCCTCTAATGAAAATATGCCAACGAATACCACTTGGCATTTTTCAAGAATTACGCGAGCAAAGCCGCGGGTTTTGCTAATCCATTATAAAATTTATTTACTGACAGAAAGCACTCATTCATGAGATATAAATAAAATCATTCTGGACATAAATAAAAACTTGCTAATCCAGAAGGGGGCAAACTGAAATATGAATATAATCACACAAAATACTGAATTTGGCTATGTACTTTAATTTAGACCAAATTTTCCTTTATAATAAACTTTTAACAAAAAAATGTTATGCATACAAAAATTATCTAGCTGATCTTATACAGATTCAAAATAATATTTTTCTACCTGTTCAGTTGTAAATCTGATACATTTTTTATTATAGACTAGATGGAACCCGTCAAAACTTGGCGGAAAAAATACTATAACAATATCAGTAAAAAACGCTTCTTTATTATTTAAGAAGGGTTGCGTATGAAACAGTCCTTCAAATATTTTATTTCGAAAGTTTTTTTCCCAATCAAATACAGTACTATTTCCGATCTAAACTCCAAACAAACAATCCGTAAACAACTGCATAATGCAAATCAGTTTGACATTGCCATATCCCTCACGGAAAGAAAAATTTTCATGGACCTATTAAGTATAATACAAATAGTATATTCCTACGTTTATCTCATATTCAGTAAATAAAACAATATAGTAAATAAAGCCCACTTATTTCTCCCACATATACCCCTTCTGTGATAATGTGACCGAATGAGCTCCTATGCGCATGTGCATTGCATCTGCCCAAAAGCACAATCGAAATTCGACGTTAAAAGAGTTTTAAAATGTCCTCTTTCATTGTTCGTTTCATATCCATATCTTCTACAACGTATCTATTGTTTTAAGCTAATCAATTTTTATGTAAAGATGAAGAATTTGTTTACAGTAATAAATCAATTTGCAGATGAGGGAGATTTTTAATGTTTTCAAGTGTAATTTATTTGTATGGTTTCTTTGGTTCCTTTACATAATTAGGATGATTATCCCTTTTCCATCACAGTAGGGAATATTTTCCCTCTTATACAGTTGGCAAATGGATCTTTAAAAAAATACAAAAATACAATTCCTAGCATATTCTGATATCTAATGGAACATGTACATCAACGAATTCAACATATCAATTTTATGTTCAAAATAAACTAAAAATAGTTTTTTTTTTTTTTTTTTTTTTTTTTTTTGACAGATTTTTGTTTAGCGCCAAAATGCTCTATCTTATGGATAAGCTGATCTTATGATTTATCACTGTTATTATTATTATTATTATTATTCACTTTTTATGATTGTTAGAGAAATCTATTTTCAATTGTGGCAACTTTCCCAGGGGCTATTTTACATTATTGAAGCAAACTGGTGGTCATTGATAAGATAGAATTAAAAAACTTTTCATGCTTGAAAATTATTTAAAAATTCGTTAAATTAAGTGGCAGTTTTCAAATGAATTTCAATCGAAAGCTTTTTTTTTTCTAATTGATGATGTAAGAATTGAAATTGTAAAATGTAGTAAAATGTAGTAAAAAAGGGAAAATTGCAGTATTTAGAAGTGATGTAAGCGCGATAAAAGCTAAAGCGATAGCGCCGTTTGTTGTCACAACCGTTGTTCATTTCTAAAAATTGCCACTGTATTTTGGTTGATGTCCAAAAGTAGAAAACCATTTTTTGACATCTAAAGAGAAATTCACAGTGAAAGAAGAAGAACTTTGCGCTAATAAAGAACTGTTAAATGAACTTATAATAAACCTACCAAAATAATTCCTATTAAATATTAGTCTTACATTGTGTAATCTAGCTAAAAATACAATCATTATTTCACGTTTTTTTTTCTACCATAACACTATTTTTAATAATTTTTAATTTCCTGAAATCCTTTACTTTTGGGATTTTTTTTATTAAAAAAGGAAATCTTCTAACCTATAATTTAAAAAAAAGTAATTGGTAACATTTAATCAAAGTATGCAATCAAGATGAAGCAATCAATGACGGCTCCATTTCTAATCTTTATAATTAAGAATGGAAAAATCAGTTAAAATTACGTCATGTTGACACAATCATATACATTTTTCTCTTTAGTTTTATCAGTGTTAAAATGCATTTCAAACTAAGCATAACGTCATTTTCCCCGGCGCAAATTTTCACAAGTTCTTTATATACGTTACTTTAATGCTTAAACACCATGCATACAAATAAAAATATATTTTGTATTTAATTGTAATGAAAAAAATGGCATCAACAAAGTTATAATGCATAATGATAAAATAAACCCAATGGACAATATTCTCGTGACGTCACAATAAATATGATTTTTTATTCACTTATAAAACACGCGGATAAATATTTTTACCGAAATTGAACTTGCAAATTAAAAAATTCAGCCTCAAACCACGTGCTTTTAATATTTTCTCTGTTATCTTCGCAACCACATAGTTCAAGGAATAAGCTCTGTGCCTCGCAACAGTGGGCGTTATCAGATTGTCGACTTTATGACGTCATTAGCAGAAGTAAAAGTTTAATTGAAAATTACAGCTAATTAATTAAATTTTCGAACAAACGAATGCACGATAACAAATCTGTGTCCAAATATCTTTCATTTAAAAAAAGAATGGTGTAATTTGATGCAGTAGTTTGTTCTCACGAATTGTCGAAAGAAACCGCTTAGAGTTTTAAATATATAGATATTCGATAGCTGTTGATTATATTTTTGTGAAGCCAGGGGGTTGCCCCCCCCTCTCCCCTCTGACCCTCATGAGTCTAAAAACAAATTTTAAAATGTCAATCACAAAGGTTAGCAATCTTAAATATGAATATAGTCGCACAAAATACTGAATTTGGCTATGCCTTTTAATTTAAATCGAACTTTTCTTTGTAATAAACCCTTAACAAAAAATGTTATACATACAAAAATTATCCATCTGTTCTTATACAGAGTCAAATTGATATTTTTTTTACCTGTTTAGTTATAAATCTGATACATTTATTATTATAGTTGGTCGTTAGCTGTTGATTATATTTATGTGAAGCCAGGGGAGTGCCCTTCTCTGACCTTACATACAAAATTTATAAGCTTTATGTAAGCAATTTTTACAGCACAATTAATAAATTTGCACTTTAATATTAAGTACTATGTTTATGAGGCTCACAATATCTTTTCGGAGGCAATTTGACTTTTAACTTTTAATTAATGAGCCGTTTTACTGATTGACCATTTTTTAGCATCTGCTAAACCACCAAAACCTATAAAATACAGGTTTTAGATTTTGGTTTGAGAATTTTTGCGATTTTAGAAAATTGTAGAAACAAAATAGATGTAGACAAAACAAAATAATAACATATTTTAGGAAATTATAACTGGTGTAGTAAAAACTAATGACAATGCGTAATAACACAAATTTAAATGCGATAAGATTTGAAAAACCTGTATAAAGGAAAAAATTTGCATAAATAAAATAAAAATTATAAATTATCTTTTAAAAATGGTAAAATTAATCACGTGTTTTAGGACAAGCAGAGTCTTATTTTATTTTTTAAATCGCACAAATGTTTCTTATTTCCAAAGCATTTCACAATACATAACACAAAATACAAAACTACAATACGTTTCTCCTTCTCCGTTTCTCCCTAAGAATTGGTTTCTCCCCACCAACGAAAGCGCCAAGAGCAGCAAACACAAACCCGCCAAACCCTTCCCAAGTTTTGTTGGTTTGTAATGTAGCGACCGACGGTGTACTCTATCCTGTAACTCTTAATTGTGCAGATTTTGCTGGTTAAATTTCACATCTGTTACTTACCCTTTTTTCTCTTCTCATTAAAATATATTCTTGTTGTAATTAAATGGCATATTGAATCGATACCCGGTGCTCATGCAAAGCACTTTCATTATAAATTTTCATTATCTGGAGGCACGGCAGTGCCTCCGCCAAGTCGAGAGAGGACAGCCGTAAGCATACTTTCCTGGAAGCAACTCAGGGCACTTTTGACCCCCCCCATATCTCCGCGCTGGAGTATCCCAAAAATTTTAAACTTCAATTATAGAGAGTATTTGGCCCACAGGACCAAAATTTAAAATTACAACTTTCTGTCTTTTCTAGTTCAGGCGATATATGAACTCAAACATTCGATTTTTTGTCACTTCTTACTCACTCGTTCACGCGTCATCAAAAAGATTGGGTAGATCCCGTAGCCCCAGAAACTTGACATTTGGAAAAAAGGTAGTGTTTAGGATACAAAGAAAGGAAAAATTATAAAATCCAGAAAATTCGAACAAAAAACATTCGAAAATTCAACAAATTCCATCAAAATTGAAAATTGAAAATAATACGATCTTGTAGTCTTGGAAACTTAAGATTTGGTGTGAAGGTAGTGTTTAACATCCAGAAAAAGAAAACATCAAAAACACCAAAAAAATCGAAAGCAAAATTGAAAAAATCGAAGAAATTGAAAAAAACCGAAAATTTGAAGACAATCCGATTTTGTTGCGCTAGAAAATTCAAATTAGGAATAAAGGTAGTATTTAGGATACAGAAAAAGGAAAATTTAAAAAATCCAGAAAATTCGAAAAAAAAAATAAAAAAATTCGAAAAAAATTGAAAAAATGAAAATAATTTCATACGATAACGCTCGTATTTATAAATTAATTTGGATGAAACTAATTGTGTGTATTAAGCTCACCAATGCCTCGACCGAATTCGTTGGCCAGCTTGGTCCGCCATCTTGTTTCAAGATTGCGGCCACGGAAAAATTTAAAACTAAAATAAATATACAAAAAAGTTAAAAAATCAAGTTTATTTTTTAATTAGGTGTTAGGACTTGATACAAGGATTCCAGAGCATTTTTTGTTTTACCTCTATCTTAAAAATTGGCTGAGATAGAGCAGTTTAAAATTCTAGGGTGGCTGACATTTTGAAACAAAACAGCACATTACAAAAAACCAACGATAAATTTATGGTCAATAATGGTCAAGCAGGTGCAATCCCGAATGAATACTCCGTGTTATTATAACTGTAACTTTGACTTCGAAATTTTGATACGTTATGCATTTTCTATTTGTTGATATTTTTGAACTATGAATATGATTTACGCTAAGTGAAATGTTGTTGTTGAAGAGGGATTTTCCATGTAAATCCGAAACGTCCAATTTTAATATGTTTTTAACGTTTTATGAAAGTGTATTGTAATGTCTGTAATTTTAATGATTTTAATATAAATTTATAAGTTTTAGTGAACGCGATTTCTCGCAAATTATTTTCTTTCATTGTTGTAATCATTTTCCCAATCATACGCATAAAACTATATATTCATATCCATTAGCGCCAAATTCTCGCCAAACTTGGCGACAATTGAAGAAATTTCGCCAAATTTGGCGACAAAAATAAGTCTTCATAAATGAAGCCAACTTGGCTATAGCTCAATAATTTGGCGAATTTCTTATTCAAATTCAGTGTAAACGAATCTTTTGTAAACGGTTTCTTTGCATTTTAACTTGCTGTTTTCGAGTAACATTAGCTAAAATTTTAAAACGAAGATATAGGAAAGCTACCTTTTCCTGCCGGTACAGGCCGGAGGACTTTTTTATGAGTTGTCGGATGCAATCTATGTTTTGCATTAAATAAAGTAAAACATTGAAAAACAAATCCCACAGGATGGGGATAGTTTGTTTTAGATAGATTTTAAGATAATTGTCCTATTAGCTAGTACACCTTCCGTTATTGTTTTGTGTTATTTTCCCCGGATTATGCTTTTCTTTTCTTTTGTTTACGAATTTTGTAATAGAAAAGTTCCGCTAAGACTGGCTACGTTATAGACCTTTTTTTTTATAGACAGGTTCATTTTCTTTCACAGGCTTTACTCTATTTAATTTATATATGAAATATTTGTTGTTAAAAGATGTTGGTCGCACAAAAATTTTCACATCTCTCCCTCCCTCCAGACATTACTGATTGGTTATGACTTGATAGTCCTTTCTAAATAAAATCATGGTGATTCTAAGATTCTCTTGATTTATCTCTAAATTGAACATAAACGATCCTAAGGAAACGGATCAATGAATTACTATACTGGCATGAGGAAATTTAGTTGCAGAAAAATGGAGCATATAGCTAACATTAAGTCTAATAGGAAAACCACAGCCTTGGCAAGATCTGGAGGCACGGCAGTGCCGCCGCCAAGTCAAGAGAGGACAGCCGTAAGCATACTTTTCTGGAAGCAACTCAGGGCACTTTTGACCCCCCCCCCCCATGTCTCCGCGCTGGAGTATCCCAAAAATTTGAAACTTCGTTTTTCTAGAGTATTTGGCACACAGGACCAAAATTTAAAATTACAACTTTCTGTCTTTTCTAGTTCAGTCGATATATGAACTCAAACATTCGATTTTTTGTCACTCACTCACTCACTCGTTCACGCATCAAAAAGATTAGGTAGATCCCGTAGCCCTAGAAACTTGACATTCGGAAAAAAGGTAGTGTATAGGATACAGAGAATGGAAAAATTATAAAATCCGGAAAATTCGAAAAAAAAAAACATTCGAAAATTCAACAAATTCCATCAAAATTGAAAATTGAAAATAATACGATCTTGTAGTCTTAGAAACTTAAGATTCGGTGTGAAGGTAGTGTTTAGTATCCAGAAAAAGAAAACATCAAAAACACCAAAAAAAATCGAAAGCAAAATTGAAAAAATCGAAAAATCGAAAAAAACGAAAAATTTTAAATAATTCGGTTTTGTTGCGCTAGAAACTTGGAATTCGGAATAAAGGTAATATTTAGGATGCAAAATAAGGAAAAATTAAAAATTCGGGAAAATTCGAAAAAAAAATTCAAAAATTCGAAAAAAAATTGAAAAAATTAAAATAATTTGATTTTTTAGCCTTAGAAACTTAAAATTCGCAGTAAAGATAGTGTTTAGGATTCAGAATACGTTAAAATAAAAAACGCAATAAAATTCGAAAATAAAATCAGAAAATCGAAAAAATCGAAAAAATCGAAAAATAAGGAAAATTTGAAAATAATTCGATTTCATAGCGCTAGAAACTTGAAATTTGGAATAAAGGTAATATTTAAGATACTAAATAAGGAAAATTTTAAAAATATGGATAATTCAAAAAATACCCATAAATTAGTGCAGACGATATATGAACTCAAAGTTTCGATTTTCTGTCACTCACACACTCACTCACTCTCGCGTCATCAAAAAGATTGGGTAGATCACGCAGCCACAGAAACTTAAAATTTGGAATAAAGCTAGTGTTTCGTATACAAAGAAAGGAAAAATTATAAAATCCGGAAAATTAAAAAAAAAACATTCGAAAATTAAAAAAAAATCGAACAAAATTGAAAATTGAAAATAACACTATCTTGTAGTCTTAAAAACTTAAAATTTGGTGTGAAAGTAGTGTTTAGAATTCAGAAAAAGAAAACATCAAAAACACACAAAAAAAAAAAAAACTGTAAATAAAATCGAAAAATCGAAACAAATCGAAAAATTTCAAATAATCCAATTTTGTTACGTTAGAAACTTGGAATTCAGAATAAAGGTAGTATTTAGGAAGCAAAATAAGGAAAAATTATAAAATCCAGAAAATTAAAAAAAAAAATCAAAAATTCGAAAAAATCGAAAAAAAATTGAAAAATATTAAAATAATTTGATCTTTTGGCCTTAGAAACTTAAAATTCGCGGTAAAGATAGTGTTCAGGATTCAGAATAAGTTAAACTAAAAACGCAATAAAATTCGAAAATAAAGTAAAAAAACCGAAAGAAATCGAAAAATAAGGAAATTTTGAAAATAATTTTCATAGCGCTAGAAACTTCAAATTTAGAATAAAGGTAATATTTAAGATACTAAATAAGGAAACATTAAAAAATATGGATAATTTAAAAAAAATCGAAAATTTAAAAAAAAAGTAGAAAGAAAGAAAGAAAAAGAGAGAAATTGAACATAATATGATCTCGTAGTCTTAGAAACTGAAAATTTGGTGTAAAGGTAGTGTTTAGAATTCAGAAAAATAAAAAAATAAAAACACAACAAAAATTGAAAATAAAATAAAAAAATCGAAAAAAAAAATTGAAAATAATTTGATTTTGTAAAGCTAGAAACATAAAATTTGGAATAAAGGTAGTATTTAGCATACAAAATAAATAAATAAATAAATAAATAAAAAATCTGTAAAATTCGAAAAAAAAATCGAAAATTCGAAAAATTGAAAAAAAATCGATTTTGTAGCTTTAAAACTTAAAATTCGGCGTAAACTTATTGTTTAGGATACAGAAAAAGGAAAAAATAAAACACAATAAATTCGAAAATAGAATAAAAACTCGAAAAAGATCGGAAATTTCAAAATAATTCGATTTTGTAGCGCTAGAAACTTGAAATTTGTAATAAAGGATACAAAATAAGAAAAAAATAATAAATCCAAAAAATTATAAAAAAAAAATCGAAAAAATCAAAAATTGAAAATAATTTTATCTTGTAGTCTTAGAAGCTTAAAACTTGGTGTAAAGGTAGTATTTACTATTCAATAAAAGGCACAATTAAAAAATTCGTTAAATTCGAAAATAAAATCGAAATATCTTTAAAAAATCGAAAATTCGAAAACAATTTGATTTTGTACTGCTACAAACATTAGTTTTAAGATAATTGTCTTATTAGCTAGTACAACGCCCCTAACTGTTTTATGTTATTTTCCCCGGATTATGGTTTTCTTTTCTTTCGTTTACGAATTTCGTTATAGGAAAGTTCCACTATAGACAGGCTACGTTATAGGCGATTTCTTTATAGACAGGTTTGTTTTCTTTCACAGGTTCTCTATTTACTTCGCATATGAAATATGGATTGTTAAATGATGTTAGCCCCATAAAAATTTTCACAGCTCCCCCTACCCTCCCGACATTACTGGCTGGTTATTGTTTGATAGTTCTTTCTAAATAAAATCATGGTGACTCTAAGATTAACTTGATTTATCTCTAAATTGAACCTAAATGATCCTAAGAAGACGGATCAAATAATTACTATATTGGCATGACAAAAGGTGAAAAATTCGAAAACAATGTGATTTTGTACTGCTAGAAACATTAGTTTACTTAGGTCATGTTTACTTACATCAGGTAACTTAGAATTAAAATCGAAAAATCAATAAATTTATAAAAAGTCGAAAATTTGAAAATAATTCGATTTTGTAGTCCTAGAAGCTTGACATTTGGCAGAAAGGCAGGGTTTAGTACACAAAGTAAGGGAAAATTAAAAAATCCGTAAATAATAAAAAAAAAGACTAAAAAAACGAAAAAAAAAAACCATCGAAAAAAGGAATATAGTTTGATTTATTGGAAATTTCCGGAAATTTTAATTTTGGCTTTCTTTTTATACTAAAAAGTTCTTTTATGTTAAATATCAAGTATCTAGTGCTGCGAGTAATATCTCAGATGAATAGCACCTATCCTAGAAACAATTGAGAGTACTTTTGACACTCCCCCTCCCATAACTTAGTGCTTACCTAGGAACCTGAAATCTTTTTTATCTACTGTACTTTGCAAACGAAACTAAAGCTTCAAATTTTTGATACCTGTAAATAATAGGGACAGAGTGTGGGCTTAGCGAAAATCAGTGGATGATCTCCAAAAAGAACCCAAAATCAAGAAAAAGAGGATTACTTACAAAAAGAAGTGAAATCTCATCAAAAAGTCACCTGTAAAAAATGCAGCCAAGTCTCGTAACTCATTTACCGTAAAAAGTACTGAGATCGTATAAAGCCAAGTTTAACTGTCTTATTAACTCTGAAATTTTCATTCACAAATCACTCCTAGTCTCTACATCTTTAGTTAATTATCATTTTGTGACTTGGCAATTACGCAGCACAGGGAAGTTATTACTCCTTACTATGTTATGGGATGGGATGGGATAATTTAATTAACGCAAATTATATACGCACAGGGAAGTTATTACACTTTAATATGTTATAGTATTATTTGATTAAGACTAACTATATACATCACATTCTCGTGCTACGTAATTGCCAAGTCACAAAATAATAATTAACTAAAGATGTAGAGACTAGGAGTGATTTGTGAATGAAAATTTCAGAGTTAATAAGATAGTTAAACTTGGCTTTATACGATCTCAGTACTTTTTACGGTAAATGAGTTACGAGACTTGGCTGCATTTTTTACAGGTGACTTTTTGATGAGATTTTATTATTCAGGAATATTTATAATCTTCCTTACTTTATTATTACCTCTATGTATCGAAATATTTAAATGGATTCCAGACCGAAGGTAAATTTAAAATACGGGGGTTAGTATTTCCAAAATAATTATTAAAAAACAATCAAAATTTCATTTAAACCGAATTAAATTGACGATACTTTAATTTTTTATACTGTTTAAAGAAATTTTTTAGACATTCTAAATAAAGTATAAATAGCACAAGAATTTTTTTTTTTTTTTTTTTTTTTTTAATTACAAATAATTTATTTTTCTAAAAACATTAAAACGGATATTTAAAATTTATTTAAGGGGACAAAAATGAAAAGTCCTTCCGGCCTGTACCGGGAGGAAAAGGTAGCTTTCCTATATCTTCGTTTTAAAATTTTAGCTAATGTTACACGAAAACAGCAACTTAAAATGCAAATAAAACGTTTACAAAAGATTCGTTAATACTGAATTTGAATAAGAAATTCGCCAAATTATTGAGCAATAGCCAAATTGGCTTCATTTATGAAAACTTATTTTGGTCGCCAAATTTGGCGATATTTCGCCAAATGTCGCCAAGTTTGGCGAGAATTTGGCGCTAACGGATATGAATATATAGTTTTATGCGTTTGATTGGGAAAATTATTACAACAATGAAAATTTTTGTAATGTGCTGTCTTGTTTCAAAATGTCAGCCCCCCTAGAATTTCAAACTGTTCTGTCTCAGCCGTTTTTTAAGATAGAGGTAAAACAAAAAATGCTCTGGAATCCTCGTTTCAATGCCTAACACTGAATTAAAAAATAAATTTGAATTTTTAACTTTTTTGTATATTTATTTTAGTTTTAAATTTTTAATTGGCCGCCATCTTGAAACAAAATGGCGGACCAAGCTGTCCAACGAACTCGGTCGAGACATTGGTGATCTTAATACACACAATTAGTTTCATCAAAATTGATTCATAAATACGAGCGTTATCGTATGACATAGGTCAGATATATATATATATATATATATGGAGATATATATATATATATATATATATATATATATATATATATATATATATATATATATATATATATATATATATATATATATATATATATATATATATATATATATATATATATAAATCAACATTTGAACGGAGGGTGGTTTTGGGGTCTGGGGGTCATGATCGGTGAAAATATATCGAAATTTTCCGGAACTGCTTTCCTCCGAACGGCTGCAATAGGTAGCTTTATACTTTTTTGTATTGAAAGCTACCTAACAGTAAGTTAACAATCAACGTTTATTTCAGAAGGGTTTCACTTTTAGAAGGAAAAAGATAATAAAAACTATTTGTTTTTTTGTATACTAATAATATCTGAAATTCCCATGCATGTAAGGATAGAAATGTTGTCATGTGTCAAAACCAAGTGCAAAAAATAGAAGAAAAGTCTACATATTTAAAAATATATTCATATAGCGTTTGACGTAATTTATTTTCCAGAAATTATTTATAATATGTAATTCAAATAAAAGACGTTGGGGAAAAAACGTTGAAGAAAGTACGTAGGAAAAAAAATTATTAAATAATTACTTAGTAAATAATTAATAATTACTTAGTAATAATTTACTAATAATTACTTAGTAATTATTATTTTATTACTAAGTTCAGGGTTCGTACGCTTCCTGGAATTTTGCGACCAGGAAATTCTTCGGTACCAGTATTTTCTTACAGAAAATCTCTCCTTAAAAGAAGGCGAAGTTTCTCGAATTCAACCTAGATTTCTTTTTCTATAAAAAAAAAATACTGGTAAGACTCCTAGAAAATTCCCTGATCCGTACGAACCCTGTAAGTTTTAGTACAACTGAAAACAACCTACTCTTTCTCTTTTTCAAAATAATCAGCAGAATCCAAAAATGTTACAATGCACAAGACACATAAACTTCCGACATTTACTTTATTGTGCGAAGAATCCTTTTCCCCCCACTTCTTGACATTCGACCTGTGTGGTGTCAAAGATCAGCTCTGGTCCTTCTGCTGCCTTGATTTATATCTTAGCCGGGGATGACATTTTCAGCTTATTTTTAAAATATCTAGAGTTTAAATAAGCTTAAACGAATTTTTTTAATTTATATGAATACATGAGAGCATGCACTTTCTTTCTGCCTTTTCCAATTTTGAAAACTCCAAATAGTTTTAGAGTTATTTAGTGTTATTCACATCTCACTGACTTCTTAAGACTTTAACACTAAATAAAAAAACTAGTCGTTGGGGGCCACCGTAATACTTACCCATCATGGATATGCATAATGTAAAATATTAAAATAAAAATGTGTAAACTACTTATAAAATGCATTGCAATTCAAATAAAATCGTGGCTTGATGACGTCATAAAAAAGGCTCGATTACTGAATTGCTTGAAAGAGGTTTTTCCTTATAACTCCAAAAATAATAATCCTATTAACTAGCGGTTTATTGCATCTGATTAAGCGTCAAATTTCCAATTAAAATATATCTTTAAAGTCAAATTTGGATAAAATACAGGGTCATGAAAAATCGAAGAGTGTGGAAAATAGGATTCCAAATATCTCGGCAACTAATTATCCGATCGACTTCATGCTTTATGCAAAATTTATTTTTTTATTGTCTTTTATATTCATTTCTTAAAATAAACAATTTCGAAAATTTTTATATACCTTTTATCAGAACGAATATTTCGAGAGTCCGAAAAAAATAGTTCCGGTTAATCGAGGTTATTGAAATAAAATAGGCTTCTTCCCATTATTACATACTAAGTACATACCAAAATGCAAGTCTCTATCTCAATTTTTTCGGGAGATAGAGCGTTTACAGACACACACAGACACACAGACGGACGGCAAAAATTTTTTTCTAAAAATATGTTTTTCGGAATCTCCAGTGTCTGAAACGTGTAAATCCGTCAAAAAAAAATTTTCGATTTTCAAAACGATTACAAGACTTACCCTATACTACGTATGATGGGTAAGTAATAAGTATATAATTTAGAAATAAGAGACAGGCTTCAAGAATAAAAAAAATAATAATATTAATTTCCTGATGAGATATTTTATAAATACGAATGCACTCTGTGAGTATTTCTTTACCATGGGAGGAGGAAAACTCAAATCTTACTGATGCACAGCCTTAAGGGGAGTTTTTCCTCCTTTTGTAAATCGCAGGCGAGTAGTGCGACTTCTTGTGTTAAAAGGCAGAAGATCCTCTACATAGCCTTTTTACTACAGACTTCTTCCGCTGCCGGCTGATCAGAAAATAGTTCTCCCTCCCCTTTCGCGATCTCGAAAGTTTACTGCTAAAAGTAAACATTAGGTCTACATTCTTCTTTCTAGTATTTTTACCAAGAGTGTATTGTTGGAGAGATGAGACATGTATCCACTGTACGTTAATGGGAGCTGGTGCACGTTAAATCTGTTCGTGGCTCTAATGTCCTCCAAGTTCTATATAAGCGTTACCTCTGGAGGTGCTAATCCAGATGCAGGTCTCTCATCTGGAATTGGTTCAAAATTAGGAGACTAGTTTCACAGTTACATGGATCATGTCAGCTATATAGAAATAAAAAGCTGCAAAACCGGGCCCTTGGACCAAACCAACAACAACCCATTGGGCCAATGGTTTAGCCAGTTAACGACAAAAGTACTTATTTTAAAATGCAAATTGTTAATTATTTAACAACCTTTCATGGGCCCAATGGATGGGTAGCCAAGTCAATTAGCACAATAAAAGTAAATTAATTTCAATAAGGTAGTTAAAGTATAATTCAGAATAAGTTCAGTTGAAAATGTTACTAACATTCTTCTCTTCCAGGTTCCCCTTGCAGTTCCTCGTGTTGCCGGTGAGGACGGGCCAATGGCCGGCCCCAACTCGTAGCACAAGGCGTTTTTTTTAGCAGCAGTTTTTTTTTTCATTTTATTTTTGACTGTTCGCCTCTTTATTAGGTGCAAATGGAAATTGTCCGCACAAGCTATCGGACCCGCTCCAATGGGACAGCCCACGAAGCCAGTTTTTACCAGGTGGGGTACGGTAGAAAGGCGCAGTCCCGTCAGCCCTCGCAGCGTTTTTGTCTGTCTTGCTATTCGGCCCTAAAATTTTCCTTGCTGGTACGACTTAGCTATTGGCAAAAAAAAAATAATAATAATAATAATAATAATAATAATAAATAAAATAATAATTAAAATATTTTTTTTAATTTCAGTGGTTTTAATTGTCTTTCCTCAAAATTCTCCTCCCTTTTTCAAGCTAAGTTGAGTACCAAAGTTTCGGCACTAAATTGTCCAGCCCCATTCCAACTATCATGACGAGTATGTGGCGTGCGGCAACAGATCTCAGAATACTGAAACCTAGGAGTGATCAACCCAGTAAATTCCGGACTTTATTGGTCAGCTGTCCTGGCTACTTGTCATTGTGGATCGCCCCATGAGGCGATCAGGCGATTTTCGCCCCACTCTCCAGGCACTCAAACCCGTCAAACTGGGTCGAATCCCGGGAGGTAGGGTAGGGGCCTGGTCAGCGGTCTCCGAGACATGTATCGACATTGGACCTAATAGAATAGTATGATAGGAGCATCAAGCAAGGAGAAAAAAAAGAAAGATACCGTTTTTTTTTTTTTTTTAAGAAAATGCAGAAAGAAGGAACATTTTAGCTAAATTAGGACAGTAACTAGATGGGGGCTAATTATTTTTGAGACAATCGATGTCTTCGAAGTCCACTCATCTTCTTTTTGTGAAGAGATTGTTTTACTGGCAATTTCTGACTTATAGTTTTACTAGCAGTAATATTATGTACAGTTGTGTATTTCCGATGAGAATACGGTATTTTAAAATTTCATTAAATTAATTATCAAGTAAATATATCAATTATAATTAAAATACATAATAACTCTATTTAACAATAGAAAAGAATAAAGCTACGAAAAGACGATAACGTAGGATTGAACGTGCTTATTTCAACAATATAATGCATCAAAGAATTTCATATTTTGAAGAAATATATGGTGGAAGGTTGCAACAAAAACTGATTATAATAATGAGTTATAAAATATATTAAATATTAAAAAGTAGAAAAAAATATTTTTTTGAGTTAGCTTTTAATTAAAAGTGGAAAAACAATTATTTTTTTTATCAAGACAAAAATATTGAGAATCTGAAAGGAATATGATAAAAAATTAAACCACAATGAAAATAAGTAGAAAGCAGGCACGGATCCACGAGAGCGGGGGGGGGCGATTACCCCCCACCCCCCTAAAATTGTTTGTACTCACCTGTTTTTATAATATATCATTGTTATAATGAAAAGCAATTACAGTTTTTTTTTCCCTTTCATGGACGTATTTTGCGAAATGTTTAAGAAAAGATAACATGACAAAGTCAAAATATGTCATTCTGTTTTCCAATTGTCAATATCATAGTGCGGTATTTTCAGAGCCTAATAGATTCTTGAAAGATCCATAAATCACCAATAACCCTCCTAAAGAACTGCCTCCTCCCCAATGAATTAAATCCTTTTTCCTTGCTTAGAAAAATCATTTCCGGGAACATGTAGGGGAGTGTAAAATGCTTAGTTTACACACATAAATTCATATTAGTTAGAAGATATTTTGTATTGACATTTTCTTTTCTTAATACTATGTGCTTAATCTTACCCTTGTCCTCTTTCAGCTAAGCTTTTGTTTGGGACAGGGTTTCGTTCTGAGACAAAATCCAAATACAGTAAAACGTAACCAGTCTGTAATAGAATTCTGTCTTAAACATAAATGTTTCATGATCCTAACTGATGGAATGCCATACAAGTATACCTGCTAAAATAGAGGGGGGGGGGGGGGGGTCGGTTCCTAATGATTCCGTTTTCGCAGGTTTTACTATCATGTTTAACAACCAATATAAAGATAAAAATACAGTCACATAGATTAAGATTGCAACTAAATAGATTATGAGTATGAAGCTTGGAGCGCTCCTTCTTTATGAAAAACCACAGCAGCAAAGTAAGGTGCTGCTCTTGTTTCTCAGTATCTTTTATATTTTATTTTGCACTGCTAAGGTAATCCTTGAATTTTTTAGATATTTTCGCATTTTCGTTTTAGATATTTTTAATTGTTTTTACACATCACAACACTACAACAGTTTTTGTACTTATCCGTTTTTAATAGATATTTTAAGTCCTAAATACTCTCTTTGCATGCGCCAATGTAACTACAGTACAACCTGCTATAAATCACTAGGGAAAAAAATTCAATTGTAAATAGGTTTTTGTCTTAGCAGGTATAGTCACATGCTATTCCTTTTGCCGGAACCATGAAATATTTCCGGTTAAGGTAGGATTCCCTTATACACAATTTCCGTTTTCGCAGATTTTATTGTATTTCGAAAAATAATATTAGCTCTATGGAATTAGCTTCAGCATACATTTTCTACTTTTGAAGAACTAAAATTATATTTGAAGAATACAAATGTTTTCGTAAAAACTATTTGTTGTAAATATTAACCTCATAATAAATATTCAATTCAGTCAAATTTTTGAACACATTAAATTCTATTTTTAAAATATATATATATCAACTGTCGGAAATTAATCTTTTAAAATATTCGTATTCTTCACGAAATTATGATATAAACTATAAGGAGTAGACAGAAAATAACTAAGATTAAAAATTAAAAGAAATACATAATCTGATTAGTTCATTAAAAATTGAAATATTTCATCACTCTGAGTTTGTTTAATGACAGGATTGAAAATTTCTGATTCTCGTCACTGTCATACTGCCGCGAAATAAACAAAAATTTCAATATTTACATTTCCGGCCATGAAAGCAGAACCAAAACCTGAGCGTTGAGCTCCGTTACAGCGCCTAGAATACATAGTGTGGAAACCGGCTATCCTTGTAATGCTTTAAAAAGTGCTAAAAAGTTGTAGCCTATAAATGTGCAGTGGTGCTCCTAGGATAATATTGCAACCAGAGACAAAACAATGCATATCACGTTTTTTAGCCATGCTTTCATAATTTAAACAAATAAAACTTGTGAAAATCATTAAGTCAGAGGAGAAAAGGATATAATTTAAGTATTTAACCTTCCTACCCTGAATGGGTCTAATCGACCCGTTTGAATAATTGATTTCATTCGATTCGAATTAGAAAATTTTTCATAAAGTAAGTTAAATAAAAGAGCGTCATAACTGAGTAAAATAAGTATGTTAAATAGTTTTAAATAAGAATTCTGGTGTTAAATGTTTTTATCAAGGTTGAGTAAAATTTTAACAGGGTAGGAAGGTTAAAATACTTACCACCAGCCGAAACATTCTAATACAATGTTTACGTTGAGAAGATGGCGCTGCGATCCCATCGTAATCTTTTCAGCAACGTTGTACATTTATTGGATTCAATTTTTTAGTACTATTTTGTAGCAGATTTCCACACTATTTATTCTAGGCGCTGTAGCTCCGTTCCCCGCCCACTTTAGTTCTAATCGCAACCATTGCAACTACAGTGGCGCTACTTTGCGCCGCCTCCTAACACGGGAATGTCTTCACTTTATTATATATGCAACTTTGTCTTCCTCTCTGTTTTACTTCTGTTTGTTGGGCTTCTTCTATTTTTCGTTCCTTGTTTCTTTTCAGCTGGTGCCATCTTTTCGATATCAGGACGAAAGGCATTCTTTCTAATCTCTGCTTTCAGGACTGTGCTGACATTCAAGGATTTCGTTTAACTGATGAAAGCGGTCTTCTGCTGTGAAGAGGAAGTGTCTGAATTTTCCGGCCCTGAAAAACTCTCTTCGTCGATCGTCGGCCGAAACTTCTGACTCTTTCGTCGGAAGCTTTCGGCTCCTGCTGATCAATTCTCAGATTCACATTTTTTTTTTTTTTCAAAGTAATTGCTGTTACTGGATCTCGTATTTGGTTTGGGTGTCATGATATTTACTGAGTCCGTTACCGTTTCCGTAGGCCTGGTTTAAATGTTTTATTTTTTTCTCCTGAAGCTTAAACAAATGGCATAAGTTTTTCACATGATGGTTGTTGAGTATTTCCGAATTTCTTCATTATATTCACGACTTGTCGGAAGTCCTCAATCTATATATTTGGCAGTGCAGCATTCGAAGCCTAATTACAAGCGGTACCAGTTGAAACATTGTTGATGACGTGTTTGGACTAACACACTATTTAAAAAATGAATCACATGTTAAAAATAAAAGTCTAGCAATGGTGTATAGAGTTTAAAGCGAAGTTTTCTTTTTAAATTACTAAGTACTGGAATACAAATGAAGTGATAATAGTAAATGTTTAGTAATTGTGTGTAAAGACATGAAACATTATTAGGACGCCAGATGCGAAAGCCTCACTGATGAAAAAACATACAGACGAAAAGCATAGTGATAGAAATCCGAAAAGAAAGCTATCTGTAACGTTTAAACATTACATATTACATATAATATACTCAGTATTGTATAAATCGAAAGCAGAAAATCACTTTACAGACTAGTTAAAACTTCCATTTAATATGCAGGGACAGCGCGAACGCAGTCCCAACTACCAAAAATTGTGCACCCCAAGCAACCGCAATTTGCGGATGTGGCGAGCGTCAACCCTTCGGTGTGCAATGAAAGGTCTCTGCTCGGGGGAGCCTCCTTGGTGATCAAGGCTGACCCCAGTGCCAGGTAAGTATGAGTACAAATTTTCGGAATAAATATATACTTTAAAGTACTTTTAGAAGAAACTGGTGTGAATAGAATATTTTTATTAGTAATATAATGGATATAATAAATTATTTAAAACACACAAATTTACCATGGAGTAAAGTGTTAAAAATCTTATTGTAATCTTAAACACATCAAGCGAAAATTAAAAAATCGGAAGACAGGAAAATGGGTCCTGTTGGGATTGCAAGTTGTGGGACACACGTGTAAGGTGCTAAAAAAAATGTATTTTTACTTCTTAGAAAATATTAATATACATTTATAAATAATGAATATGACAAGACGTAACAATTTCATATTAAAAAAAAGTTGAATAACTATAACTACCAATGTTTCAACAAATATTTTAAACTTAATATTTTCCAAAATAATAATAATAATAATAAACACCGCTTAATAACGCAAAATTTTCTACCAAGTTCCCGGATTCATTTTTTGTATGTAAAAGCATGTAACTAGCAAGTTGGACAATTGAAAGAATTTGGAATAATTATTTTCACTTTCCTATAAATGTGTCTTGATCCATGGAATAACGTATAATTTTTAATTAATAAGAATTACGGTCGCAAAAATGAAATTTGGTACATCTACAGAATAAAATCTTTCACTTAAGTCCAAAGTATAATAAATTGATGAAGTGGTTTTCTGTCATGGACTGTCTAAAGTATCGACCTTGCATTTTAAATACATAGATATTCTATCGTTGGTTAAGAAATGCAATTCCTCTATTACGTAGAAATCCAGTTAGATATTTGCATTTATTTGACTTATTTTAATTTTCCTCATTAAAAAAACCTCATTTTCATATTTGTCATTTTGATACGACTCACGCATTCGTAGATATCTGAGAGTAGTATATTCACAGTTATCCTCATGTCTGAACCTTATCTCTAGATACTCTTGCGACTTTTTTCTACGAAAAATGAAAAAAAAAATCGTGAAATAAACCAAATGATCTTATGTTTATTGTAGATTAACGAGTAAAGCAGTAATAGTAAATTAAGATATTCTAACACATAAGAAAGCAGCACCAAGATAAGTTTGAACTACAGAAATGGCAGAGTTTTGTCGAAGAATCACCGAGCTTCCAAATGTTATGGTGTAGGTGTATGATTAGGTCAATTTAAGTATCTCTTATTTTTCGTATTTATCTGGATTTCTTGAGAACGTAAACATTTTTTTTTAATACGAAAAAACAAAACAATTAAATTACTTGATGGTCATTCCGAGCACCGATAAATACGTCTACTAATAGTCAACAAAAATGGTACAAGAAAAGAGGGCGCTGCTAGGCATTTGTGTTATTGCTACAGCAGAGTAGCTATATTATAGCTGTAGCAATAGCACAAATGTAATACATACAGAAATTTTATTCTAACCACACCGGTAATCCGAAAGAGCTTTAGTTGGATATGATTTTCGCCCATCAAGTCATACGTATGCTCTGGTTTCCCTTCATAATACGAGCTAATATTCGCCTTTTACTAAAGATTACCGTGGACATGAACAACTCAATGAGCCTGAAATCAATTTTTGGAATCCCACCGAAAGGTGGGAGCCTTTTTAAAAGAAAGTTATCCTATGTAAAGACATATCAATCTTGTTGCCCACGGCATTAATTTACCGCCGCATGTTTGCCGTCCCTTGTCATTGTCTCTCGCCGTCCACCACTGCGGTAAGATTGGTTATAGCTTGGTGTTTTGGTCCGTTGGGTTAATGGCGGCATGAATCAGTCTATACTATAGAAGCTCTAATCCTAAGTTATGTTGGTAATGTTCGTCGTTCAGGAGATGGCGCCTGTCAATCATTCATGACGTAGAAGTGGACGAGTCCAATAGCTCCCGAACGGTCAAACTTTTAACGCGGGAAAGTGTAGTTTGCCATATTTAAAGCTTTGTCGCCGTTTTCTCCCTTTTGCTAGCGGGGCTGTTTTTAAGTAGATTTCGTAAGAAATACTACCTATTACATTCTCCCTTAAGTTGGAATTTTTGAAAAATTTTTGCACATCTACGCCGATTATGACTCCCAGAACCCAAAACACCCCCCATTTCAAAACTTTATCTATCTATTTATGTCACTTTTTTATGGACACGATAACGTCAATAATTATGCATAAATTTCTTCCAAACGGATACATAAAATCAAGGGGCATAAAATCTCGGTCAAGTTCGTTAATGGGCAAAATCGAACCAAGGGGTGGAGGGGTGCTTTTTGTGAAAACAGAAAAAAAAACCCATAATTTCTTAATTAGGATACGCATCGAATCCGTTTAAAGTTATTATTACTTCTAGGAAAAGGGCCGAAAATTTATGTATAACATATTTTTGATATCATTAAAAATGGCCCGAAGGGGGAGGGGGTGTTAGAAGTGAAAAAATCTTAACTTCGTCAATTCACAAGATATCAAATCCGCTTAAATTTATTATAAATCCTCTCAATATTATCTAAAACTTTCATACTGACAAGTTTTTTATAGGACCAACCCTTATTAAAAAAGAAAAGAAAAGAAAAGAAAAAAATCCCTGCCGGTTTCGCCTGCAAGCAAGTTAGGTTTCGAAGTGGGCGGTTTCAACTGCCGCATCATGGCAAAAAGGTCATTTCTTCCGCAATTCCCAACAAACAGGAGCCCCAAAGTCTGCTTCTTCAAAATCTACCTGTGCCTGTAGGCCGAGCCGTCAGGGATTTTTTTCTAATTATGTAGTTCTAACTTTTATGAATTCTTTTAATTTGTAAGATTTTATTTCAGTTTTGTTGTAATAGCATTTTTTTTTTAAATTAACTTTATAGTTAAAAAATAAATACTAAAAGATTCAGAATTAATGAAAAAAATATACACGTTCTTTGCCTAACAAATCCCGTAGTATAATAAATTTTTACATCCCGATTTTCAACGGAAGAGTGGGGAAAATATATAAAGAGATTTGAGATATCAAGATTTAATCTTTTTTTCTTCGTTCTTCCTTTTTAGGTGCGTTCGTAATTATATAAATACGTAGCACCTATAGTCGTCGTTTGGTCCGTCCGTCTGTCCGTCCGTCTGTCTGTCTGTCTGTCCGTCTGTCTGTCCGTCCGTCTGTCTGTCTGTCCGCATATAACAACGCAAAAACTACCCAACCAAATGGTTTGCAATTTAAAATATATTATCTTTGCAGAATTTTGTCGAGACATTTCAAATTTATTAAAATCGAATCAAAACTTTAGGAGATATTAATAAAAATATTTATTAAGAAATTTGAATTTTTTTTTTTAAATCGGTGCTTTTTTGTTATAGGAGCTTCCGAAGTTTAATCGTCAAGCGACCGAGATGCTTATTTTATGACAGAAATTAATCTGCAGACGATAGAATTCATTTCACAGAATTAAAAATCATCAAGATCTGAATATTTATATAACTAGCTGATACATATATATCTGAATATTTATATAACTAGTTAAGATATTTGTATGAACAGTGTCATAAAATATATACTTAACTAGCTGTTTAACCCGTTCTACGCACGGGATATCATGAATTTAATTCTAAAACGTGCGTACGAACGCACCTCGTTTGTAACGTTTGACGTACAATTTCCAACTTGTTTTCTTTCTTTTTTTTTTTTTTTTTTTTTTTTTTTTGTAGAATAACAATATATGCAAAATATGACATACATTGTAAGATAAATTAGAAGTATTATCTAGATTTATGGTTTCAAATTATGAGCTTCATTAAGTTTCTATGGTTCGGGACTAATTTATTTTTCGTTGTGGGTCTGGTTAAATATAATTGTTTCGGGTTCGGGTACACGACTTTACAAAAGGCAATTCAGAATATTTTTTTTTTCAAATTCAAAACTGTATAGCATTTGAATATGAATGAGTATTTATTTTATTTATTTTTTTTTTTTTTTTAATAAATGATAAAACTGATTTTAGACATATTATACATTGCTGACTATTATTCCATAGTTACGTTTAAAAAAAGGGGGGGGGGATAATTTGCTTTTAATTAGGATTTCGGGTTGGGTCAAGAAATTTTTTTTGTGGGCTTCGACTTCAAATAGAATTTTTGGATTATCCAACCGCTTTTGTGCTTGCGATAAAGGAGACAAAAGTTTCTGCTTCTTTTTCAAAAAACTTTGTGATTTATTCACAATCATCCTTTCTTTCGAACGAATTGTTTTTCCATTCAGAGCCATTGCAGATTGTAACGTAAATAACAATTAGTTTTTTATATAAAAACTAGGGGGCCTACCCCTAGCTACGCTCGCCAACCCCCGCTCAGACTTCGAGGCCTCTAAAAACATGACAGCGTGCTTTATTTTAAAAATATTGGTAAATCTATAATTGGGTTGCCATGCTTTTAACATTTTAATGGGACATTTTTCGATTATCATGGCCTCATACACAGCTGTTGCGACAACTGGCGACTGTTTTCGGGATTGATAAGTAAAATCAATTACTACTTGAAAACCAGCTTGTATAAAATGGTTAGGTTTAAATTGTGACTACCTCTCGGACTTTTATAACAACAATCTCTATTCTATTCTTCCTTTGCGTTTAAGGATGAGAAAAATTCCATCTACTTGTGAATAACATTAAGAACCACGGTATTGAAAACTACTATGTTATAGACATTTTCAGTAACAGGTTTTAATTTTCTCTCTATTTTAGTGCACCATCATGCATATTTTCATGTTATTTTAAATATGTAAATTATTTTTTTAATTAATATGTATATACGAATTTTATAATAATTATTTATCATACAAAATTAATTAAATATTTTGTGCATGCATGTGCCTGCATTTATTCGGCATCAATTGATGAGATATTTAAACAAATTTGCTATCCGCGGTAATTTTACACCATGTTCTGTCACTTGAATATTGTCCATAAGAAAATCGGGTACTTTTCCATTATAGGATCCTTTGCTTTTAGGTTTGGCGTAATTCGAGCTTCAAAAAGGGATAGATTCGTTAATATACATAGATTTGTTGCCAAAAGTTATGAAAATAAACCCAGTGAACTTTTGGTGCTTTTCTATTATAGGGGTCTTGACGCTTTTTTAAAAAGCTTGGCGGAAAAAACCAAGCAGGATAGAAAACCAAGCAGGATATTTTATTCTTCCGTTCAGTTGGGCAAATATTATTTTATATATTAGTTTCAAATATCCGAATTAATGATTTTATAAATTCGTTTAGTTAAATTTTACAAAAAATAACAAAATGATATCAATAAATAATAATTACTATTAATTCCTTTTCCTCCCTTTCTTTTGCGTTTACCTAAATGACGTCATTTGGACGAATTTATTCAAAATATTTTCAGTTTATAAATTAAATTAAATGCTGACAGACGATTGAATCCTGACGATAGAAATGCGATTTTTTTTTTCAAATTTTCCTGAAAAACATAATTTAATCACAATCTTGTCTTCATTATCGATTGAAATAAAAGATAAATTCAATTTCAATTTGAAAATGACGAATAAAAAGAAATCAATAATCCCTATCGGGATCCTTTTCAATTTTTTTCCCTTTTTTGTCACAAAAAAACTGAGTAATTAGTTGCCATCATTACAGAAATGTCATTAAAATTAGAAAAAAATTAATATCTCGAAAACTATTTCCAATTTCAAAATTCTATTACCAGTTTTGACATCCGCGGATTTTTATGAACAATTGGTATTAATTTCACCATCAAGCGTTCAATATTTTATTAAAAATAGCCTTGAAACAAAATCAGTCGTTTAATCAGTCGTTTCATAAAATCGTTTCATAAATTCGTTTCATAAAATCGTTTCACAAATTCGTTTCATTAGGATTATATATATATATAGGGTAGATAACAGTTTGTTGTGAAAACAACAGTTTAATAATAATAATAATAATTAAGAGAGAAACGCAATACGCTGCTTATTGATCAAAGAAAAAACAGGTCTGGCGAAACGAGCGCATGGGAATATCGGGAGAGGTATTACTTGGCGATTTTTTTTGTCCTAAAGCAACCCTTCCCCCCAACCCCATCCTGCCTTCCTCGAAATGGACTCGGTTCCGGAGAGGGAGGTCCAACCGCCATTTCCTGATCTACGGACTATACGTCCCGAGGCTACCGTGGTGCTTTACGCGTATCTTTTTTTACAAACCGCTGGAGTCACGTAATGCTCGAGAACTGCATAAGTGCTAACGTGATGCATAAGACAATCTATAGAAATAATATCTAAAAAAGAAATAATCTGTAACGATGTTGTCGCGAATCCAATTGAATTAAACGTATTCTTGGCTGCTACTAACAGGAGATGTTTTCATAAATGTATCTTTCTAAGCTGTGTGAGAAAGATGTTTTGTTTTTGTAGATGTAAATTTCTAAGCTGTGTGAGAAAGATGTTTTTTGTTTTTGTAACTGTATTTTTCCAAGCTGTGTGAAAAAATATGTTGTTGTCGAAAATGGTTTTGTAGAATGTTTTTGTCGGCACGGAAGTGAGAGAATAAAGATATTCGTTATGTTTTTTAAAAGGACTGTTTTTCACGTATTAATGTATTATTTTCTTTTGTTTTAAAAATGACGAAAGTATTAAAACGGGTAGTTTTAATGTTTCGAAAATCGCTATGTATGTATTTGCGATAAATTAGCGCCCGAACAGAAGGACATAGGAAGTAATATTTTTTAAGTGAAAAACTGTTCAAGTATGGATGCGTTAAAAATAAAAAGAACGCCGCTTAGAAGCGCATTTACGAAGACTTTAAATGCTCTAAACGAAGCTCTTAAACAGTCAAGCCCAGATGTTAATCTAATAGAAGAGCTATTAGATGAACTAGTAGACAAGGCATCTAGATTACGTTCCACAGATGACGAAATATTAAATTTTATGTTGTCGAATGGGTCTGCGGAAAAAGATTGTGTAAAAGAATTCGAAGCATGCGAAGAATACCATGAAAAATTAATAACAGTGAAGCAAAAGGTAAGACATTTTTTCGTTAAGCCTGCCGTCGAACATCAACCTCTTTTACCTAATTCGATAGAAATCGAAAGAATGGGATCCCGCACACTCAGATTGCCTGAAATTAGTTTGCAGCCGTTTGATGGGGACTCAAGATCGTGGCTAACGTTTTGGAATACCTTCAAGAAAATTCACGAAGACATTGTGTTAGACGATCACTCGAAGTTCGTATATCTGATGCAAGCAATTACTCCGAAATCGAAAGCGTCCCAAATTGTGAGCAGTTATCCTATATCGGCTGAAAATTATCCTAAAGTAATTCAACGTCTAAAAGAAAGATTCGGAAGAGAAGACACTTTGATACAAATTTATGTTCGCGATCTGCTGCAGCTGGTATTATGCAATAATAATACATCCAGGAGAGAGTGCAACTTGTCATTGTTATATGACAACCTAGAAACCAAACTTAGATCGTTGGAATCTCTTGGGGTTACAGAGGACAAATACGCGAACATTATATTCCCGTTGGTGGAATCGTGCTTACCTCATGATGTTCTCCGAATTTGGGAACGGGATCGTGAAAAGTCTGCTCAAGGTAAGAGTGAATTAAATTCTATACTTAATTTCTTAAAAAATGAAGTGCTGTCTGAAGAACGTATTTTATTGGCGCGTACTAGTTTTGGTTTTGATAAATCTAAGAATTTTACTAGATTTAAAAATGTTGAATATAATTCTATGCCAACTGCTACTGATTTATTTGTAGGTGATAAATCTAAAGATAAACATTTAATTAAGAAATATGATGAAGCATGTATATTTTGTGACAAGTGTCACTTATCAGAAAAATGTTTTAAAGCTAATTCGCTTTCTTTTGAAGATAAACGAAGTATAATTTTGAAAAAGGGGGCTTGTTTTGTCTGTCTTAAGAAAAATCATATTTCACGTCACTGTAAATCGAAGATTAAATGTTTAAATTGTGGTAAAAGGCATTTTGCTGTAATGTGTCAAAATGTTTGTAATGAAGAAAGTAATACGGCGCACAGTGGGGCATTTTGCTGATTTAGCCGGCCAAAAGTCCATTTTTCAAAACACAATTGATGAGAAAAATATGTAGTTGACTGTGGAAGTAAATAGTTGGGGAATCTCCGTAGAGTAATAAAATTTGTCCAAGTGCAATCAAATTGGTGCCACGCAAGTTAAAACTTGCTTGTAGCAGTAGGTTGGTTATCTCTGCTGTCAACTACAATTTTGTGAGTGCTCATTTCAGTGAGATTTTTTTTGTTCAAAATTTTTACTTACATGAAATAGTTATGGATTATGAAAGACCAGGAATATATGTTTATATCTCACATGAATATGTTTATATTTGCTTAATTAAAATATATGATAAAGCGACATGAAATGTATCGTATAAGTTGGAAATTTTTATTGTTATTTTAAATATTCCATAAGGGATTAGTTAACCTTAAGGGTGAGATCCGATGATATTTTTTACATGAATTGAGAGTTCAAGATATGTAGTTAATAACATTCAACACAATAGCCGCTAATTTAGAAGAATTTCTTTCAAACGGAAATGTGCATGTTTCTGTAAATGATGATGTTTTCATTTACCCCCTTTTAAAAAATGTCTTCTACGATAGCTAAATTGCAAATGTTGCCACAAAATGTCATCTGCAGACATAAAAGAGTTCAAATGTGCATGTCTGATCAATAAATTTATACCTGAAATGAAAAGTAAATCAAAATAAATCCGGTTTGATCATATGAATAACCAGAATTTGGAAAATGTAGATAAGAAATTTTAATTTCTCGAAGATTACCTTGTCAACAAACATAATTATTAAGAAAAGCAAAAGCATCAGATAAATCATGATTTAAGTGCTTTTTCTGAGAAAAAGGTTAATCTAGGTTTCAGGGAATATTCCAATTACAGTACGTACTTTCAGGTTGGCCTCAGAAATTATTCCGTGATTTATAGTCAAAGAAGCAAAAGAAGCAAAACCGAAGAAGTACATAGCAAAGCAAATCTTGAAATCCTTCCTCATGCTACCGAATGACAATAGTATGTTACTGGACATAGGAATGCTTTTACAATAGTCAACAAATGACATGGGTTCTATATCTTGCAGCTAAAAATAAACAGGTGTTATATAATTATCATGAAACAACTTATTGGACTGTTTAAGCTTTATCAATGTTTGTTGAAGCATATATCTCGAAAATGCATTATACAACAGTCAGACATTCACATAAGAAAACATATCAGTCGTATAATTCGCTACAAATGGAAATAACTGTTACACAAATAAGGACTCCTACAAAGTTACAGAGACTTCTGGAGAAGTTCAGTTGAAACGTTTATTAGACCACGCCATTAGACGCTTCTTGCATTATCTGAAAAAAGTTGTCGAGACAATGAATGATGACACAACGCTGTGTAAAATTGAAAGTGAGGATGTGACGGCTTTGAACAAAAATAATATAAAAAAAGCTAAAAAATAATATCAATTTTGATGGAAACCTTTTTGGAATTCATTTTTATTTTTCCAAATTGTTGCTCAATCAAAGAAACAAAAAATTGTTTGGCAAAATGTAATATCTTCCACGCATTAGATTCTGTCGACCCATAAGAATTACGATTGTAAAGGATATCTAGAGAGTCGAAGTTTAAGAAAAATCGTGCAACGTGGATAT